>CM031607.1:77261790-77266790 GCA_018398815.1 Conus ventricosus | reverse complement strand
TTTCCAGCATCCATCCCTTCCCACACCTGGAGTGCCTCCACACCCCTGCCTCCGTCAAGTCTACTGGGAGCAACCCTGTCGCACTAGGTGCTCCGAACCGGGTTGGTTCTTGAAGGGAGTCGCTCAAAGCCGACACCCTCGACACGCAAGCAGGCAGTGAAGAGCGCGTCCCGGAGGGGGGGGGAGGGGAGAAACGTGGCGTTGTTACTGGAGGTCCTGGACGGGGATCAGGGTCGGCCAGTCAAGCCGGCGGGCTTTTCTTCCAGTCCGCGGTCCCAGCCAGAGCGTGGCCTCAACCAGCACGTGGCACCATCCAGTCCGCGGTCCCAGCCAGAGCGTGGCCTCAACCAGCACGTGGCACCATCCAGTCCGCGGTCCCAGCCAGAGCATGGCCTCAACCAGCACGTGGCACCATCCAGTCCGCGGTCCCGCCAGAGCGTGGCCTCAACCAGCACGTGGCACCATCCAGTCCAGACTCCGGGTGAAGCCCCCGGGAGGGGGGGGGGGGGGGGGGGGGGAAACGTAGCTGGGAGGAGAAAGAAAGGGAGGGAAGGAAGAAGGAAGAAAGAAGGAAGGGTACTGGAACCCCGCCGTCAGTACAGTCTGACCCATGCTGCTAAATCTTAACAGCCACTCGCATGATGGGCGAGGGGAAGTCTGCCAAACGCACCAACAGCCCCAGCTCAACACCGACCTGAGCATAACACAGTAAACCAATCAAATCGTTAAAGTCTTCTCACATGAAGCAGGTAAGGGACTGCATTAAATCAACGGCTATAAAAACAAATATGAATTATCTTCACCCTTCTCTCACTCACGTTTAACAATTTCCTTTCTTAGGAAATAAACCAACACAGCGACCATCGCTTAATAACTGCCACCACATTTGCAAATAATAATTCAATGGCATAATTGTCACATTTTATAGCCACATTTCAAAATAACACAAATCTCCAACCACGCATCCGAACGACAAATCATGCGTACGCACACTCGCGAACATAAAACTCGTTCTCCTTGCACACACAAACAGACGGTGGCCGAAGAATAAGAGTCCGGCGAATGTGACAGGGCGGACGAGCGAGACCAAGCAAGTTCCAACCCTGAATCACCAGGTTCCTCCCCATCCCCCAACCGACTACCGCATCACCAGATGCATAAACAGAGAAAGAATTTTGGATATAATTTAGAATGGCCAGGTTAAAGATTGAATTAACCAGAGAAAAGGTCTCAAACAATATTTCTTTTACAATTTTGAAAACAAAAGAAAATTGCGCAAAAGAGAAGAATAAGCCGGCTAACAACAACAAACCAAAACAAACAAACCACGAAACTGATGCTTACCAGCTACCCGTGGGTGACCCAGAAGAGGCGGGTCAAACGACTCTCTCTGCCCTCTGTCCAGTCGAGAGGACAGAAGCGCAGATGCGGAGAAAGAAGAAGTGATGTCCCTCTCCTACAGGCCGACTGTAGGAATTGAAGATACCGACTGTACCTTCGATGATACGGTGAAGAACCAAGACCGGAGCAGGCGCTCCCAGAGACATCTTTCCGCTCGAGTGAAGAGCTAACCTCCCTCAGCGATGGCGGCCAACATGCCATGCTGCGTCACAGAGTGAGCATACTTCAAACTAAAAGAAATGAAGCACGTGCGACAGGTAAAAAGACAGGCGAGAGGCCGATAGACAGCAAGTTCGAGAGAAAGGTACCAGCCACCCGTGAACCTACAGGATGAATAGCACGGGCAGTGGAATAAGAGAGAGAGAGAGAGAGAAAGCAAACCGAAGTTGAGCTGAACTACACCAAGGTGCAACCGCACCACAAGCCACATTAAGGGACGGATACACGACAACAGCAACGACAATAAACAAATGAATAATTCCGCCACCCTAGATGGGTCAAACGTCGTAGGCCTCGTGACAAACTCGTGACAAACCCCCCTTCTAAAAGCATCTGTTTCTCTGAGATACAGTGCTCCTTTGAACCTTGACGCATGTGCAAATTCACAACAATGGGACCGAACCCAACTCTCTGTGCTCGACAGAGTACGAGGAATCCAATACAAACATTCTACGATAGAATCACACCGAGAAATACATAATACTACATTTATCAAAATACTAAGCGAACCTTCCAACCATGAAAGTAACAATCCGAACCACTGGTGATTCGCTACCGTTAACATCACTGAAGTGAAAACCGTCACTACACCTAATACAGAGACCAAAAGGGGATATAACCCTGGTTGAGGGAAGTGTCCCTCTGACCGATTTTCCAATGTGCTGACTACGGAGCTCGGCTAAGATAGTCAGCATCCGTATTGCTGGAACCCTTGATATGACGGAAAGTGAACGCATGACTCTGCAGTTCCACTGCCTAACTCATGAGTCGATGACTGACTGGCCGGATCCGGTCCAGGCACTGGAGAGGATGATGATCGCTCTCCAGTACAAACTTCCGGCCGTACTTCTTCTTGGGCACGCCTGTGCGCGTCCAAATCTGCCTGAGAGATTCAGCAACAGTAGGGCATCGATAGTCCTAAGCGGGACAGCCTCTGGGTATCGACTCGCAGATTCTACCACTACCGAAGTGTAGCGGTGACCGCGATCGGATGGAGGATTAATGGGTCCCACCAGGTCAACCCCAACCTTGCTGAATGGCTCCCCAACCCGTGGCACTGACCCTAGGGGAACACGCTTCAAGCGACCCTTAGGCGTTGTCCGTTGGCAGACATCGCAACTGCGGCAGTACTGCCTAACCTGCGAGTTCATCCCTGGCCAGAAGAAGTCCTGTCTTACTCGCTCGAGAGTCCGCTTGGAGCCCATATGACCTGCCATGGGGAATCGTGGGCCTGCCGGAGAACAGACTCTCTCAGGCTTTGGGGAACAACAAGCTGCTTGGCCACACGATCTGCCTGAGTGAAAACCCTAAAGAGGATCCCCTTGTGGAGCTTGAAGCTCACCTTGGCGTGTGGGGCGGACTGAGCAGGACGACCTACCAGTTGTCGCAGGCGTTGGACATCCAAGTCCCTGGCCTGAAGACGGACCATGGTAGCAGGATCGGCCCTGGCCAAGAACCTCGTCAGAGATCGGCTGGAGAACGGACGCAATTCCTGTTCCTGCTTCTTAGCTTTGGCGCGTGTGGTGACTCCCACACACGCCTGTACGGGCAGATCCGTAGACACGGACTGACTGCGTCCGTCAGCAAAGGTGACAGTATTCCCTATGAGAAGGGAATACATAGGTCGCTCCACCGCGATGGCCCATACTTCGCCACAGAAGTAGGGGGTGGAGATAGGAATAAGTACAGAAGGACGGGTGGAGGTAAAACCAGCCTCCAACCCGCACACATCATAACTAGCGCCCCGCCGGGCCTCAGGGGAAACCAAATTCTTATCCACAAAGATCGTTGATGCTCCCGAATCCCTGATGGTGTCGACCAAGGAGGAACCAACAACAGAGAGAAACACTGGGCACTCTGAATCACCAGAAGCTGGGATGGAACCCACGTTAGCCGAGGCACGAGGACGTGGGAAAGGACCAGCCCCACGACTACCAGCGGCTTTAGGACAATCTTTCCTAATGTGGCCAGGACGACCACAAAGAAAACACAGTCGGGGCGCTGAAATCCCCGATGAACTGCCTGCCTTATTCGACCCGCTAGCAGTGTCGGCGCCTTATTGCCACTAAATCCTGTGGAGGGCTTCCTCTCCGTATCTGGGCGATGCCCATAAGCCCTGCGAGCTTCAGCAAACACCTCAGCGGTGTGAATCGCAGCCGCGAAATCCTGAGGTGCTGTCTCGCCTATCCGGATCCTCAACTCTGGGGACACAGTGTTGGTGAGCTGTTCAATGAGGATCAGATCCTCCAGCTCCAACTTAGCCAACTGACGCCAGTACCCTAGCGTTTTGCGCAGCCTATCACCAAACTGCACGAAGGTCTCGTCATTATTCTTCTTCATGGACCTGAACTTCCTCCTGTACGTCTCTGGGGTAAGGTGGAAACGCTTACGCAGAGCCAACTGCATGTCTGCATAAGACGCACCTTCATTTAGAGTGAGCACACACTCCCTTGCAGCACCCGACAACCCAGAAAAAAGGTGCATGGCCTTTTGTTCCTCAGACAATTGGTATGAAGTAGCTACCTTGTCAAAATGCTCTAAGAACATATCTATGTCCTCGCTAGGTCTGAACTCTGGAAGCTTTAATTTTGGGCCTCTAACTCTATCACCTGCCTGTCGATCAACCCCCTGATTTACAGATGCGGGAGACCGTGAAAGAAGTTGTTCCATCTCCTCCCTACGCAGAGCCTCCATCCTGTCTAGTTCTTCCCTACGGAGGGCTTCCTGCCTGGCAGTCTCTTCTCTGCGCAGCATAGCCTCTTCCCTATGCAGAATCTCCTGTCTGTCAGTCTCCTCTCTGCGCAGAGCCTCCATCCTATCCAACTCTTCCCTACGCTGAGCAGCCTCTTCCCTACGGAGGGTTTCCTGCCTAACCGCCTCTTCCCTACGGAGGGCTTCCTGCCTGGAAGCATCCTCTCGTCGTTGCTGCTCTAGGAACATCAGGACAGAGGTGATGTCCTGGGAAGGATTCACCACTCCCGACACTGGAGGATGACCCGTCTGACCCATCCCTTGGTCTCGACCTTCCCATGAGGAAAGTCCCCCGGGCATACTCCTTACGAGGGGAAGCATGGAGAATAGGGGGCTTTGGTTTCTGCGACTCAACAGAAGCCCACAGTTGCTTCGCTATACTCTGACGCTTCCGAGCGGAAGTGCCAGTAGGGGTCTCAGCAGGAAAAACCCCTAGCGAAGAAGAAGTGAAAGTACTCGCTGGACTATCGGCTACAGCACTGGAATAAGTGGAAGTCACCGTAGTCGATGTGCTGGTACTAATAGTGGGGACTACATTTAGAAGACCCTTCTTCTTCGACGCCCGAGTAGCCATACCACCAGCACCGGACGTTGCCATGACAACTATATCCTACAGTTATCAAATACAG
>CM031607.1:77231790-77241790 GCA_018398815.1 Conus ventricosus | reverse complement strand
GTCTGTCTGTCTCTGTCTTTCTCCCTCTCTCTCTTTGTCTCTGTCACTTTCTGTCTTTCGGTCCCTGTCTCTGTCTGTCTGTCTGTCTGTCTTTCTGTCTCGGTCTCTCTCTCTCTCTCTCTCTCTCTCTCTCTCTCTCTCTCTCTCTCTCTCTCTCTCTCTCCTCGCTCTCTCTCTCTCTCTCTTCTCTCTCTCTCTCTCTCTCTCTCTCTCTCTCTCCTCCCCCCACCCCTCGCTCTGGCACTGGATACCTTACGCATTCCTATTGCTTCAAAAATACCTAAATCAAAACTCATAATACATGATTCCTATATCGATTGACACTGGCTATCCTTGTGGAGAGAGACAGACAGACAGACAGACAGACAGACACACAGACACACAGACACACAGACACACAGATAGACAGACAGACAGACAGACAGACAGACAGACAGACAGATAGACAGACAGACAGAGAGATTTCTACAAATTGAACATGAGTGCCAGACGGATAAATCAGGGACATTGTAGCATCAAACTTTTTTTTCATTGTCATACTTATTGTTATTCTTGCTGTTAGTATCATCATCATCATTATCATCATCATCATCATCATCATCATCATCATCATTAGAAGAAGAAGAAGAAGAAGAAGAAGAAGAAGAAGAAGAAGAAGAGAAGAAGAAGAAGAAGGAACGGACAAAACACAACAAGAAAAATAATCTGTCGTTATCAACCCCTATTGTTTTCTTTGTTTTTGTTTCTTCTTTTTTTGTTTTTGTATTGCACAAAGCAAAAGATAATTATCTCTAAAGGGCAAACTCATAAATGTGCTCCTCGCCAATTAAGTCGTGCATTTACCCGATTCATTTCAGGGATCTCTCCGTGGTAAACACAAAAATAGTCCCACGCTGCCCGCTTGATGCAACGTCGAGCCAGCCCTCTAAGGAACCCCAGCCCCTGCTCCACGATTGGCTTTAAGTGTAGTTGTCCCCCCCCACTCCTTGTTCTGCCAGTCCTGACTTTGTGTTGTGATGTTCGGCTGTCTTCTGCGTTGCTGATTCCGTGGTCAGGCTGACGTGTTGCTCTCCATCACTGGGGCCGCCAGACTCTGTGGTCCTCTGCCAGGGCGGCCCACGCCTCTCCTTCCTGGCTTGCTTCCGTGCTGCTGTCCAGGCAACCACTCCTCCGGCAGCGGCATTCGGTGTGCGGGTCTTGAGTGATGGAGCTGCAATGGGTTGTGATGCCCTAATTGAGAGAGAAAGAGAGAGAGGGAAAGAGAGAGAGAGAGAGAGAGAGAGAGAGAGAGAGAGAGAGAGAGAGAGAGAGAGAGAGAGTAGGATAGAGACAGAGACAGAGAGACAGAGAGAGACAGAGACACAGAGACAGGGAGACTGAGACAGAGAGACAGAGACAGAGAGACAGAGACAGAGAGACAGAGACAGAGACAGACGGACAGACAGATAACCTACAGACAGATACACAGACAGACAGTGATAGGGAGAGATATAGGATCGTGCACGAATGAACATGCTCACGCGAACTCAAACACGCACAATCACACACAAACGCGCGCGCGCACGCACACACACACACACACACACACACACACACACACACACACACACACACACACACACACACACACACACACACAAGCACGTGCTCATACAAAGACATACAGAGAGAAAGAAATAGAGAGAGAGAGAGAGAGAGAGAGAGAGAGAGAGAGAGAGAGAGAGAGAGAGAGAGAGAGAGAGAGAGAGAGAGAAGAAGACAGACAGACAGACAGACAGACTTTTATCAGTTTTCCCACCCATGCCATCGACTGCGAAGCATGCTGTGTTCCTGTACTGTATTCCTGTATGATTTCTTCTGCTCTTGTCCAATGAGCCGATCTCCGTGTGCTCAGCACCAGAAAATGTCGTTCTCCAGTTGTTTTACTTATCTACATTACGGGTCAATGGTGTACAGATTAGAATGTTTGCCCTAAGAGGGTGGGGATGGTGAGATGGTGGTGGTGGTGGTGGTGATGCAAATATATTGAGCAATTCTGAAAGCTAATGGTTTTTTTTTTTACTTTGAACAGAGTAAGTTAAGTTTGAGAACTGATGGGTAGCTGCTATAGAACTGTGGGATGTACTTCTTCCGTGCTGTTTTATACTTACAGCAAATGAATTAAAATGACACACATCTTCTACACCGTTTGTATCACATTGTTTGCATATAGGGTCTATACTAGGTTTGCCATACAGGGAGATTCCTTTTAAGGGCAGTCTGTTACATCTCAGAAGACATAAAGCTCGTCTGTGTTCATAAGCTGTGAGGTCCCCAATGTAATCAGCTTTCAGTAACTCCGGTTGATAATTACAGTATTCTGGGTACGAAGACATAGAGTCGTGCCACTCGTGATGAAACATGTCTTTCAATCTGCATGTAAAGACAGAAAAATTCCGGTTCGTATCCCACTGACTGTAGTTCCCACACATAGCCAAAACCATGACTGCATAGCAGTTTTCGAACATGACTGACCCAGTTGCTCCTCCCTGACTTATCATGTGAATACAGCATACTGTAACACTGTTTTGGATAACGATCGTCGGGCAAGGATAGTAAGCGACACCAGTATTTGACAACACATATATAGGCATCTATATAGACTGGGAACCTGCCACATTCACCCAGTGCCACATTATTCTTTACGTCTCTGTCCACTCCAACAGCATTTTGCATACCTTTATCTGTACTTTTTCGATAGTCTCGTATTTTTTGAGTCCCCAAATTTCAGATCCGTACAAAAGGATCGCTTGATTTTTGTATCAAAAATTTTTAATACAGTATCTGCCGGCAGGTCCTTCAGTCTGAAGAACAATTTTTTTGATACCCGCTACAACTCTTAGTGCTTTGCCTGACAAATTATTCACACATTTGGTCCAGTTTAGGGTAGAGGAAAAGATTACCCCCAAATAAGTGTAGCAAAACCTTGACCTGATTTCCGGCAAAAAAAAACACTTTTCACGTTTTTGATGAAACCTCCGTTTTTAAAAACAATTACTTTTGTTTTGTCCATATTGACAGTAAGACTCCATTTGTTTACAGTACTGTTGAAGACACTTAATTTTTTTCTGAAGATCAGCTACAGAATCAGACACAAGGGCAATGTCATCAGCGTACATGAGAAGCAGAATACCAATAGGATCAGCAAAAATGTCTATGCCACGAGCCCCACTTGTTGCAAGTTCTAACTGAAGTTCAGATAGAAAAAGGGAGAATAATAGGGGCTTAAAACACATCCTTGTCGAACGCCGGAAAAGCAGTCAAAGTAATTTTTTGACCCACTCGTACTGTGGCTTTCACCTGACACACATGCTCTCCAATGTTTTGAACATTTTACCATGAATCCCTCTGTGCAGGAGAAGATATAATAGTTTTTGTCTGTTAACACTGTCAAAAGCTTTGGAAAAGTCCACGAAAAGAGTGTAAAACCTCCCTCCCTGTTTTGTTAGATATTTCTGTACCATTGATTGCAAAGAGAATATATTGTCTGTGGTATTGTAGCCTTTCCTGAAACAAGCTTGTGACTCTGGTATTTTATCGATGTTTTCACAAAAGCGAGTTGTTAATCTGCTCAATATGGAGCAGAAGATCTTACTGATACTATCCAGAAGTGAAATTCCTCGGTAGTTGTCCACTTTTCTGGGGTTCCCTTTCTTATGAAGTGGAAATATCACAGCTTTTGACCAGCTCTCTGGATAAACACCATTCTCAAAATTTGATTGAATAATGGATGCAGGAATCTTAAGTAAACACTGCTGGCATGGTGAAAAAATTCAGCTGGCAAACCATCCGGCCCAGGAGATCTTGATTTTTTCATCCCGCCAATAGCTTTCACTATTTCTTCACGAGTGATTTCATTATCCAGTTGGGAATTCAAACAGTTCTGACAAGCGGCAGTTGCGTGTTCTTTGAGGGCCTCTTTAACCTCATCATGGAAACCATTGTCATCTCTTTCCACATCGACATTGAACAGGTTTTGAAAATATTGAAACCATGACCGAGGTGTAATTGAATTCAAATCCTGCGATTTGGATGAAGTGAATGATTTTATTTTATGCCAAAAAGACTTTGAATTTGTATCCTCACAGGCTTCATTTATTTCCCCCAAAACACGTGTGCTGTGATCACTTTGTTTTACTTTACACAAGTGTTTAAAGTCAGCTTTTGAATCAAGATAACCGTACAGATCCTCGTCGGCATTTGTCTTTCTAAATATATTTAACTTGGAGTATTTCCTTTGTTTCGTCACTTCGCATTCTTCATCCCACCATGGTGGCTGTGCACGTGAGTTTCGTACAGTCTGTCTTGACCCAGTGCCTGAGCGTGACCTCATTTTACTAGCCGCGGTTGCACGAAAGAAAGGAAAACATTCAACCCCTCATCGACCCCTGTCTGCAATGCCGACCCTCATCTACCCCTGTCTGCAATGCCGACGTGAAACTATGAAAATAGAAATCAGCATTTTCATTCATGAAGTCCGTGAAGTTATCTATATGTTGTTCTTTCCACATAAACCTGACGCCGTCTTCAAGGTTGATGTCATCCTCCCCCCTCCCTTCACCATTAATTTCACAACAAAAGGACGTTATAACAGGGAAGTGGTCAAACTCGGTGCGATTTTCAATATACATATCTGCAACTATATCAAACACAGGAGTAGAGCATATACAATAGTCAACAATACTTTTGCCACGATTTGCCACGCACGTGATTTCTCCTTCACTATCGCCCGAGGTTCTGCCGTTTAGAATGTATACACCATAATCTCTGCAAAGTTCAATCAATCTGTGCCCATAATTATTTGTCCCTTTGTCTTTGGATTTCCGAACAGAATGTGGCATATCAATTAGAAATTCATCTAAGACGTGTAAAAAATCTACATGTTCATTTTCATTATCTGGATCAGTGTCAGAGAGCCCATATGTACGGGCGTTAAAGTCACCACACAGAAACCAGGGTAAGTCCGGATATTGTCTGGCAATTTCAGTAAGATGATTGTCCAATATATCAATACCACTCGTGGTCAAATCGTCATACACCACTGAATGCTCTGGGGCAATATACACAAAGGCTGCCAGAAAATCAAAAGCAGAATTTAACACTGATTTGTCCACCTTTAGAAACACACTGTCTTCAGCCGCTGCTGCCAACTGTTCTCTTTGGCGCTATTGAATTGTGAACACACACAGACACTCCACCTTTCTGTCTCTCTGTACGTGGCGAAAAATGAACATGAAAGTCGGGAAAAGCACATTCTATATCTTCTTTTTTACAAGACCAAATTTCTGAAAAAGCAAAAATTTTAAACTGTTCACAAAAACATTTAAACGACATATTTTTCAATTTTGTTGACACGCCTTGAATGTTCCAAACCATGATCTTGAACAAACCAGATTTGACACTGTCATTTACTGAATTAGATGTGGCAGGATGGACAAAGAAAGGTAAGGGGCATAAAATGAAGCATCCACCTTTCCGATGACCACCTTTGACCGTGACGATGTGGCTGCCCTGGTTGAATCACGATTGGGTCGGCCTACACTTCATCTGACTGCTTGTCGTTCCACTAGTTTGTCAGTGGCAGGATCGTACACATGAGACTTGCCCTCTATCACCAGAGCGTCAAAACGCAGGAACGCGCGCTTCCCAGCCTGTTTGGCCTCCTTCAGGAACGGCAGCAGTCTTCGGCGTTTCTCTCTCACCCTGGGGCTGAAGTCCTCGGTGATGGAGACATCAGAGCGCCTGTCTTTCATTTATCTGCTTTCAGTCAGGATGGATCTTTTTTTTTGAATTTCTCAAAAGAAACGATAGTGGGGTGGGGTGTCTTTCCTCCTCTCAGTCGGTGGGCACGTTCGATTTCCACATCGTCCCTCCCTAATTGCTCCTTCAGCACAGACTTGACGGCGTTTTCACAGTCCTCCCAGGTCTCGGTCCCTTCCCCACGGCGGGGGATACCATGGAAGATGAGGTTTTTTCTTCTGCTCCGTCCGTCCAGGTCGTCTAGTTTTGACTCTAGCCGTTCCACTTTTTCTTTAAGTTCTTTGTTTTCTTTCATTACATCGGCTATGTCTGTCTGAATGTTGTCCATTTGTTCTTGTGTAGATGCATGCATGCTGTCCATTTTCTGATCCATTCTGTTCAGCATATTCACAACATCGGCAATGGTCGGCTCTGAATCGGAAGAAGTGTTCCGTTTGTTACCCCTACCAGGGGACTGGGTATGGTTACCTGTCAGAGACGACTGTTTTGAATTTTTGAAGGTGGGGGTCCTGGGTTCAGTTCAACGTCGCCACATTGAAGCAGAAAGGCGACCAAAAACACACGTGCCACTGCCATTGCCTCACGACCACCGACACGCATCACACCAAGTCTCATGGCGGCCTTCTCCTGTGCGCGCTGCCACATGAAGTTTTGAAAAGTCCAGTAAAACGAGCCACAAATGGCTCGGAAGCACAAGGGACTACTTGGCATGTTTTTGAAGATTGATTACCACATTACCACTTTATCTTTGCTAGGGTGCTGAAAGGTTGCATCCACTTTACTCCACAGTGTGTGTGTGTGTGTGTGTGTGTGTGTGTGTGTGTGTGTGTGTGTGTGTGTGTGTGTGTGTGTGTGTGTGTGTGTGTGTGTGTGTGTGTGTTGTGCGTGCGTGCGTGCGTGTGTGTGCGTGCATGCGTGCGTGTGTGCGTGCATGCCCACGCGCGCGCGCGCGTGTGTGTGTGTGTGTGTGTGTGTGTGTGGGTGGGTGTGGGTGTGTGGGTGTGTGTGTGTGTGTGTGCGCGCGCGCGCGCACGCACGCGTGCAGACAGTAGTGGCCAACGTATAAGGATAGCTTTAAACATTCTTTGTATTTTACCAACGTTAACTGACATTAACCCTCTGTAGGACAGGGTACCCTGGCCTGAAGAGCCAGGCTGTCTGCGAAAATGTGTCTTTTGCTCACAGTCTATGAACAACAGCCAATACAAAGAAAGAAAACAAGACGTGTTATAATATATTATCAATGGGAAAGCACTTTTCTTTGAAAACCAGCAAGAGCAGCAAAGAACTGATCTATGCGCCTGCATTGCCTTGGCGAAAACGATTTGGTTTCTGAAGGTAAGTCTAAACAGTTGAACAAGTTAAAATTATCTTTGTCAGAGAGCATCTGTGTTTAAGTGCGCGCGCGCGCGCGCGCGCGCGCGCGCGTGTGTGTGTGTGTGTGTGTGTGTGTGTGTGTGTGTGTGTGTGTGTGTGTGTGTGTGTGTGTGTGTGTGTGTGTGTACATGCGTGCATGTGTGTGTGCGGCGCGCATGCGTGCGTGCGTGTGTGTGTGTGTGAGCGCGTGCGCATGCATGCGTGTGTTTGTGTGTGTGTGTGGGGGGGGGGGGGGGGTGCGTGTATGTGTGTGTGCGTGCAAGTATTTAAGAGGGCAGGGAAAATGTAACTAAGACAAATACAGTAATGTAGATGATACTTGCTTTTTTTGGTGAACATGAGCCATGCATTTTTCAATCGGACACTACCTATGCATTGGCTTTTTGACATTATGCTTATCTTGTAAAGAAAGCATGAACTGTGAGACAAAAAAAAATCGATATAACTTAAACGATTTCTTTTTTTTTTTTTTTTTGCTCACTCAGAGCTCAAGTCAAACAATGATTACATATTGATCCAGATTTGATTAAAGTTATTGTCACTGAAGCGATATGCTGTGTACACGTCATGCTGAGTGTATTAATTCGAGTGTATTAATTAAAAGCCGTTTGATGCCCATGAAATGTGGGGATTGAATGTCAGATTTCCTCCACTCATAGATGACCACACCCAGTCACGCTACCACACAATAAGTCAGCCCATTGTGCTGTATAGAATTCACGTCCTTATTAAAACTGACTAACTGAAACTGATGTGGGCATTACTCCCTCGGGACTTCATGCGTTCAAGGCCAGTTCACATGGCACAGTGGGGAAGAGGGATGGCGTCCTAGTTGCAGGTGAGACCTAAGAAGCCCTGAGTGGACGACATTAAAGGCTGCACTAAATGCAGCACCTATGTCCTGTTGCAGATAGTTTAGTCCAGAGGGCTGCGATGATTAAATCGTTGTGCTCCCCTGTTAGTTAGGCAGAATTATCTACCACTGCAGATATGAATGCTTATCTCCCCCTATTTCTACAATCTAAGACATAAGAGCAAGCTTTGTTCATAATTCAATATTTCTTGCAGTCATACTGAGTTCTGGCAGTCAACCCTCGAAATATTACTCCATCATGACAGTAAGTTGTACGGGTAACATAATGGTCACCTGAACAATGAAACAATATAATGCTGAACAATTAAGTAGTGGGGGAAAACAAGTGCAGGCTAACAATTCTTCTGTCATTATAGTAATGACTTGGCAAAGATATGAACTTTTAGAAGAAAAAAAAGAAGATGAAGAGAATGGGGAGAATATATTATAAATATGAGAAACCCTTCGCTAGCTGCCTGAGGGAACCATATATATATTATATATATATATATATATATATATATATATATATATATATATATATGTGTGTGTGTGTGTGTGTGTGTGTGTGGTGTGTGTGTGTGTGTGTGTGTGTGTGTGTGTGTGTGAGATACTGGGTTCTGGCAGTCAACCCTCGAAATATTACTCCATCATGACAGCAAGTTGTACAGGCGACACAACCATACGTATACGATACGTGTCCCGCTTGCTCTAGTAAATGATACCCTTCTGTAACGGATGTGTGTGTGTGTGTGTGTGTGTGTGTGTGTGTGTGGTGCGTGCGTGCGTGCGTGCGTGCGTGCGTGCGTGCGTGGCGTGCGTGCGTGCGTGCGTGCGTGTGTGTGTGTGTGTGTGTGTGTGTGTGTGTGTGTGTGTGTGTGTGTGTGTGTGTGTGTGTGTGTGTTTGGTCTTTGTTCGTTTGTTTGTGTCTGTGTGTCTGCTTCTTTCTCTCTCTCTATGTCTCTGTCTCTCTCTCCCCCTCTCTCTCTCTGTCTCTGTCTCTCTCTGTGTCTCCCTCCTCCCTCTCTGCCCCCCACCCCCTCCTCTCTCTGAACGTCAGTGTCTCCTCTTACCCCCCCCCCCCCCCTCCCCCTTTCGCTTTTTCTTTTCAGCACTCAGTCTGGACAGCAGTTGCCTCTAGGTCTGCCCGCCTTCCTGTTTTGTCCTCTGTCTTCTGTCAGATTACTCCATAATCCGTGCTCCTTCTCACATGCAAATCTGGACCCCAGAGCGCAAACGCCACCAGAGAACTATCTTCCTGTTTCGTCCTCTCTCTCTTCTGCCAATGATTCCATAATTAGTGTTCCTTTTTTTCAGATGTGCACCTGCGCCCTACAGCACAGATTCTACATGTTCAATAGGTTGTTGAATTTCTTCCAGAGCATATTATAGAGTGCGTTCTGTCTCTGTCTCTGTCTGTCTCGGTCTCTGTCTCACTCTCTCTCTCTCGCCTCTTCTCTCCCTCCCCCGAACTTGATGTATCACTTTCAGTGTGACACACGTGTGCGTGCGTGCGAATGTGTGTGTGTGTGTGTGTGTGTGTGTGTGTGTGTGTGTGTGTGTGCGTGCGTGCGTGCTTGGATGCCTGCCTGCCTGCTTGCCTGTGTGTGTGTGTGCGCAGGGCTGGATAGTTTTCAATGTAAATAATTATTTAAATAATATACAGTGTTCATACATGCGGATATTTATGGTTGCTCACTCTCTCTTTCTCTCTCTCCCCCTCTCTGTCTGCCTCTCTCTCAGGGTATTTTATTTGTCTGTATTTTAGCTCCTCCTCATTTATGTATCTATACGCAAGAACATCACCACACACACACACACACGCACGCGCTCGCACACACACATACATTATACACACGCACGCATCCATCACAGTCCAAACATTTCTTTCCCACACAGAGAACTTGTGCTTTTAACTGAAGGCAACATTATCATTATAGTCTTCGTCGTCTCCGCCGTCCTCTTCCTGAT
>CM031607.1:77222726-77225226 GCA_018398815.1 Conus ventricosus | reverse complement strand
GAGAGAGAGAGAGAGGAGAGAGAGAGAGAGAGAGAGAGAGAGAGAGAGAGAGAGAGAGAAGAGAGAGAGAGAGAGAGAGAGAGAGTATGGAGCGTAATGTCAGTCAGGCGTTTCCAAAGAGCCTCTTTCGCCTCCAACAGTCGTTTCCCAGGGTTTCTCCATGGGATTCCATTTTCTGGGCTGAAACCAACCCAGTCAACGTCTGTTTCCCTAGTGGTCAGACCCAATACAACCAGTACTGCCCTTATTCCCTGCCATGTAGGCGAGAGCTACTTTGAAATGATCATAGGCTCTCTTTGAGGTAATGTGTCAACAGTTATAAATGATAAATCCACCAGGGGTAGTTTAAGAAAATTGGTCATACCCTATACCTATCCTGAATCACATTTCAGTGTTGGTGGAATTCACCGTACATGCTTAAGGATCGTGCCATGAACATTCAGAAACAAAAAAGAATGTCTCTTATTTTGGGAGATTCAGTCAGACATACTAATGTTCTTGGAATAGGAAGGTTGATTTTAGTAAGAAATCTGAACTACCACAAGAATGAATGAAGATCACTCCTGCTCCATCCCTCAATTCTCCTTTTCTGTGATAATCTTTATCACAGCCCAACTGACCATACTACGCCCGTCCAGGACTGACCCCATTCATCTGCTCCCCATTCTCCTCGATTGCTTCCTTCCAAACTCAGGTACAGAGATATCCAAACTGCACAGGCTAAGGTTTAACAGATACAAATCACACACACACACACACACACACACACACACACACACACACACACACACACACACACACACACACACACTCTCTCTCTCACACACACACACACACACACACACACACACACACACACACACACACACACACACACACACACACACACACACACACACACACACGTACTCACACCACACACACACCACACACACACACACACACACACACACACACACACACACACACACACGCGCGCGCGCGCGCGCGCGCGCGCGCACGCACGCACGCACTCACGCACGCACGCACGCACGCACGCACGCACACCACACACACACACACACGTTCAGTACTCACATATAAAAATACACAACACACGCAAAATTGCGCATACATGTTGTGTTTGTTGTTGTAATTCTGCTAATTGTCTCATCTTAGTGTTGCTAGCGTCTACGGTTTTAGCATTGAAGATTTTCAAGCGTGTATGGACAGTTGCGCAGTATTACTGCTTTTTTCCCTTTAGTTTCTGGAAAGTTGGCGTACGTGAACTTGATGTGCCGAAATTACATGTATGTTTGGATGAGACCGTGAATAATTTCCCACTATTTAGGTGTACACTAACATAAATATCACGTATTACGACACATAGCTTCAGGGATGTTGGAAAGGCTTCAGGGCCGAGATGGCTTCAGGGATGTTGGAAAGGCTTTCAGGGCCGAGATGGCTTCAGGATGTGAAAGGCTTCAGGGCGAGATGGCTTCAGGATGTTGAAAAGGCTTTAGGGCCGAGATGGCTTCAGGGATGTTGGAAAGGCTTCAGGGCCGAGATGCGGTGGAGAATGGGTCGGGAAGAGGTGGGAAACATTGGGTGGATAATGAAGTGAGGAAGGACGAGATGGATTTGATGACCAGTTGAGGTCTTAAAGCTGACGAAATCCAATCATATTAATTACTGGATTGTTGACGAAGAAACAGAACATGATCAATATATCTTCATGAGCATCGATAAGCAGTAGATCAGTAATAAGGTAACAACCGACGATCGACAAACTGCAATTTCTAGTTTTCAATGGAGACGAGTCTGAATCTGTGGTGTTAGACCACTTCATTCAATAAAGAAACAGACCTCGACTTTTCAGCGAGACACCAGTGTGTGTGTGTGAGCGATGTATCTAGCGAAAAATCTGATTCCGTCTTTCACTCAAGTTACATTGAGGCTATTGGAAACTTCACCTTAAACAGAAATCGTACCATTGACAAACATGTTAGTGCTACGATAGTCGTGTAAATCTTTCAGACTTTTTGCTGGATCATGCTTATCGCACGGGCATACACTCTCTTTTCTTTAAGTATTGTGATTACACTTTAATCTATCTTAACCTCTTTAGTTTTGTTGGAACAGTCCCAGATAATGGGATAATGAATGCTCAGGTAGCTGAGCTTAATGATCTTTGACACATTCCTTAAGGGTGGGGTGAGGCAGAGGGGCAAAGTCTGTCCGTTTCCTGATTATCGTATGTCATCTGTTATTACGCTGAGCATATAGTGTAACTAAATGTACATTTGATTGGAAAGGCTGACGGTGAACTGCACATAGACTGTGGTGGCGTTGACTCTTTTGTCAGCGGTGATGAGTGAACGTGAACATCATGCAGTCTGAGAGGGGGAAGAGCTGTCGTGGCAAATGAGCAGTTCACGCGCACATACGTCATGTGCCTGTATACAAAAAAACAGACACCCGGAGATAAATGGGGAAGAAAATTGGAGAGTGGCATGGAAGA
>CM031607.1:77205226-77210226 GCA_018398815.1 Conus ventricosus | reverse complement strand
TACCCGCCCGGGGATGAACAAAAAATGACCAAAAGTGATTTTTGTTTTGGGGTTTTTGGTTCAATTGCAAGGGTTTTGAAATTTGTCTTTTAATTGGGGAAAACCCTAGTTTTTTTTTTTCCTTCCTGGAAAGCCGTTAGCCCTGGTTGATTGTTTTGATTTTTTTTTTTCTTACGGGGCCTTTTTATTTGAATTTGCTTGTTTTGGGTTTTGCGTTGAGGTTGATTGGGGTTTTAAGCAAAAGTATTTGATCCCCTTAAATTTACAATTTTTTTCCGGAAGGGGGATTTCACTTTTTTAAAAGGAAAAACTGGGGGGGTGGGTTTGGGGTTTAAAAAAAACAAGGCCTAATTGGGGGGGTTTAAATCCCCTTTAAAAAAATCCCCGGGAACGGGAAAGGGGAAAAAAAAATGGGCCCCGAAAAAAAAGGGGAAAAAGAAAAAGGGGAAAAAGGGAAAGGGAAAAAAGGGGGAACAAAAGGCCGGGAAGAAAAGAAAGGGGGAATCGGGGAAAGAAAAAAAAAGGGAAGGGAAGGAAGGGAAAAAAAAAAGGGGGAGAGAAAGAAACGGGGAAAAAGAGGACAAAGGGGGGGAAAAAAAGGAGGGGAAAAAGAAAACGGGAAATGAGGAGGGAGAAAGAGAAGGGGAAAAAAAAGAGGGGGAGAGAAAGAAACGGGAAAAAGAGGAAGAGAAAGAAAAGGGGGGGGGAAAAAAGAGGAGGGGGAGAAAGGAACGGGAAAAAAAGAAAAAGGGGAAAGGGGGAAAACCGGGAAAAAGAAAAAAAGAAAAAAAACCCGGGAAAAAAGAGGAAGAGAAAAAACGGGAAAAGGAGGGGGAAGAGAAAGGGAAAGGAAAAAGGGAGAGAGAAAGAGAAGGGGAAAAAAGAGGAGGAGAAAGAAAAAGGGAAAAAAGGAGGGGAAAAAAAAGAAAGGGGAAGGAAAAGGAGGGAGAGAAAAAAAAAGGGGGAAAAAGGGAAAGGAAGAAAAACAAAAAAAGGGAAAGGAGAGAGAAGGGGAAAAGAGAGGAGAGAGAAAGAACGGGGGAAAGAAAAAAAGAAAAGGGAAAGGGGAAAGGGAAAGAGAGGAAAGGGGGAAAAAAAAAAAGGAGAAAGAAATGGAAAAGGTTTTTGAGTTTGGAAAAATTAAAATTTTGGGGGGGGGGGGGGGAGAAAAAGGGGAGTTGGGCGCAAAACTAAAGGGGTGACAACCAAAACAGGGGGGTTCATTTTTCCCTTTTGATTAATAGGGGGGCCCAAAAGGTGCGGGGGGGAAAATTTCGGAAAACCCAAAATTAGAGAATTTTTCATTTCCCCGCAAATTTTGGAAAAAAGGTTTTGGCCCAAAAGATGGGGCTTTAGAAAGGGGGGACAATTTTTTCTGCGCTGGAAAAAAAGAAAAAAGGGATCTTTTTTCTGTTAAAAACCCAACCGGAAAAACAGAAGATTATAACCAGAAACCAAATCCCTTAGGTTCTGGAGGTTCCGGGAAAACCCCGTTTGTTATAGGAAAGTTTTTGGGAAACCCTTTTCAAAAAATCGGGTAGGGAAAACGCCGAAAAGGGGCCCTTTAAAAAACCGGCGGGGTGGGGGCTCTCTTTACAAAATTGGTTTTGGGGGAAAATTTAAAAAAATTTTAACCCTTGGGGGGAAAGATTTAAACACAATTTTAATTGCGGAAAAGGGAAAAATAAAACCATTTAATTCTTTTCCCAAAAAAGAGAAAGGGGAAATTTTAAAAAAAGGAGATATAAGGGCCCGGGCCAAAAAGTAGGGAATTGCCCATATCACAAAATGGGTAAAGGTTCCAACCAGAAACGACCCTAAACCCCAAAACCACCCTTTGGGGGGGGGGAAAGGGGATTTGGGGGGGGGATTCCCCAAAAGGGGGGGGGGGAGGGGGGGGAAAAAAAAAGGGCGCTTTTAAGCCCCGGGGAAAAGTGGACCAAGAAATTTGGGAAACCCCCCTTTTTGGGGGAAATTTTGGGGGGGAAGGGGTTTATTGGGAAAAATTTAGGGTTCGTACTTTCCTTTGGGTGGGATAAATTCCCAAGGGGAAAGGGAAAACCCACAAATTTAGGGGATTAATGGGGGAACGGGGTAAACTGTTTAAATAATACAGGACAATCGGGGCAAAGGGTTAGAGCCCTTTTTGAGGAGGGGACAGACTATACCGGGGAAACCACCTCCCTGCGATATGGATGGAAAAATTAATCCGGCTACCTTTGGCCCGTTCAAAGTAGAGTCAGGTTTGTCGGGAAGTACTCCACGCACCCGTGAAAAACAATTTTCCCCAAACCACTTTGTTAGGGGTGGGTTTATATCCTCCCGAACCCAAACCGGGCCTGCCCGTCAAGGGGGGAAAGAAGGGGCAGGGCAGGGTGGAAAGTAAACGGGGAAAGCAGGGGGAAAGTGAACGGGGCCCGCTAGCATTTGAGCTAGGGGTTGGGCCCAGGAAGGTGGCCGTGGGGTGGTGTAGTGGGAACCCATAAAATGGGCCCCGTAGTGGGGGTTTGCCGAAGGCCCATGGGGGGCCAAAATTGGGGGTTAAAAAGTTGTTGGGTTTTCCGTGGCAATTTAGAAAAGAAAGGAAACCACGGTGGCGGACCCCAGGGTCAGGGCCAAGATGGACCACAAGAACTGGAACCAGCCCGCTGGGTTTTGGGGCCCGGGGGGGGCCGTAAAAACGCCCCTGGCAAAAGAAGGTTTTGAGGTGGCCCAGCTATCGTTGGAAAAACCCAAAACATCAGCCAAAGGGGCCAAAAATCCAGTGTAGGGAAAGGTTTAAAAAAAATTTAAAGGCCCCTTTAAGTAAAGGGCATAGGCCATGAGCGGGGTTTGAACCAAGGAATTTTCCCCAGAGAGAAGGAAAAACGGTTCCGAAAAATGAGTGCGGGATTTATCCATAAAAAATTTTGAAAAGGGGGGAAAGGGTCGCGTCGCATTGGGAAAAAGGGGGGGACAGCCCAATTTCCCCGTGATCTTTGAACAAAAAGACCCTGATGCAATGAAAGCCCAAAAGGGGACTGGGAAAGTCAAGGAGTTTTTTTTCGAACAGGCTAGAAGAGGATTTGCGCAGATTTTTCAACGCGCTCCTTTAAGGGGCAAGAAGTGTGAAAAGGTGCGCTGACTCTCTTGTAAAGTGGTGGGGAAAGCCCCAAACTATCTGCCCCAGGTACTAATTTGGGGAACCAAAAAACGGCGGTCAAGATTGAGGGGGCAAGGGGAAAGGTTTAAGGGTTGGGGGTGATGGCCCAAATTTTTTGCTGTAGTAGTGTGAAAAAACAGAAGAAAAAAAATTTGGGAGGACAACGCCTACGGGGTGCTGTTTTTTTGTGGGGTTGGGGGTTTAAACCGTCAATCTGTTTCGGGCAGTACTGTGTAAATGATGTAGCTGGGGCCCGTTGGGGGTTTTTGATTTTTTATTTTCCCAGTTTGGGCGGGGTTTGAGCCTTTTGTTTTTCCCCTTTTTTTTTTTTTTTTTTGTTTTGGGGGGGGGGGGGTTTATGTTTGCTTTTGTTCCCTTGCCCATTAAAGGACGGGGGTCATTACATGCTCACGGTTATTTATTTTGTTTTTTTTGGTTGATATGTTTGCTCATGGTTTTTTTTTCACTCTCGGAAATGTGTGAAAAAAGTTTCCCTTTTGTTTTTAAAACAGGGAAAAATTTGTTTTGCATATTGTGTGTGGGGGACCGTGTTTACAGAATTGGGGGCCCCATGCCTGAATTTATTTTTTTTTTTTTTTCCCTTTTAAAAGGGGGCCCCACCCTGAATTTGAAACTTGTCTTTGTGGATTGTGGGGCCACAAAAGCCTGAAATTTTTTTTTATGTTAAGTAGGCCGGGGCCCCCACACCTGAATTTTAATCTTGTTTTAATTTCATGGTTGTGCCCGTTTAGAAGTGGGAAAAAAAAGATTAATTTTAAAATGTATTGGGCAAGCTGATAGCTAACTTTTTAAGAGAGTTTCCTGATTTTATGTGAAACCCAGTAATTTTGGGTGAAGTGATTCAATGGACTATCTGCTGATTTTTTTTTTTAATTGGATCATTATCCATGGTTTGAGATTTTGATGGAAGTGAAAGTCTTTAAAACATAGAGGAAGGGACAGTTTATACTGATCCCGCCACTGGGGTTGTTTTATCCAATTTGGAACCCTCGCCCTTTTAAGGGAAAAGTTAAATTTGGGAAAAAATTTTTAGGGAAGGGGGGTCATGGAAATCGGCCGAAAGTTCCGAGATTTAGGGAAAAAAAAGGGTTGTTTTCCTGTTGTTGAGAGCAATTCCTTGGGGTTTTTTAAGTGTGCGAACTCAAAGGGACACCGAGGGGAATAAACCCCCAGCGTATATGGGAAAGGGGGGGAGTTTCTGGGGAAATGGTTTTGCAAAAGTGAGGGATATGGGCAAGGAGTTGGCGACCGCCCGGGCCTGGGTAAGGGGGGTGTTTCCCGTTCCCCAACCACTGGTTTGGGTATTCACTGGTTTCTCCCGTGGGCCGAAGGAAAGGGGATCGTTTTTCAGGTTCCGTCCCAGGGTAGGTGACCGCAGCCTGCCCGGCAGAGTAAGCGACCCCTTTTATTTGACCTTGTTTTTGGGAATGAATGGAAGGCTGCGGGCCATTGAGTGGTTTGCACTTTGTTGCCCATAGAGGTTGAACCCACTTGAAGCTCAGCCCCGGCTGGTAGAGAAGTCCGGGCCCGTTAGTACACTGGGTGTTGGGGGAATCGAAAATAGTTTTTAAAAGGAGGGTTTTGCATTAACCCCTGGGTTTTCCCAAATTTTTTTTTTGGCGCTACAGTGTTTTGTGTGTGTATGGTAGGGACCCCCAGTGATTCCATTGGTTGGGAAAAAAAATAACTTGGGGGGTTTTTTGGTACAAATTGTGTGATGTGGTGTGCCTGAATTCCCCTGGGTTTAGCCCGTTTAAAAATGGGTTCTCTCTTTCCCTTTTAGAACAATATAAAGGGCTTGGGAAAAAACCGGAAAAGTTTTGATCACTTAAAAAAA
>CM031607.1:77192021-77202626 GCA_018398815.1 Conus ventricosus | reverse complement strand
TTTTATAAAACACAATTCCCTTTTCCACTTTAAGACACTGTCTCGGAAAATAAATTTTTATATGTATAAAAGACAAAGTGCCAGCTTTTCATTCATGTAAAATTATTTCACCGCTCTTCAGTATTTTTTATTGAATAGGGGAAAATATGATGTAAACGCGTTAAAAGTGGCTTCACCTGGAAAATTAATCAGCAATAAATTTAGTACAGGAACAAAATTGTCAAATGTGACTTACTGCATTTTATTCCTTGTGTTCTGGGGTTTTCATCGATAGTAAATATGTGTTAATAGTTTGAACGGACAGCGACCAGACAACACTGAACTGCGATAGAAAACACAAAATTCTTTTGGGTTTTCCGGCCTCGCGAGGCCCGTTTCGTCTCTGGCACCGTGTTGCTGGCTCTGGGGCCCGGTTACATTCTTATAAAAGTAGAGCCTTGTGGAAAAGGGACAGAGTTTCCCAAGTGAGCGACTGCGTGAGAGGCAGAGAGAGTGCTCAGTGCCCCTGAGGCTGTTCGAGAGAGTTTGCTCCCAGGGCTGCGTTCCTGGTTTGAGCTTATTATGGAAGGCAAAAAAGGAGAAAACTCTGCTTCGTCCATTGTCTTCTGACCGGGCTGCTGCCCTTGTTCCTGCACTTCCACCCTCTGCTGTCTTCACCTGCACACTCCCTTACCCCTCCACACCATCACAACGGCCTGCAAAGCGGGATTGAAGGAAAGGACCAAGAAAAACACAGCCCAAGAAGACCGACACCATGGCCAGCCAACTACCCCTGCACCCCCTGCATCAGCCCCCCCAAATTTATGGGTAACGAGAGCAGCAGGGATGGACAACTTCATCCGGGGGGCCAGGCTTGCCCTACACCTGCAGCCCCCTGGATGACAGGACAGCCGCCCTCTGGCTGATTGCCGCCCTAGAGGGCCCAGCTCGCCAGGGGGTGATCAGGCTGCCAGCAACAGAGGTATACTCCCCAGCCCAGATCTTGACCAACTTGGAGGAGAAAGGAAAAAAAAACCTATTTTTTTAGGGGAGAGCAGCGTGAATGTGTCACTGCCTGGCCGGGACGGGGGGAGTGGGCCGGGTGTTGGTGGGTTGGTGCGAAGGGCGGAGTGGGGTCTTGGAGAGGCGGATAGTGCGTCGAAGAATTCGGTTGGTCGAAGGAACACGGATGGTGGGCGGGATGGTCAGGAACTATTGGCCATCATCCACTCTCAGTACCTGGTTAAATGGAGGAAGGTGGAACAGGCTGGGATGGAATGTTGCCAGCATCCATACTAAACGGACGTCTTCACCCGTGGCCTACGACAAGCTGCACTCACCAAGGATGTCCGGTATTTCGTCCGGACCATCCGACCACCCACCTTTTGAAGAGCTAGAAGGAAGCCCAAAGGTGGATGCCGGACTGCAGTGCCGACGGTGACATCCTCTCACACAGCTGGCACGCTACTGTCGCCTCGCTTCAAACTCAGCAAGAGGCACTCAGGCCACAGTCCCGCCAGCTTGCCGGGAGGAACTGCAATCGCCACACTGCATGGCCACCACTGGCAGGTCTGCAGCTGTGTGAAGGACCACAGCGCTCGGACAACGGCCCCAGACGGAGGCGACGGAAGATGGCAGCGATGGATAGAAATTCTGAGGACAAAACCCCAGTCCTACCACTGTCAAGCAGCCAGAATGCTTGACAACAATTTGGTTCAGCAGCACCGCAAGCGACAGGCAGAGTCCAATTTCGCCTCTGCTGTCCACCAGTAGAGATGCGCCGACTGCAGCAGGGAGGACCTCCTCCCATCGGGCCAGTTCTCTCCTCCAGGCTCAAAGAAGCCTGCAGCAGACGAGAAAAGGGAGCTTACAGGCCCTCACCCAGTACAGCACAGCCGATTCAACCCCCCTGCCTGACAGGGAGTGCTGTATCGGCGAATTGGACCCTAAACCCTTGGGCATGTGAGCAGCTACTCCTTCCCGGATTGTCAGCCCCAAGGTTCCCTGTCATCGGTCCCACAACCGCCAGGGTCACCTTTAACGGGGCTACCAAATGCTGCAGATATGTTACGCCCCCAGTCTACAGGCCCGGTATGTACCGGACCTGGAGCATCAACCTGTCGATTGCCGACCCTGCAGAAAGGTCAGCCAAACTGCCCATTGCCACCACGGCCATCAATATGTTCGCCAAACCCTGCCCACCATAAGGAACAGGCTGCTGTGGCCCCCAGACTACGGGTCTGGCTCTGTCGGGCAACTTCCCCACCTGACAGCAAACCGACACCCTGCCATCGTCCAAACCAACCTGACTGGAGGGACCCAACTGGAACCATTACCATACTCCAGGACAGACTGGGTTGTGTTCCCCACAACCAAGCCCAGAACGCTAGCCCCCCTGTCGCAACTCCAGTTTCCGCCCCTGATACGTAGTGTTTAATCATGCCCCACGCCAGCCCCACGCGAACTGCCCTGTCTGGCGACAAACCTGTGAAAAAGTTTGCTAGTGACTGCCTGTATGACCAGGCACTTTCACAAATATCTGACCTGGTCGATGTCGCAGGACATTAAGTATATTCCAAGGGCTGATTGAATAATTAAATGACCTGTTTTGGGAAGAGGAGTTGCAGACTGACTGTTAAACACTTTATGTTTATCTATTTTTATGCACAAGCTAGTATATATGTTGATTGTTTCTTCAGGTTGATAATAAATGTAAGCCACGGTTTTTTCAGAAGCCCAGCAGTACTGTGCTAAGATTTTATAGCAAATTCTGTTTTTGTAATTTTGTACCCGACTTCATTGGAATTTGATCAAAATAAACAAGCCCATTGTTGTCGTTTGGTACCCAGTACCCTGGAATTTAATGGGAAAATCCATTCAAAGTATATATTGTACCCGACTTTCTTGAATGTTGTTTTAAATAACAAATCCTCTCTAAGTGGAACTGACATTTTGGAATTTTGTTCAAAACATAACAAGATTTCCATTGTTGTCACCACGGTGCCTACCCGATGTTTTGGATTTTTTTTTTAACCAAATCCATCCTGGTCATTTTGGTACCTTACCATGGAGTTTTGTTTTATAATCAAATCCATTAAAGCCTTTTTATTGATCCCAAAATTCGGGTTTTGTCCAGAAAACCAATCCTGATCCATTTATTGTATTTGATATTTTGCAATTTTGTTTAAATTATAATCCCATTCTAGTCAATGCGAATCTGCCGACCTTTCAGAAGCTTTGTTTAAAAAAGCAAGACCTTTTTAGTTGGAAATGATATGAATCAAAGAATGAGAGAGAGAGAAGAATTTTTGATGCTTTTGTTTTGATGCACTGATATAAGGGTTTGTTGGGACTAGAAACGCCTCTCCAGAAACTTGATGTCTAAAGCTCCATTTTCCCCATTTATTTTATGTGTTTACTTGGATTACACTGTCATTATGTCAGCGAGGACGCTGGTTGTAACAGATTAGGGGGTGTATCCGGGGTGCAAAACAGTGTAAACATGTATATATATTTTGGTTACCTTCGTGGGATGAAAATCAGGTTTTGTTCGAGATTTATCTTCCCCTTACCTCCCTTGGTCGAATCTCATTTATTTATTGTGTAAATTCTTGAAATCCTGAATACCGTCAGACACCTACATAGTTGAATGTACCTCGCCTAAAGTCACAAAAATTAATGTTATATGATTCCTTACAACCGTACTGGGCTGAGACCGCCCATATTTTCTCTAAACTGGGAATTTGCACGAGCAAATCTTGGCGCCATTTTCAATGTCCTGTCGAATGAACATTGAATAATTCTTGATTTCACAAAAAGTAAGAGGAAAACCGAAGAATCTGGATGCATGTTTCAAAGTAAATGTCCAAGAGCTCTCCATTTCCGTATATCGCATGCTTAGGATCATTTCCGTACAGGCTTGCGACTTAAACGAAAAGACTGATGACGCCGGTTCCCCATGAGCAAGTCGCCTTCCGTCGTTTCATTGTCGGAGTTTTTATCCAAATTAACATTCTACGAAATACGGACTTCCCGATCGAAATCTTGATAAAGACTCCATTTTCTGTTATGAAATACAATGAAAATGAGTAGATTTATTATTTAACGAGGACCATTTCAACCAGAGTATTTTTCCAGTTTAAAATAGTGTCAAAAGTAGGCCGCCGAGGCCCGGCGAAGTGAAAAGTCAGCTGTGTTTTCTATTAAATTTTAATAACACAATTCTCCATTCTTAGACACGTCACGGAAAATGAGTTTATATGTATGAAAAGAGGCAAAGTGCCAGCTTTTTCATTCATTGTAAAATTATTTCACGCTCTTCAGAATTTTTTTATTGAAATTAGAGGAAATATGACGTAAACGGCGTTAAAATTGCTTCACTCTGGGACATAACCGCAAGATTTATACAGAACAAAATTGTCCAAATGTGATTACTGCTTTATTCCTTGTGTTCTGATGTTTTTCATCGATAGTAAATATGTGTTAATAGTTTGAACGGACAGCTAGCAACAACTCTGAAGCTGCGATAGAAAACACAAAATGTCTGTGTGGTTCCGGCCTCGCAGGCCCCGTTTCGTCTCTTGGCTCCGTGTGCTGGGCTCTGCGGCCCGGTACATTCTTAAAATGTAAGCCTTTTGTGTTGGAAAATGGACAGAGATCCCCTGATTGTGATCGACTGCGTAAGGCCAGAGAGAGTGCTTCAGTGCGCAGAGTGCTGTGCGAGAGAGATTGCTCCCAGGGCAGCGTTCCTGGATTGAGCTTATTATGGAAGGAAATAAAAGGAGAAAACTCTGCTTCGTCCTTGGTCTTCTTGACTGGCTGCGTCCCTTGGTTCCTGCACTTTCTCACCCTCAGCCTTCTTCACCTGCACACCCCCTACCCCTCCACACCATCACAAATAATATATATATATATCTATATATATATATATATATATATATATATATATATATAAATTATAAAGATATATAAGTTTTTATCTTCGTTGAGTGAAATGACTTGTGTCATTCCTTCTCTCTCTCGCTCTCTGTCTCTCTCTCTCTTCTCCGCTCCTCTCCTCCCTCTCCCTCCCTCTCTCTCTCTCTCTCTCTCTGTGTTTTTGGATCTGTTTTTTACCTTTCGTCGTGTTGCCATGAACTTTGTGTCAATACACGTCAGAAGGGGGTGGGTCATATTAAAAAGATGGCAAGGGAGGGGGTGGGGGGGGGGGGGAGGCCTGACAAGGCCCTAAATCCACGCAGTTGGGTGGGGGAATGTTTTACAGGATCGACAATGGCCGTAATTCTGGCTGTCCTTTTCTTCATTCCTCCCCGTCATACCCCACGTATGGTGTGAGCCATAACACGTCAGCAGGATGGTGCTTATGCGGTAAGATGTACCTGCTGCTTAGAAAAGCACTTTGTGTAATCAAAGAAGAAACTCTACGAAATCGCACTGACCCTCCGGCTGTTACGAAAAATTGACTTAAACAAAGAAAACCCACATATAAACGAGCAACCAAACATGAAGCACCTTTTGTGACGGTGAAAATAACAATTGAATAAAACGGTTGACTACAATTGCGAACATTAACAACACCAACAACCAAAAACCCATCAAAAAACAATCAAACCGAACAACAAACGCAAGACAAGCGAGCTTGTTCAAATAAAAGTCCATTGTTGTCACTCGGTGCCTACCGATGTTTTGGATTTTTTTTTTAACAAATCCATCCTGGTCATTTTGGTACCTGACCATTCGGAGTTTTGTTTTATATCAAATCCATTAAAGCCGTTTTATGGTTCCCAAAATTCGGGTTTTGTCCAGAAAACCAATCCTAGTCATTTTTGTATTTGATATTTTGCAATTTTGTTTAAATTATATGCCCATTCTAGTCAATGCGAATCTGCCGACCTTCAGAAGCTTTGTTTAAAAAAAAGCAAGCCCTTGTTAGTTGGAATGATATGAATACAAAGAATGAGAGAGAGAGAAGATGTTTTGATGCTTTGTTTTGATGCACTGATATAAGGGTTTTGTTTGGGACTAGAAATGCCTCTCCAGACTTGAGGTCTAAAGCTCCAGTTTTCCCCATTGATTTATGTGTTGTACTTGATGACTCTGTCATTATGTCAGCGAGGACGCTGGTTGTAACAGAGTAGGGGGGATGTAGCCGGGTGCTAACAGTGTATACATGTATATATATTTTGGTTACCTTTCGTGGATGAAAATGTTTTGTTCGAGAGTTATCTTCCCCTTACCTCCCTTGGTCGAATCTCATTTTTTTATTGTGTAAATTCTTTAAATCATGAATACCTCAGAACCTACATAGTTGTATGTACGTCGCTAAAGTCACAAAAATTAATGTATTTGATTCATTACAACCGTACTGGGCTGAGACGCCCATATTTTCTCTAAACTGGTATTTTGCACGAGCAATCTTGGCGCCATTTTCAATTGTCTGTCGAATGAACATTGAATAATTCTTGATTTCACAAAAAGTAAGAGGAAAACCGAAGAATCTGAAGATGCATGTTAAAAGTAATGTCCATGAGCTCTCATTTCGTATATCGCATGCTTAGGATCTTTTCCGTACAGGCTTGCGACTATACGAAATGACTGATGACGCCGGTTCCCATGAGCAAGTCGCCTTCTTCGTTCATTGTCGGAGTTTTATCCAAATTATCATTCTACGAAATTCGGACTTCCCGATCGAAATCTTGATAATGACTCCATTTCTGTTATGAATACAACTGAAAATGTGTAGAATTTATTATTTAACAGACCATTTCAACAGAGTATTTTCAGTTGAAAATTGTGTCAAAAGTAGGCGCCGACGGCCCGGCGAAGTGAAAAGTCAGCTGTGTTTTCTAGTAAATTTTAATAACACAATTCTCCACTTAGACACTGTCTCGGAAAATGAAGTTTATATGTATGAAAAGAGCAAAGTGCCAGCTTTTCATTCATTGTAAAATTATTTCACGCTCTTCAGTATTTTTTATTGAAATAGAGGAAAATATGACGTAAACGCGTTAAAAGTGGCTTCACTCTGGGACATTAATCAGCAATGATTTAGTACAGGAACAAAATTGTCAAATGTGACTTACTGCATTTTATTCCTTGTGTTCTGAGGTTTTCATCGATAGTAAATATGTGTTAATAGTTTGAACGGACAGCGAGCCAGACAACACTGAAGCTGCGATAGAAAACACAAAATTCTGTTGGTTCCGGCCTCGCGAGGCCCGTTTCGTCTCTGGCACCGTGTTGCTGGCTCTGCGGCCCGGTACATTCTTATAAAAGTAGAGCCTTGTGTGAAAATGGGACAGAGTTCCCTGATGTGAGCGACTGGCGTGAGAGGCAGAGAGAGTGCTCAGTGCGCTGAGTGCTGTGCGAGAGAGATTGCTCCCAGGGCTGCGTTCCTGGTTTGAGCTTATTATGGAAGGCAAATAAAAGGAGAAAACTCTGCTTCGTCCATTGTCTTCTTGACTGGCTGCTGTCCCTTGGTTCCTGCACTTCTCACCATCTGCCTGTCTTCACCTGCACACACCCTTACCCCTCCACACCATCACAATATATATATATATATATATATATATATATATATATATATATATATATATATATATATATATATATATATATATATGTTTTTATCTTCGTTGTGTGAAATGACTTTGTGTCATTCTCTCTCTCTCTCTCTCTCTGTCTCTCTCTCTCTCTCTCTCTCTCTCTCTCTCTCTCTCTCTCTGTGTTTTTGGATCTGTTTTTACCTTCGTCGTGTTGAAATGACTTTGTGTCATACACGTCAGAAGGGGGGTGGGTCAATTAAAAAAGATGGGGCAAGGGGGAGGGGGTGGGGGGGGGGGGAGGCCTGACAAGGCCCTAATTCACGCAGTTGGGGTGGGGATGTTGGACAGGATCTGACAATGGCCGTAATTCTGGCTGTCTTTTCTTCTTTCTCCCCGTCATCCGCCACGTATGGGGTGTGCCATAACACGCACACGATACTTATGCGTAAGATGTTACCTGCTGCTTAGAAGCACTTTGGTGTAATCAAAGAATGAAACTCTACGAAATCGCACTGATCCTCCGGCTGTTACGAAAAATTGACTTAAGACAAAGAAAACCACAATAAACTAGCAATCAAACATGAGCACCTTGTGAAGGTGAAAATAACAATTGAATAAAACGGTTGACTACACTTTGCAGAACATTAACAACAACAACAACCAAAACCCATCAAAAAACAATCAAACAACAACAACAGCAAACAAGCGAGCAAAACAAACAAAAAGAACAGTTGATTAAAATGTGGCCACATGACACACAAAACAGAACAGTTGATTAAAATGTGGCCACATGACACACAAAACAGAAACAGTTGATTAAAATGTGGCCACATGACTTCAATTTCTGTACAGGAAGTGGAGCAGTAGTGTTTATAAAACGATTGCCCAGCTTCCTGTAGGGAAATTGAAAGGATATGAGCCAAGATTTTATTAACGTTTTGATTTTTTTTTAATGTTCTATATCGACTTGTCAACCCTTCAGGCTCGTGGAACCGAGCGGTGACCAGTGTTTTAAAGTCAGTATACTCTGCTGTCTGTCTGTCTGTCTGTTGGTCTGTCTGTCTGCCTGCTTGCCTGCCTGCCTACTTGCCTGCCCACCTGTCTGTCTGTCCCTCTATCTGTCTGTCGGCTATTTCTTCCTCACTCGCCCCCCCCCCCCCCCCCCCCATTCTCTCTCGGATGTTCAAATCCAACTACAATACAATATGGAGCTGAGCTATGGGGTCTGTATGCTGCTGCTGTTCATTGTGAAATGCTTCATTGATGAGCCTTGAAGAAATTTATCGGAGTTTCGTCACCGACACCAATTTTGCATATGGCGAGACAAATCCATATCCTGTATATTTGCTGTCTAGAGTCAAATATATTCAATCTTGGTTAAAATTAATCCAAATGCATGTTGAAAGGCTACGTTACAAGGTATTCAGAGTGTTGTTAGAAGTAGATTGTAGGGATAACAAAAACTTGGTGTTGAATGTTCGGAACAAGTTGTATTGATATGGATTTGGTGTCGTATGGTAGACTCACGGTGTTGGAGATGGGGGAGCCTTTGTACATGTATTTCGTGAAAGACTGATCGACTGTAGATGGAAGACTAGAACTTTCGCATTGTAAATAGTGATTGAGTTTATTTTTTTATAGAGTTGATAAATGGTTTTGTATAGTGTACCAAGATATGTGTCAATGTCTATCAGTAAATGATGGAGGCGTATGGTGACAAACTTTCGTTTAGTATTTCTGACATCTCTGTTCCCCATTCTCGCGCTAGACAGTAAAGCAGTCATTATCTTCTTTGTCATTATGCATTTCATTTAGCGCTTACTTGCCCAGAACTTTTTGATCTCAGAGAACAATGTATTCTACCTATATTTTCAAACATCCATGCTTATTTTTTAAACTTTTTAGTTACTTGCATTCTTTAACAGTTCACTGCATTAGGGCCACCAGCTTAATGCTACTTCAGATTTCCATAAGACCAGTTTATTTTAACCGTGACGGATAGATGATGTAAAGTATTGTTACTGAAACTACCATTGCCACTGGTTAGCATTTCTGTCGCGATCTTTGACGCATCTACATCGTTTTTATGCAGTTTCCGATAATGCTGAAACCGTTCTGTTAAATTCACGGTATTTGATGGCTGCCTTTGTTTATTGTAAATTCTGCACATTGAGTTCCCAGACTCCCCCCGATCGTTCGCATAGGAAAGTAATGTTCTAACACATTGCAATTAAACGGTTTACCTCTTGTATTTCAACAACTGTTTGTACTCACGCCTGGCCGTACAGTTAGAAACATGATCAGGTGAAAGAAAATGCAAAAACATTTGTTTGACAGTTCTTTTTTTCTTTTTCCTAGAATGACACACTACATTATACTAGTTATCACATATATCAAACTGTTTGCTTCAGGTGACTGTTAAATACACTAAGACCTTCAGTAACATCAGCATCGCTTCACTCCACTTCTATTCCATTGTTAATTTCAGGAGAGTACATTGTGTCACTAAATACATCGGCATAAGTCCTGTTCCAGATTTCTGAAGAAAACAGTTACTAACATATCGATTTTTGTGTGTGTTTTTTTGGTGTGTGTGTTTTCATTAGGAATACTGAAGTTCGGCAGAAGTGCACGGCGTGAGTCCACTCTTTCCAATACATGTAGTTTACGATTAGTTAAGATTCTTGCAATCATATCACGTGACATCATTAAGAAAAAGGCGATTCTACCGGTAGTATGTAAGCACAAATCTACAGAATATTTTCATTTGCTCACACAAGCAATTATTGATAATAAAAAGAAAACAAATATTTGACATGATAGCCAATATTTTAATAAATGAACGAAGCTCGTGTCTTTATAGACATGGAAAACACACACACACACACACACACACACACACACACACACACACACACACACACACACACACACACACACACACACACACACACAAGAACGCCTTTCACAGGCGGTAAGTTAAATGGCATATTTGCAGAACTTCTTGTACTCCAGGGACATTGAATGAACGTTTTCTGCAAAAATGTTTCCTCAGAACATATCAACTTAAAGCAACAAACAA
>CM031607.1:77177021-77184521 GCA_018398815.1 Conus ventricosus | reverse complement strand
TGAAGATCCTCCGTGGAAGCGCCTGCCACTCAGCCTGCAGCATCTGGTAGAGGTGTTGGGCATCCCTGGGGGGGGGGGGGGGGGGGGGGGTGGCTCCTCACTTTGCGATCCAGCTCATCCCAGAGGTTCTCAATCGGGTTGAGATCGGGACTGCATGCTGGCCACTCCATTCTGTTGACTCCAGACTGCTGCAGGAAGTCGTTGACCACCCTTGCCTGTGGGGGCGAGCGTTGTCATCCTGGTAGACAGCCTTTCATCCCATCTGCTGCAGTGTAGGCACAGCCAGAGGTCGAAGGATCTCATCCCGGTATCGGATGCCAGTCAGGTTACCCTGCACATGATACAAGGGTGTTCTGTGGTGAAGGCTGAAGGCCCCCCAGACCATTACAGAACCTCCACCAAAGGCCACCTTTTCTTGGACAGTGACGTCAATAAAGCGTTGCCCTGGGCGCCTCCAGACCCTCAGTCGGCCGTCGTTGTGGTGAAGGGTGAAGCGTGATTCATCACTGAACAGGACCTGGGACCATTGCTGACGTGTCCACCTCACGTGACGTGCGCAGAAGGCGCGGCGTGCTGCCCTATGGGCTGGAGTTAAGCGTGGCCTTACTGCTGGGCGACGAGAACGGAGATTAAACCCATGTAGGCGGTTCCGTATGGTCTGCTGGCTGATGTTGATGTTAGTAGCCACCCTGAACTGCCTTTGAATGATGCTGGAAGAGGCTGTTCTTGTCTGCAGGGCTTGTCGTTCAATGAGACGATCGTCACGTGGGGTTGTCTTCTTCGGTGACCAGATCTGCGTCTTTCATGGACAATCCCAGTGGCTGTGAAGCGTTGAATCAGTCGGACAATGACCGAGATGGACACATGAAGTCGCCTGGCCACTTCTCGCTTGGGAACACCATCTTGGAACCATGCAACAGCTCGTCCCCTATCCAACTCGCTTAATTTTCGTCGTGGAGGCATTGTCAGATCAGGCCTACTACTGGTGGAATGTCTTCTTATAAAGCCAAGCGAGCGACAGCATCTCACACATAAACAGCAGTGCTTGCACGTGCATAATGGTTTTTCCATCTGGCAAGTGTAATGTGTTCAGGCAGAACGGTCCAAAACAAGGTCATTTTTCGCAAGTTTCCGCTTTTCCGTTTGCGGCCCAGCTCAGTAGTAGAGAATCCCGTGCAATTTTCGCACTAACACAACATCTCCCACTTACAGCTGAACAAGAATTCATGACAATTTGGCTGGACTAAGAAATAAATAACAGTAGCGAACTGAGTTTATTACGCACCTGTTTTCACATACCGATCCTTAACTTTTTGTGCGTAGTAATATGTATTACCAAGAGCGAGGAGCACCAGATGCACACGCCATACGAAGCAACTGTATTTAATTGACATTCCTGTGACAATCTTACGAAGACTTTTCAGGTCATGATGTAGGCAATGTCTTGTCAACTGAACAGACTTTGTATAAAATCACGGTCTATGAAATTAGATGGAAATAAAGCGTGTTCTAACATTACTGAATGGAAAACAATGGGGGAAACGCTATGTCGTTTTCCTTGCTTGTATTTTGAAAACTGGATGAGCCTCCGTAAGCATTATCGAGAGAGAGAGAGAGAGAGAGAGAGAGAGAGAGAGAGAGAGAGAGAGAGAGAGAGAGAGAGAGAGAGAGAGAGGAGAGAGAGAGCAGGTGGGGCTTGGCGGAAGAGAGAGGGATACAACCAGGCAAATATGGAGGAGGAAGGATATTGTCTGAGGATGGGTGATGACAGATTCGGCAGTTTAATTATCTTTTTTTCCCTCTTGTGTCCCATTCTGCCTCCTTCCCTCTGTTGCCTGCGTACTCAATCTTCTCTGGACGAAGCCCAAAAACATTTAGCTCTGCACTTAAGCTCAGCTTAATCGGCGCATCGTCGGTTCCGGGCGTGTGGTGGAAAGAGATATGGACAGTTATCGGGAAGCCTTATGGGGCTTATCCATCACATGTGGCCGATGGAGTCAGATGTCAGAACGCTGCTCATGCATTTCATTGTCTCTTTGGTAAAAAAACCACACCGTTTCATTGATTTTTATTTATTTTCATTTGTTCCCTTAAATATTGATTACTTTTCAGTTTGTTTAATTAACTGAGTGAGTGAGTGATTAATTGATTGATTGGTCGATTGATTGATTAATTAATTGATAGATCGACTGGCTGTTTGGTTAATTTTATTGATTTACTGATCGATCGATCGATTAATTGATCGATTGATTGACCGATCGAAACAACAACGCTGTTGTGAAATACTCTGGCTTCTATGCTCTGAGATTGTACGGCGATAGCACAATAACTGCCAAGGAATCTACAAACAATAGCATCATAGATGTTTCCATTTGAGATAGATATGTCGTAACAGCCGACCTTCAACGCAAGTGGTGTGTGAGGACAAAGAGCGTAAAATCAAAGTGCTAGTGCTATAGGGTAGAGATCTTTCTGAAGCTTCATACAGATTTTCACACTCTTGCACAACAACGGGATAAGAACCCACTGTGGGTATCATGTTGCTTAATACTGATCCCATGTATGTGAAACACGCCAGTCTGCTTTCATAGTAACACGTGTTCTTCATTCTCAGTGAATCACGGTAGACCTTTTTTTTAATTATTATTATTTTTTTTTTACTCTTTCGGGTAATGGTGCTTGTGCTATTGCTACGCCGTGCGATGTGCAATGTACATGCGTGCGTGCGTGCGTGCGTGCGTGCGTGCGTGCGTGCGTGCGTGCGCGCGCGCGCGCGCGCGCGTGTGTGTGTATGCACTCGCGCACATGTTAGGAGGAATGAGATATAGAGGGTTGCCAAGCTTGGTGGAGTGGTGTTTATTTAGCATTCCGTTTCAGAAAAAGAAGTTTATGACGATGAGGATGATGTTTTGTCGTTGGTGCTGTTATTGCCGTTCTGGCCTTAGTGATGGTGTGTTTGTGTTTCTGGGATTATTATCGCCTTTCAGAATTGCTTGCTCACAGTAATGGAAGTTTCAGCTCCTGATACGTGTTGTAGAGATTGAGGAAGTGTGACGATCCGTTTAGTTATCAAAAGAAAACGAATTCTGGAGCTAATGCCTGAATGGAACGTGACTGGAGTTTGCGCCAACAGGCGCACGCCTGCGTGCGTGAGTGCGTGCGTGTGTGCGTGTGTGCGTCTGTGTCCGTGTCTGTGGTGTGTGTGTGTGTGTGTGTGTGTGTGTGTGTGTGTGTGTGTGTGTGTGCGTGCGTGTGTGTGTGAATGTGTGTGTGTGTGTGTCTGTGTGTGTGTGTGTGTGTGAGAGAGAGAGAGAGAGAGAGAGAGAGAGAGAGAGAGAGAGAGAGAGAGAGAGAGAGAGAGAGAGAGAGACGGACGGACAGACAGACAGAGGAGGGTGGTGGGGTGTGTGTGTGTGTGTGTGTGTGTGTGTGGGAGTGCATAAAGTGCTGTGTAGGCAAGTATTCGGCTTTCATCAGAGTTGTACAGCCAAACTGCTGTAGTTAGTGCCAAGGTAAACTAACCGCACCCAAAACAACTTGTCAGACTGTGACACAGAATCCGCAGGGAAGGAGGGGGGATCGACCTAGAAACAACCGGAGAAATGACCCGAGACAAAGTGAGAGAAGAAGCAAACCCTATTACACACAGGTAGAGAAGATAGCTCACAGTTCAGAGTCAAGCCCGCTGGAAAGTTGTAGATGGTATGTACTGCCTTGAGGTAAAGGAAGGCCTAAGTATGACATTGTGGACTGAGTGAACTGGATGGACAGTAGGTCAGGTTGACCTATTTTTTCTTACTGACCGATCTGGAAAAAAGAAAAAAACAACAACCACAGACTTGAATAACGGATGCTGTTTAGCTGATTGAAATTCAAAGATAGCAATCTGGAATGACGTATGCCTCAACACTGACCGAGTTGGGAGAAAAACCAGGAAGGTTGATAACGCGTACTGACTGAAGTAGAAGGCAGCAAGTTTTGATTACCTCCACTCCTGGGCTTACCAAAGTGGACAGACACAAAGTTTACACAAAGTATGTGTGTAGTGCACAAGGGGTTCCATCGACACTTAGCAGAAATAAGCAAAGGAACACGTCACACTTGGATAAGATGAAACAAATGAATGCATATGAATGTATTCCCCCCTCCCCTCCCCCTTTGTTTTTTTTTTTCTTCAGAAAAGAGGATAGGTATATGCCTTGTTGAAATGACGAATTTAGTCAGAAATAACATGGAACTTCATCAACATTATTTGAAAATGTGCCCTTGTGGCACACGCTCCCAAACTATCACCCACATCTTACAGTCCTGCCCCTCCTTTCAAGCCTTGAGACGCCAGTTGTGGCCCAGTCCAGTTGAGGTCCAGGAGAACCTGTGAGGACCTGTGGGATCTCTGCGGCAGACTGTGGACTTCGTCTGACTAACCGGATTAAGGATATAGCATGGCTGGGAACGCCAAAGAATTTGAAAATGTTATTTTGATATTACTTAGAGTAGCACAAGAAAAAAGGAAATCTAACCTTTCTTCCTTGCCTGTGTGACAACGTAATCGGCAGATCAATTCATTTTCATTTCTGACAAAATGTCGAGCACGATGACAAAGTGGGAAATTCAAACCCACAAGAACTTCAATAATGACGAACAATTGTTGCAAACGTTTTCACGGGGTTGTGATCCAAATATCTGATTCTTTCAATTTTATTGAGCCTGAACACGCAATGCTTTTGTATTTATTCTTACTAGTTCCACCCAGTATTTCATATACTTCACAAGAATAAAAGTAACTTACATATCTTCCCAGATCGCTGCATACATGGTTATTTGGAGTTGGATTATCCACTTTGAGAAGAATGTTGATCGGAAAACATGTTCGCTCTTTTTGCCCTATTCCTACACTTTTTATCAAATGTCCTGCTTTCAGCTCCACGCTTAAAGCGAGGTGGAATATGCAAAAGCATCGCAGTTGAGAGAAGGAGCAGATGGGTGGGGGACAGGACGAAACCTGGTGAGGGTAGATGGAAGAAGGTGGGATATAATTCAACAACAAAAAAGGACAGATGAAGTGGCCTGAGGGGCGGACGATGACAGATGCGGCAGTTTCATTATCCCTTTTTGTCTCTTCCTGCGTCTTTCCCTCCGTTGCCTGCATTCTCAATTTTCTGTCGAGGCAGTTCCAAAACATTTATTCCTGCCCTTGAGTTCAAATTGATCGTCACATCATTGGTTCGGAGCGTGTGGTGGGAAGAGATATGGACAGCTATCAGGAAGACTTATTGGGCTTATGTAAGTGGTTGAGCAGAGAGTTATTGTCTGTTCATTAGGAAAATGGTACTCTTTGATAGATTATCTTGTGATTTATTTGTTACTGTATCTATTGTATTTGTGTATCTTTGCATTTTCTTTAAAAAAAAAACATTCACGTGATCGTAACAGAAATGTAGAAGTAAACCTGTCTGGCTGTTTATCAAGATTGAACGGCACAATCAGCACAGATGTAATTATATCTAGTAACATTAGCTTTCACGTGTGACCCCCCCCCCCACACACACACATCCACATTTAAACCCCGCACACACACACAATTATATATATATATAAATATATATAGAAATATAAACAAAGCTTGCTCTTATGTCTTAGATTGAAGAAATAGGGGGAGATACGCATTCATATCTGCAGTGGTAGATGATTCTGCCTAACAAACAGTATGTGCTTGAGTGGGTGAATGGGGAAAAATAAAATAAATGCTTCTCAAAATGAGCCTTCAGCAAGCTTATATTCTCCAAAAGGGAGACATCCTCCAATAGGGAGGCAAACTCACTAACATATAACTCCTGGTCATATACCAATATTTCGAAACTTGGTTGTTTCTCCTCAGTGACCGCGGAAAGTGGTAATTTGACTCCTCTGCCTTTTCAGTTTTAAGAAGAATGCAATCCCAGAAAAGGCTGGTGTGCAATACCGTAGTATGTTTGTTGAGTTTTCAAAAAAACAACCAAAGGTGCCATCTAAGAAGCAAAAGAAAATCATGAAAGAGCAAAACAAGCTACATTTTCTTGTGAAAAGTAGAAAATATAAAAAGATATCCTCTAAGACACAAGTGCTGAGGGCCAGTTCTTGGAATGAATCCGCAAGGGACTAAAATACAACAAACTAATACATTCCAAGGATAAGTACCGAGCACCGTTCCAACAACTTACAGAGCAGCTTGGTGTTGCAATGACTGCAAGAAATATTAAATTATAAACAAAGCTTGCTCTTATGTCTTAGATTGAAGAAATAGGGGGAGATACGCATTCATATCTGTAGTGGTAGATGATTCTGCCTAACTAACAGTATGTGCTTGAGTGGGTGAATGGGGAAAAATAAAATAAATGCTTCTCAAAATGAGCCTTCAGCAAGCTTATATTCTCCAAGGGGGAGACATCCTCCAATAGGGAGGGAAACTCACTAACATATAACTCCTGGTCATATACCGATATTTCGAAACTTGGTTGTTTCTCCTCCTTTGTTTATAATTCAATATTTCTTGCAGTCATTGCAACACCAAGCTGCTCTGTAAGTTGCTGGAACGGTGCTCGGTACTTATCCTTGGAATTTATTAGTTTGTTGTATATATATATATATATATATATATATATATATATATATATATATATATATATATATATATATATATATATATATATATATATATATATATATATATATATATATATGTGTGTGTGTGTGTGTGTGTGTGTGTGTGTGTGTGTGTGTGTGTGTGTGTGTGTGTGCGTGCGTGCGTGCGTGCGTGCGAGCGCGCGCGCGCGCGCGCGCGCGTGCGTGCGTGCGTGTGTGTGTGTGTGTGTGTGTGTGTGTGTGTGTGTGTGTGTGTGTGTGATCGAACACTAGAAAAACCACAAGAGAACAGCAATATCAACATTCGATAAAGTAAGGAGGACTGGCTGTGAAATTGATGAGGAGAGGTCAGTCAGACATAACAGAGCCCCGGGTGGCGATCTTTCCGAGGATCCATGCAGACCTGTCACGCTTGCCCTGTCGACGTCATGTTGGGTGATGCCAATCAAATGCATCTGAAACGGTTCGGTCTGCTTTGAACATTCAGGTGTGGGACAGACTGTGACAAAGAACCCGCAAGGTAGGGTGGGGGTGGGGTGGGCGGAGAGAAACCACTTAGAAACAGCTGAAGAAGAGACGTTGAGGCAGATTTAAAGAAAAGAACCTAGTCGTAGGCAGAAAGGATGGCTCACAGTCAAGCTCACTAGAGAGTGGCTGATAGCCTAAGCTGTCTTGGAGGCGAATACTCTAGTGAGTAGACTGATTGAACTGGACAGACCACACGTTTGAAGACGTATGCTGCTACACTGACTTAACTGGAAAAAACGGCAAGGTTGGACGACATACTTTGACCGAACGGGAGAGACAACGGGGTTTGATTCCGTATGGTGATTTAAGTGGCAATACACAAATTTAATGCTGCATTTGAATACAGCGTAT
>CM031607.1:77154521-77167021 GCA_018398815.1 Conus ventricosus | reverse complement strand
TCAAAATATATATAGACCAGGATGATCCGAGAAAGGGTAGGGGGGGGGGGGCGATGATATCATGTGGATGATTCCCTTGCCTGTCCTTACAACTCTCATGACCACTTAACGCTTTCCACGCTTTCTGCGGTATCTCGATGAGCAAATTTGAACAGAGGAAATCCATAGCTTCAGCGATTTTTTTTCCAGCACATCAGTTGCTGAAAGGGCAAATACGATGGATTTGGTGTACGTTTGGAGTGGAAGAGGAGCGTTGGGTTAAAGACGAGAGGAGGACATTTGGTCTAGACAGAGAGCATTGAAATCAAGTGCTCTTTGAGTGTCGATCAGAGTAATAACACATTCATGGATATAAGCAGAGAAAACATCTTCATTCGAAGACCTCTGGTGCGGAGTTGAGGACCGAGAGGATCGAAATGGAAGGGGGCGTCGGTGAGGACCAGTGAACCTGTTTACTTCCCTCCCCTCCTCCCCCTCCCTTTGCTACCTCCACTTCCTCATCCATTCTGATACACTTGTAGAGAGTGTGATGCATACACGAACTGACTGCTTCTTCTGATACACTTGTAGAGAGTGTGATGCATACACGAATTGACTGCTTCTTCTGATACACTTGTAGAGAGTGTGTTGCATACACGAACTGACTGCTTTTTCTGATACACTTGTAGAGAGTGTGATGCATACACGAACTGACTGCTTCTTCTGATACACTTGTAGAGAGTGTGATGCATACACGAACTGACTGCTTCTTCTGATACACTTGTAGAGAGTGTGATGCATACACGAACTGACTGCTTCTTCTGATACACTTGTAGAGAGTGTGATGCATACACGAATTGACTGCTTCTTCTGATACACTTGTAGAGAGTGTGATGCATACACGAATTGACTGCTTCTTCTGATACACTTGTAGGAGTGTGATGCATACACGAACTGACTGCTTCTTCTGATACACTTGTAGAGAGTGTGATGCATACACGAATTGACTGCTTCTTCTGATACACTTGTAGAGAGTGTGATGCATACACGAATTGACTGCTTCTTCTGATACACTTGTAGAGAGTGTGATGCATACACGAACTGACTGCTTCTTCTGATACACTTGTAGAGAGTGTGATGCATACACGAATTGACTGCTTCTTCTGATACACTTGTAGAGAGTGTGATGCTACACGAATTGACTGCTTCTTCTGATACATTGTAGAGAGTGTGATGCATACACGAATTGACTGCTTCTTCTGATACACTTGTAGAGAGTGTGATGCATACACGAATTGACTGCTTCTTCTGATACACTTGTAGAGAGTGTGATGCATACACGAATTGACTGCTTCTTCTGATACACTTGTGAGAGTGTGATGCATACACGAATTGACTGCTTCTTCTGATACACTTGTAGAGAGTGTGATGCATACACGAATTGACTGCTTCTTCTGATACACTTGTAGAGAGTGTGATGCATACACGAATTGACTGCTTCTTCTGATACACTTGTAGAGAGTGTGATGCATACACGAATTGACTGCTTCTTCTGATACACTTGTAGAGAGTGTGATGCATACACGAATTGACTGTAGAGTGTGTGATGCATACACGAATGACTGTAGAGAGTGTGATGCATACACGAATTGACTGCTTCTTCTGATACACTTGTAGAGAGTGTGATGCATACACGAATTGACTGCTTTTTTTATTCTCCTCCCCTCCCCTTCTTCCCAACGTAGGATTTTTTTTTTTTTCTGATTTTTTTTTTTTTTTTTTTTTTTTTTTTTTTTTTTTGAGCCGCTGAACGAGAAATAAGTTCTCGTGAGCCTCACTTGAGGAGGACTCGTTACCTCCTACATGGAAATATAGCATTTCTCTTGAGGAAGACATTATGTCTCCCTTAGGCAGAACATTGCGTGTGTCTTAGGGATGATATGATACTCGTTGAAAGAAATTAGAGTACTGTCTTTGGGAATGGCATGTTACATGTCTCAAAGGGAGGTCTGTTAAGTTTTGAGAGAGGGATGAAATATTACATGTGTTAAGAAAGATAGAATTTCTAGTATGATGAGTAAAGCGTGGTACATTCTTTGTAGATGACATCTTATATGGGCAGAGGAGAACAAAGTACATTTTTGAAAAATACTAATTTTTTCCCTTAGCAATGTAACATCATTGTTTTAAATGTGGAGATCTCAATATTTTTTATTTTTTTTTTTTTTTTTTTTTTTTTTTAATTTTTTTTATAAAAATTTAAACAAGTCCTTTAAAGCCCCAAATGGCATTTTCAATCAAAAAGTACAGGGTTTTTGGTATTTGAGAAGAAAAAAAAACTTTTTTGGACAAAACACTTTCCCCTCCCCTTAAAGCCCGGGTTTCAAAATTGGGGAGATGTGGTGGAAAAAAGGGAGTTTTGGGGGTTTGAATTATTTGATTTTAAATATTAAAAAAAACCCCTTTCAGGTCAGATAAATAAAATCTGCTACTGGTAAGCTGAACCCCGTATTTACCTGTCACGGGCTGAGTGCTGAAGCCGGGGTTTTGGGGGAAAAAACATGGGCACTTTTAACAAACCAAAAACCCCACGAAATTTTCCCCCTATGATGACACCCCGGAAAAAACCGATTTAACCGAGATGGTGTTTCGCCCTGGGAGGCCCCCCCAGGCAGGGGGGGCAGTGCCGGGCTCTTGGCCCCCAAGGACCCCCCTTCAGTTTCTGGAGGCCCTTTCGTTTTTCTCTGTGGAGCCGGGGGGACAAGAAAGGAGAGCGACTGGCCAACAACCCAAAAAAGGAACAGGGGGGGACCCGACCATAAAATTTTTGAAGTGGAATGCAAAAAGGGTTTCAGAAAAAGGGAAAAGAAGAACTAGAAAAATTCCCTTCATAAAAAAACAGCATAAAACATCGCTGTATACAGGAAACACACCTGCAAGGGGGAACCCGTTTAAGATCAGAGGCTCCCAGGTTTTTCCCCGAACGGAGGGAAAAAGGGAAAACCCAAAGGGGGGTTTTTAATGACACTGGGGGAAAAATAACATCAAGGGCCCCCGAAGTAAAAAAAAATTCACTGGGAAGCTGAATCTAGAAGTCAAGGTGGCCCACCCAAGACAGCACAATCAACATCGTCAATTTTTTACTCCCCGATGACAAGATGCTGTCCCTTTGACAAAATCCAGGGTTCCCAGACGCGGCTTCCTCAAACAGGAGCCCTTCAACACCCGGTCCCGGGGAGTTGGGGATATAAACAACATTGACAACGAGGAGAAGAAGTTGAAGCTTGGAAAGAGGAACACCCCCTAATTCTTGTAAATTGCCCCACTGATATTTTAAAACCTTTTTCTCCCGCCGCTGGCTCACCAACGACTCCAGCCCTGGCTTTCTGCACGACGACTTCCAAAAAAAAGATCAGAAAAAAAGGTTAAAGGAACAATTTTGGGGGCCAGTGACCATCGCCCGGGGTTTTTCCTTTACAATAGTCCCAAAGCAAAAGGGCACCCAAAAATTTCGGGGATGGAACTAAAGAAGGCCCCTGTGGGGTTGTTCAGCACAGAAACCAACGAGCTGACAAAAAGCAAAGTAGTTGAAGGGGGGAAACATCACTTTTGTTTAAAAGGGAATTCAACACCAGCTTTTTTCCCGGGGCAGCCAAGGAGTGCTTCAAGAGGAGCAAGAAAAGACTACACCCCTACTGGCGAGTGAGTACAGAAGACACAGGGCCCGCTCTCACAGAGCAAGGATAGAGGCTGTAAAAACCGACCCCACCCAGGAGAAAAACATCAAACCCCAAGAAAAAAAAAGCAAAATTCTTGCGGATAATTTAGAGAGCAAAAAAAGAAGTTGGAGAGAAAAAAAACAGAAACCCAAAACTGGGAAAGACACAAAAAAAAGTTTTGGGGAAATTGAAAAAGGGGCCCTAAATAAAGAAAGCCCCAGTGGCCAGAAGATCCCCCCTAGATGATGAAGGAAACACACTTACGGGAAAGGGGCCCGCACCCAAAATTTGCAAGAGCTTACGCCCCAGAAGAAAACATAAACATTAGCCAGCACCGGGCAGAAAAAAAGATACGACAAGAAGAGGGGGAAAAAAGAGCGGAAAGAAAAAAGGTCCCAGTTTGCCTTTGCTTTACAAAAACATCAGTTGGGGGAAATGAAAAAAGGCCTTTAAAAAGGGGAAAAAAAAAGGTGTCCCCGGGACCTGACACCATAACGAATAAATTTGCTTCAACACTTAGGAAACATCGCCCCTTCAGAAATTGCTGGACATTTTAAATTCAGCTGGACCCAGGCCAGGTTCCACATTTGTTGGGGGAAAAGCCAAAATTGAACCCATCCTCAAACTTTGGCAAAAAACAAAAGAAAAGGGCCCAAAGCACGTCCATCAGTCTAACAAGCTGTGTCGGGAAAGGCCCCTAAAAAGCATTATAAACGCGCCTTAAATTTTTTCCCTGGAGAAGAGAGCCCCATTGTCCTGAGAAAACTGGTTTTCAGAAAGTTTTAAAAGTACGAAGCCCAAAACCCCACACCCCTCTAACAGGTCAAGAGGATGTTTTCCCAAGGCCCAGAAGGCAGCCCTGGCGGTCTTTATTGACCAAACAGAAAGCTTTTTGACAAGGTCGGGAAAGACGGTCCCCTGGTGAAGCTTCGGGCGTTGCGGTTCAGTGGCTTTTTGTATCAGTGGACCAAGTGGGTCCCTTCACAACAAAAGAGCCAGAGTGTCGGTAGACGGCCGCGGGGCCCAAAAGGTGTTGCTGAGACGGGATTTCCCCCGGGGGCGTCCTCCCCCCCTTTTTTTCTTATTTTTTATAACGAAATTTTTGCAGAATTTCCAAGGGGTTTGTCCACGCGGCGTATATGCAGACGACCTGGTGCTTGGTGTGTGAAGGGTATTTCAAAACAGCAACTTATAGGATCCCGGATCGCCCTGGAGAATGTTGCAGCAGGGGATGAAAGTGGTGCGTAACTTAAACGGGGGAAAAGTCAACTGCCACTTTTTCACGCTACCCCCAAAAGCCAACCCGGGAAAAACCCCCCTGGAAAACCCCACACAAAGGTATGAAGCCCGGGCAACAAAACCTTGGTGTTCCCTTTGACAAGAGAAGGCCGGGAAAAACCTTTTCAAAATAAACCAGGCAGAGGGGGAAAAGCCAAAAAGGGAAGCTAAACATAATGGGGGAAACTGGCTGGGAACCACAGGGGCGCAATGACAAGATCCTGAAGTCAGTGTACCAGGGTTCAGTAAGACCCCCACCTTGAGTAGGGGTCCACGTCTTGGATGACAGCTGCCAAGACACCCTGGGCCCGGGACAAAGTCCAAAACCGGAAATTGGTATCATTACTGGTCCCATGAAGACCAGGGCCAATTCAAAAAGGATGGAAGAAACAAAAGGCCTTTCCAAAGGGTTTCCCAGCAGGGACAGCAAAAGGCAAGGGCCCCGGGCCCAAAACAATTTCAGGGGGTCACAAAACCACCCAATAAAAAGGCCCGGGACCCCAAGCCCTTTCCCTCCGGGGGCAAAAAAAGATCAAGTTTTTGCTGTGGAGTCTAGGGCCCTGCCCCAAAAAATCCCAAAGATATCCTCCCAAAAACAGGTCAAAACCCCTCCCCTTTCCCTTTTGACGCCCACCCTGGGAGACGAAAAAAAAAACCATACTGTCTTCAAACCCCTTTCCCCCTTTCAACAGAAAAAGGGGGAAACCATGATGCCCAAAGTGTGAAGCCCTAACGGGAAATTGTTGGAAGAAAGATCCCCGCAGATTCCGGGTTCGGGTTTTTAACAGACGGCTCTCCCCACCAATGCCGTTAAAATTTTGGAGGGCCGGGGTCTAAAACCCAAATTCCCCCAGTGGAGAACGGAAAGAAGGGGGCGCTACGCAGGCCTTCTTTTGTACCAACTAAAGGGGGAAAAGTTGGACGCTCCCCAAACGGGCAGCACACCCCTTTCCCCACAAGAGCGGGACCAAAAAACCCCAGGTTGTTTTTAAAAATTTGGGACGCTCTGTCTGTCCTTCAAGCCAAAACAGTGACAGGCTACCCCCCATTGAAAAAGGATTGAAAAAACATAAAGGAGTTTTTTAAAAACAGGGGCTTCAGGGGGACCCCCTCACACGCGGCATTGGGGGGAAAACGAAAAAAGCAGATGGATGGCCAAACGGGCGCCGCCAAAAGGCGGGAAAGATAACGGGGGAAACCCTTGCCAGAGCTAAATGCCTTTAAACCAAAGCTCTGTTTCGAATCCGGCCAAAATTGACAGCCTCCCCCCGGCTTGAAAAGCCCGGGAGCAGGTCACCATCTTCAGGTGCAAACAGGGCCAAACAGGATAAAAAAACACCCTTTCGAAACTAAAGGGTTTGTGCCTTTCCCAATGTGTCCTTTTGGAGGGGGTTGAACGGACAGCCCCACATACACAGGAGGGCGGGTTTTCCCGACGGCTGGGAAAAGAGGGGTGGCCAGGCCTCCCCGTCAAGGAAAAGCTGTACGGCACGGTGGCGCCCCTAGAGAAGACCGGGGGAAATTTCGGGAACAAACCCGGGGTTTCCCCGCGTTGGGGATGGAAACCCGAAAAGAAGAAGAAGAAGAAGAATACTTACAAAAAGGAAATTTATCGAAAAAAAATGTGAATGAAAAAAATTTTTAAAAAAAATTAATCGGGAAATTTAAATGTAGGGTTTCATCCTAACCGATTAAAGTTAAAAGCAATCGATACATAGAGCTGTGAACAAGAGAAAAGGCAGTTTCAAAAAAACAGGGAAACTGATTTGCATCTTTACTCAAAGTCTCTTGCCTTCGCCTGCGACAGTATTCTTTGTGGATAGGTCCTCTTTGCTTGGTGGGGGAGGGCGGAGAGGGGAGGAGAGGAAAGGTTATCAGTAATGTTAAAGAAAAGAAAAAAACTGTTCCTAGTGCTAGCAAGAAATGGAAACGTATTAAATTTTTATAAAAAAACAGCCCCCGTGGCGAAAATGGTTAGCGGGCCCCGGGAAATCCCGGCTGGGAGGTGAGGTTTTTAATTCCCCTTTTGAGTCATGTGGGTTTTTCTGCCCCGCCCGTCCAACCCCCCGAGTTGTTTTTTTGCTGCGGATCGGTTTGGGGAAAACTGGGGGCCACACAGTCGAGTTTTATCCACTTTATGGAAAGCGTTTTGGAGTGTTGCTCAAATTTCCCGACCCAAAATGCAGGTGTCTGTATCTCTCGGGCCTGGATGACGCCCGGGGTATATTATGAAAGGAAGGTAGGTACAGCCCTTTTCATGTTGTCTCAGACCGAAAAAGGGGAAAACCCTGATTTATCTTTTAAACTTTCCCCATTCTCAAACGATTAACATTAAAAAAACCCCGAAATTTTCCCCCAAAAACCCCTTCCCATGCCCCCCCCGTTCCCCCAAAGGGGGGACCCCCCGGGTTTCCCCCCCTTTCCCCCCCTCCCAAAGTTGTGGCCTTGGGTTTGTTTCCTTTGGGGGCACTGGTTTTCGGCGAAATCCAAAGGGGGGCGGTGTGTTGGATGGACGTGGTGGGCCCCCCGGAGGGAGAGCTCACTCGCGTCGGGTCCGCACTAAACAAAACATTGTCGTCGTAGGGGGCTTAGTGGTGGTTTTCCCGCAAAGGGTTTGATCAGAACAGGCGCCATGAACACCACCGAAGTGACCGGCAACAGTGAAGTGGTTTTCCCCCGTGGGTTGCCTTTGACGACTTTACATTATGCTCCCCGTGGTTGCCGGGGGCCCGGGGCTGCGGCGGGGGCCCGACGGGCTGTGGCTGGGACGGGGGGTCGGAAAGAGCGGGTGGGGGTGCACTGCCTTGGGTGGCCAGAGGTTGGGACAGAAAAAAAATTCATAAAGAAAAAGGGCCCAAAATTATGTGATAAATAATTAAAAAAAACCCAAAGGAAAAAAAAGACATTTTAATTCAAAAGCTAAAAAAATGCGAAGGGAAAAGGAAAAAATTTTAAAGAAGGAAGGATTTCAGAGAGAACCCGGGGTGCCGCTATTATTTAATTTCATGGATTTTAAAAAAAATAGGAAAGGAAAAGGAATTTAGTAGGAATGGTGAAAAAAAAAAAAAACTCAACTTTTTTTTTTTTTTTTTACATAGAAAAAGGGGCATTTGGGGGGAAGATACTTTAAATTTTTTTACGGGGAAAGCGAAGGGAATTTTCACCTGACTCTTTTCTATAACTGGAAAGTAGAAAAGAATTCTTTCAAAATTCTCTGGTGATGAAAAAAACCTTTTTTTTTTTTTGGGTAAAAACAGGTAAAAAATTTTCTTTTTTTCCACAAAAAAAAAAACATGTGGAAAAGGGAAATTTCCCCCCCCCCCTGCAGAAGAAAGAGAGTTTCGTTGAAAATACGCCATTCTTTTATGGGGAAAACCCTGCAAAGGGCAGGTAAGAATTAGTTTTATTGCTGTTTGGCCCACGTTGGGAAAACCTCCCGTCTCAAGCATTGCAGCATACGCGTGAAAAATCCAGGGGAACAGTAAGGGCGATGTGAAACAATTAAAAGGTATCCCCCCGACGGGGTGATCCCGTTTAAAAAATAAAACCCGAGGAGGTGAAAATAATGCAAGAAAAGGTGGCAAGAAAAATAACACCCGAAAGAGTTTAGTGGGTTAAAAAATAAAAAAAAGAAAAGGTGAAAAATTACAAAGTAGCGCTGAAAAAGGGGGATGGTTAGGGAAAATAATATACACAAAATGAAAAAGAAATTTGAAAATAATTTGAGACGAGGGAGGGGTTTGAAGGGTTTAAAAATTGAAAAGAAGTCTGGTAGAAAATAGCAAAAACGGTGAACGGTCAGAAAATAATGCAGACGAGGGAGCAGTTAGAAAAAAAACAAAGACAGATGAAATGGAAAAAAGTATTTCGATGAGGTGATAACAAGGTCGTTTGTCAATGCCCACGTAAAATGTCCTAAAAGGGGCCCGGGGTTTCCGGCTAAATTTCGGATGCAGGGGTTGGATGCAAATTTTGCGGTTTATGTTCTAAGAGTGGGGTTTCTATTTGGCCCGCTTTAGAAATCAGCCCCGTGTAGTTTCTTAATGGGAGGTTTTTTTTCGCCATTAGCGGGATTTATGGACCGTTTTTGCAGATCATAAATTTAAAGATCTTTTGTTAAAATCTTTCCCCTTTGCGTTGGGGTCAATTTGCGGGGTGTCAGGGTTTTTTTATGCAGACCCAACTTGCATATTTCGTTTTTTTTTTTTTTAAAATTTTCGGGGTGGGTTTAATCCTGAACGATGTGGCTGTGCCCTTTCCCACGAAAAACAAATCCCCCGGGCTGTATACTGCCTGTTTTGTTCTTTTGATATTTTCACCCTTTTTCCCGACCTTTGGGGTGAGTCCCCAAAATTGCCCTTTTCCCTTTTTTTCCCTCGGGTTCTTCTTTTTTGTTTTTTGTTCGTTTGTTTTTTTCATCCCCCTTAGTTCAGCTGGAAAAACTGATTTTGTATTGATGGTATGTCGCGTGCGCACGCCCCCGGGCGTGTGTGTTTTTATGTGTGTGCGCCGCCCGTGTCTGGTGGTGCCCCAAACGTCCCCGTTGTGGACACGCATGCGTGGTGCGTGTGGTTACGGTTTATGCGCATGATCCCCTGCGGGTTATGTTTAAAAATTTAAAAGTTTTGTTATCCCGAACCAAGGCTAAAATATCCCGGAAATTTAACTACTAAAAAATGAGTGATTCTTTTTAAACCCTTTTGATCAAAATCCGTTTTTAGCAGATTGAAAAACACAAAACATAGGATTTCCCGTGCACGGGCTGTGGCCCCTGTGGAGTATACTACTAATTTAAAGGGGTTTTTTTTTCTGGGGCCCTGTTTGTTCCCCTGTATGTGGGGGAAAAAAGCTTTGGAAAAAAGTATGGGATCGGGGGTAGAAAGGAAAAGCGTTTTTTTTAAGGTAAAAATTTCCCATACTTATCTTTTGGTTTCGACATGTTTTAAGGTTTTCCGTTCTGGTTTGGGGGTTTCTAAAATATTTAAAAATGTCTTTAAATTTTTGGTTATGTAGCCCCGCAAAGGATTCGCGATAAACGTATTTTGTCTGTGGTTGGAGGGAAAACACACACACACACACTCACACACACACGCACGCACGCACGCACGCACACGCACACACCTCATACTATCGGAGATGCAATCAAAGCATAGAAGCAAAATCGTGAAGAATTTGTAGATAACATTTAAGTACTGCATAATCAAATCAGAATTCAGAGAAGATTTTTCAGAGAATGTGGAAATGAAGTGTCTATGGTAAATGGAATCCATTCTAGATTGTAGGACCCTAATGAGAAAAAAGAGCGTTGGCCAAAGGATTTAGTTCCGACAGACGGAATACAGATATATGATGGTAGAAGAACAGAGTCTGTATGATGGGAAAACACAGAGTGTCGCGTTGGCATTCTTGGCTAGAACCAGTAATAAACGAAAAACACAAGAGAACAATAAAAATTCTGGACCAAACAAGTGCCCGTGCAAAGATTTTAGGAGAGGTGTGGTATGTTTCCATTTGGGAAATTTGAGAATCTTCCTCATTGCAGTTTTCTGGACTTTTGGGACTTGGATGGAGTGGGGTTGTAGCAGGTACTTCGAGACGCCGAAAAAGAGTATTTGCATTGTCTGTAGACAATGAAAGAGCAGACAAATGTATTGGTCGTATCTGCAGATAAATAGTGGCAGATGGTGCTCGTTCTTGTACTTTCAGATACAAGATCATCAGACATTTGCGATGCACACACACACACACACACACACACACACACACACACACACACACACACACACACACACACACGCACACACGCGCGCGCGCGCACACACACACACACACACCACACACACACACACACACACACACACACACACACACACATGCACACACACACACACACACCACACACGTATATATATATATATATATATATATATATATATATATATATATATATATATATATATATATATATATATATTTATTTATATGGTGTGTGTGTGTGTGTGTGTGTGTGTGTGTGTGTGTGTGTGTGTGTGTGTGTGTGGGTGGGTGTGTATTAATTGTTCAGCATTATTATGTATGTATGTATGTATGTATGTATGTATGTATGTATTGTATGTATGTATGTATGTATGTATGTCTGTATGTATGTATGAATGTATGTATGATTGTATCTATCTATCTATCTATCTATCTATCTATCTATCTATCTATCTATCTATCTAATCTCATCGGTCGTCTTTTCTGTTTCAGTATGGCCTGGCAGTTTTTTAAAACGGTCTATTCAGCCATTTGTGTAATCAATCAGTATGATTATGCCCAGTTCCTTCACTCGGTAAGCCTTGCTGACCATCAATCTCTTGAAGAACGATAAGTCTGCCCTTGGGATGCAGAATGTGCCACCAGTGCGTGTGCTTGTGCGTTTTGTTGCTCGTGCGCTTATGCATATCAATGGAATCAGAGCAAATCAATAAACACCAAAGTGGGGCGGAAAAACGGTGGATTGTTCGCCTGTCTGAGCCAGTTGGTTTTTACAAGCGGATAAACCAGTAAGCATTCTCTGTGATGGCGGAGGGTACTGTACAGGACATAACCGTCGTACCAGAGTGTCTCATCTCGGGTTATTCGAAATCCTTCTGCCTAATAAAGCTGTCACACACAGCGATGCCAATCTTGCAGACCGACGGCGGATGCGGAGGCAGGAATCATTAATGCATAGGCGGCCAGGCGAAATGCAGGCCCAGCTCTGATGAAAGAGAGCGTGTCATTGATTTTTATTTTTATTTTTTATTTTATTTTTTTACTAAAGCTAGAGGTCAGTGTGATTGTTCTCAATCCTTTTCTGTGTACAGTATCCTCTGTTTGCATTCTTTCTTGTCAGCTGTGTTTCAAATCAACTTGGTTAAATAACAAGTAGGTCTTTATCCTCTTGAAGGTTATCCAGTGTGCAAAGGAAACCAGCAGAGCAAGGATTGCTTTTGATTCTGGCTGTCTCTCATGAACACAACTCAACAATTGCTACCACGGGAACACGTGCACTGTGCACATGTTGTGTAGAATGTAATATATCCCTACTTTTCGAAATTCCATCAAGTAATGTCATCTTAACTGTAAGTTTTTACTGCTATTTAAAAAAGGTAGCACAGAAACAATACTCTGATCCAAGGTGATGTGTATGTGCGCAGAAGGACTGGAAGAGAATTGCAATATGGTTTAAAGAATTGCATAAAGCTGCCCCTCTTCACACACAATTGATGACCTGCCCTTCCGTCACCAACCCTCCCTTCCGTCTTCTCTGGTGGCTCACTCTTTAGTCACGTCCACTGTTACTCTGGAAGTATGATTCATACAACATGGGCTTTCTAAAGCAGATATAACATTAAGGACTCTATGTACAGCCCGAGCACTTGATCTGATTGTATGATAATTCTTAATCCGCCCTCCTCTCTCTCCCTCTCTCTCTCTCTCTCTTCTCTCTCAACCCCACCACACCCCCCAAAACACAACCCACACACACACAACCACACT
>CM031607.1:77141332-77148832 GCA_018398815.1 Conus ventricosus | reverse complement strand
ATCTGGGTTGATCTCGATGCTCCATTTCAGATATCAAAAGTTAGGCCATGTTCAGGATCACTTTTGTCAGGAGGACGTTTGTGGTGTTTGTTGTCAAGCGATCCACTAGGGACCGTGCGCAGGACTAGTCCATCGTGCAAACTTCAGTGGCAACCCTCCAGCCTCTTCACAGGACAGACATGTTCTGTGGTGTCGAAAAAATACTGACAGTATGTCTTATTTTCCCCAGTCAGCGCAAACCAACCGCTCACCGCCCTGGAGCTTGAGAGTCCCCCTGGCCCTGCTACACAGTCTGGACGGTCAGACCCCGCCTCCTGTCCCACACACCTCAACCCACGGAGCTTTGATGTAAGTCTGTGACCTCAACCCACCAGGAGCAGTGGCATGCAGACAGGGAAGGCAACAAAGTGGAGACTGTGCAGAAAAAGAAGAGACCTCCACCCACTCTCACAGGGCCTAAGCTGTCCCAGTCTGGTGGAGGGTCGGCTAATGGGACGGAAGACCGTCTGTCAAAAGCAGAAGCAAAGCTGTAACATCTCTAGGCCACTCGTAAAGATGGACAGTGGAGACGTGATGGTGTTAGTTGTCTGCCGCTCATCATTTCTGGACAATGTGAGTAAAACCCTATTCCACAAGAATGCAAAGGATGTCGTTTAAATTTAGAGGAGCTATGTCTTCTCTGTTAAGATTCTGTTCAACTGTAGTGGCTCTCTTGGGAGACACAAATAAAAAACTAGGAGATCTTCATTTTAAAAAAAATCAGCACAACTCACAGCCCTAGGAGTGACAGGGGAGTCTCGTTATTCACACACATGTCTCTGTTATTCAGCCACAGCAGTCTCAGCACCTGTCTTCCAGCGTTAGCCGTGAAATAATAAAGTAGTGTTCTTTATATTTATAGCCGTCCGTGTATGTCAGTCGTCCAGAGCTGATCAGCCTGATTGGAGAACTTGCACGAACTTTGTTTTGCCTTTCGGCGACAATAATGTGGAGATACTGCAACCTGTGATCTTTTTTTTTCTGGAGGCTGTTCAAACAGAAGTTATAGAAGACGAGTTTCTGAAAAGTTCTGACGCTGCAACAGCCACAACTTCAAGAACTTACGAAACGTAAATCCTCAGAATAGATTGGCTTCACTTGGACTGGAAACGTTAAAGTTCTGCACCTTCCTATGTAAGTTCAAGCCCATCAACATCACAAGCATTCTGTAGCAAGTCGCAGTCTTTAAAGAATTTCTGGTCCACGGTATTGGAAAAACTCCCAAGCAGAAAGTTAGAAATGAAAAAGAAAGCATAAATCCGTTTCTATACCACTTCAAATCTACCGACACCGTGATTACTGAGAAACTTCTTTTGTTCATCTGTAGGCTTTCTACATCCACCCAAAAACTCTTCATCGTCTAAAATAATCTGCTGTCTCATTGGAACATAGCCACTTCAAAGAAAAACTCTTCACAGCTTTTTTTGTTGACAATACTTAAAAAAATCTTAACCTGCCTCCTTAAATGGAATCAAATAGGCTCTTCTGCCCCAAAAGGATTTAGTTTCTAACCAGGATGACATTCACTATGATTTTTTAATGCTTTCTCCTGAAGTTTACTGTTTACAAGTCTTCAAACACATATGTACGGTTTGAAAGGATGGGTCGATTATACTTGGTTGATGTTTTTCTATTACAAATTTCAGAAGCGCGTTTATATATGCAAATGTGATTAGAGTTTACATTCAATGTCATTCCAAACATTGTATATGTATCAGAGAGACAGAGAGAGAGAGAGAGAGAAAGAGAGAGAGAGAGAGAGAGAGGAGAGAGAGAGGGGAGAGAGAGAGAAGAGAGAGAGAGAGAGAGAGAGCAAAACCAGTCCGTCAACGCATTCTGATATCAAGCGCGACCGCTGTTATGTATACATTGTATACATAGAAGTGCATAGACACACACTAATGCACAAAACACACACACACACACCACACACACACACACACACACACAAGATGGCGGACAGCCTCTTCACAGGGCGGACAGCGAAAAAGCCTAGTATCGGGCTCTCCTGATTTTTCCGCTGAACTACCGTCAGTATGACAAGGCTGACACGTTCTCGCAGCACGAACAGCCGTTCCCGACGACGATTAGGCCTACCCGAAAGTCAAGGGGAACGGCGCCAAGAAGGAAATCAGCGAGGACTGCTCCTTAAAGAAACGCTGATTCGATCGGCAAGAAAAGCAGCTCAGCACGAACAAGAAGGGACAAGTCAGCAAACAGCAAGACTGATGTTCACTCACCGAACACAGTAAGTGAAATCAGAGACTTGAAAAACTGTGATCGAATCGCTATGTAAACGCATATCTTCACTCGAAGACATCGTTCTCAAGCAGAATAAAGTTGATCACAGACATGGCAAATCTAAGGTAACCATGGCACCAACAGACAATCATACACAAACAGAAAATGCTAGCGCTGCGTCTCCAAGTCCTAGTAGACCACCTTTCCTTTGTATGCTGATGCGGTGAAATCCAGTCAACATAACTTTAAAGCAGCTTCCGCATCAGAAGCAAAGAAAAAGAATTTTAATCAAAAATGAAATCAATAGAGAAGAAGGAAGGCCCAGAACGCACACAAAATGACGTCAGAAGTTCTCATGACGTTAGAGTTCGATCAGAAAAAACACAGAACAATATTAGATCCAAACAAGAAGAGAAACAAGATTTTCCCCAGGGTCGCGATCTTTCATGATTCTGTTTTTAAGGAGTGAATGGAAAGAGATTAGGCCAGTCTTACGGTTTTGATACGAAGACGTGCAAAACCTTTACAACAGAGGAACTTACACAGACGCTTCAATCCACTCTTTCCATGGATGAGAAACATTGGATGCGGTGCTTATCCACTGCGGTATAAATGACATCAAAAGAAGGACCCTGAACTTGCCAGCAAAGCTTTTTCCCTCGTGCATCAAAAACATTGTCACCAGCCACCCCAACGTTAAGGTTGTTATTAGCAAGCTATCACCTGTCAGAGATTCAAAACTAGAAGTCAAGCGGGAGCTGTTCAATGCATTGATAACAACAAAACTATTTGGAATTAAAAACTATCATTTGTCTCTCCATTCCAACCTTCAAACAAATAAATGGTATCTCAAAGACGATCTCCATCCAACACATCGAGGATTGAGCGTGCTGGCAAAGAAACGTTGGAAGACATATCCGACATCTCTTCTGGGAGAAACCGAGGAAGACAGCGAGAACGTCAAACAAGTGGCAGCCCGGGAACTATCCACCACCCAGAGGACACGAACCCTTCGCTGTACACAGTGGTCCATGGTACAACATGTTTGACATTCTCATGGGCCTACATCCTGGTATTAAACCAAAGACAGAGAAATACGTTAGTGTAGTTTTGGCGGAAATCTCAACCGTTGACTGTTTTCCCATCTTGAGTGACTATTTAGGGGATTTTCTTTTTGATGTGTTAGTTAAAGCATTCGCTAACAGGACAGTGATCAATCTTCCTTCATTGATAGAGTGCATTCTCTGTGTACAGTTCTTTTTTTCGTTCTTGTCATAACTAATATTGTTTATCGTATCATAGTGATTTTTTTTTGTATTGTTAGTTACTTTTCAGTGCATAATTTGTATTTAATCGCTTTTTCACCTTCATTTTATTTTGTTTTATCTATTAATAGAACGCTTTTAGCTAAGGATTTTAATGTGTTCCAATGGAATTGTCGATCCATCACAACCAGTAAAGATCAACTAGTACAACATCTATCTGAAGTCAAATACAACATATTAGCTTGCAATCACTGAATGTCAGTAAAAATAAACTACCTAAGCTTCCTAATTATTATTTCCACCAATTATCCAAAACATTAATAATGAAGAAAAAATAAATGTGGCAATATATGTCCGTGAAGATGAGAAATATGCTCCATGTGCCAGTCCTGCTCCACTAGACATTCCTGGATTGCACTCATGTGCAGTCAGAATTCAAGTTGACCATAAGTAGTAACAGTTGTTTCTGTATACCTACCTCAGGGCCCAAACGATCGTAATACAGAATGGGTACGGTCTGTTCAATCAGACCCATCTACCAAATATTTAATCACTGGTGATTTTAACGCCCATTCGCCATTCTGGGAAAAGGGATGCCAAATAATAACCAGTAACCGTTTTATTGAAAACATAGTGGACTCCTCTCTTACCTTCTCAACGATGGCAGTATTACTCGTATTCCAGACAACCCTAAACTAAACCTAGTGCCATCGACTTATCATTCATATCTCCTGAACTAGCTATATCATGTGACTGGCTGACACTGATGATACATTTAAATAGTGACCATCTACCTATTAAGATTTCTCTTGAAAATATGAGCCCTGTAACAAATGATGTAACACATGACAAAGTTACCAAATATTGTTATAAATTTGCTAACTGGAAAAAATTTTCATACAAACTCAGTTCATTTAACATGAGCATAGAAAATATTGAGAATCAAGATGTCGATACATTATATGATCATCTTCAGAAAGCAGTACACTCTGCTGCAAAAGAATCAATTCCGACTGTAAAATCTGTAAAATCAAAAAAACATTTGGGTAATGTCTGGTGGAATGATATATGTCAACAGGCAAAACAAGAAAAAATAGAAAAAACCAAAGAATACAAAAGAGAAAAAAATCCTAAGGAAAAAACTGAAAAACTTCTGAGAAAAAAGAGCGAAAAATTACCAAAATAGAATAATTGCACAAGCAAAACGACAGTATTGGTCGTCTGTATGTCAAAATGAGGTATCAAACTATAAAGACATTCAAAAGTTTGGACACAATTAAAAACAATGAAAAATGGAGTAGCTTTCCACATTGCCGATCAAATTAAAACAATATCAATTTCCGTCAAATTTTGATAAATCTGAAGCATTTGCTGACTTATTTGCATACAACAGTAGCATTAACAGCTTATCCTTGGACAAGAAAAAACACCGCGAACGTGAAGAAAAGAAAAACATCTATGATAGCCAAAAACCAACAGAAATGACTATCTAAATTCTGCTATAACATTGCAGGAAGTCAATGAGTGCATTATTAATCTAAATAAAAAGACATCAGTGGGATTAGATGGCATTTCAAATGAAATATTAAGTCATTTCCCGCAAAATGTCATAAAATTTCTACATTTGTTTTTTCCAAAAATGTTGGGACAGTGGCAAAATTTCCCCTAATTTGGAAACACTCAATTATAATTCCTATTCATAAAAAGGAAAACCACTCGTGATATAAACAGCTATCGGTCAATATCATTAACGTCTAACACGTGTAACTGATGGAAAAGATAGTGTTAAAAAGGCTAATTCATCATTGCAATAAAACTGCATCATTCCTATCAACCAAGCTGCATTCCAAGCAGGCAGATCTACAATTGAGCACTTAGTAAAACTTACAACACACGTAAAACATCAATTTGCACGTCGTAAGAACGTCCTCGCTACTTTTTTTGACATTCGTAAGCCTATGAACAAGTGTGGCACAAACGACTAATGTACAAAATTAAGAATATCGGAATCAGTGGGAACATATACAATTTTATTCAAGATTTTCTACAAGGTAGGCACATTCAAAGCAAAAATAGGAAATACGTATTCCAACCCAAGACCCTTACAAATGGGTTTACCCAAGGTTCAGTAATTTCCCCAATATTATTTAATATTTTAATCTCTGACCCCTAAAGGTCTTTCTAAAGATACTGAAGTGGCTCAATTTGCTGATGATATATGCCTATGGACAAAAGTGACAATGAAAAGAAAATACACCATCAAGATCATTAAATTACATCAAAATAAAGTATCAACTTGAATTAAAAAGATCAGTGATTTTTAAATGTAAATGGTCTTTCTCTTTCCCCAGAAAAAACTAATATGATTCTTTTAATGCTGGTTACGATCCAGGGCAACTTCCTACTTTCACGTTGGATGGCATTGTTTTAAACTATGCAAAAAGTGTCAAATTTTGGGTGTTATCTTAAGTAGTAAGTTATCTTGGAACGCTCATATTGAATATATTTTAAACAAAGCAAGAAGAGCTTGAATTTCCTAAAAATAATTAGCAAACAATCTTGGGACAGGATTCGAAATCATTATCCATCTTAGCAACTGCCCTTATACGCTCAAGACTAACTTACGCTTTAGGAAGTTTCTTTAATGCTCCTCAATACCTGTTAAATAAACTTCAGAGTACTGATTGCAAAGCTATAAAATTGCCCTTGGGGTTCCACACATACATCTAACTTAGGGGCGTATAATGAGGTAGGAATCTTACCTCTTGCAGAACTTCGGAAAGCTTCTACTTCAAATTTATCTTTAAAAAGCTTTTCACAAAACAATTTTAGCTCAGAAGAAGTATGTTTAAAATCAGAGGAGGATTTCGGAAAACGTGCCCAAAAATATACTGTCAACTAGGTCTATTACTCGTTTTCCTCCGATCTTCTAAAGGATACTAAAATAGATAAAAACAACATTGCCCAAAAGCCACATATTCACCTATTCCAAAATGGGAACAAAGTAAAGCCCCCTTTGATATAGATTATACAGATGTATCAAAAAAAGATTGTCCACATACCTTAAGAACATCTGTTTACGCTCATTAGAAAGTTAACTACAATCACCATTTGAAAATGTTTACAGATGGCTCAGTGCTAGAAAAATGATAACACGGGAGCAGCCTTCATAATCCCAGTTTCAAAATAGAAAAGCTCTTCTATCTTGGTAGACAGTTATCGATATTTAGTGCCGAATTAATTGCTATACTTAAGTCGTTAGATTTCATCCTAAATTTTCCAATAAATAATTCCCAAATTATGATAGGTGTTGATTCGAAAGCAGCAATCCACTCGATTAAGTCTGCATGTCCTTCAATTCGTCTTGATATGATATTAGAAATTCATCATCTCATTCATCTTTTATCCTTGAAAGGCATTTTCTGTTACTTTTTGTTGGATCCCTCTCATTGTGGTATTGTACCAACGAGCGCGTAGATCAACTAGCAAGAAAAGCAGCTCAAAATGTCAATTACGCAATACCACTTAACATTCCTTTAGATTTAAAAGAATGTTTTTCAATTATAAATTCACGTCAAGAGAAAAAGGTAAAACATTACTGATGAACTCAGACGTCCAATATTATCACAACTGTGTAAAGTTTAGTGATGGTACAAGGGAAAACGTCAAACAAGTCTCTTTCTCGTCTAGGGAGATTGAAAGCTTAATCCATAGATTTCGCTTGAACGCATTGAAAACAAAATATTGTCATAACGTTAAATGTATGTGTGGGGAAACCTTAAGTATCAGTCATTTACTAATTCAATGCCCAAGAACAAGAGAACTCTTTACAAAATTCGGGTATTGATGGTTACACTGATGGATCGACTTCCTTGCCTTTACCAAGTATTTTAAAACAGTTCGTATGTTCTTGAGTCAATTTGCAAATGTTTGTTAAGTAGTTCAATTGGCTTTA
>CM031607.1:77126332-77128832 GCA_018398815.1 Conus ventricosus | reverse complement strand
TACCATTTTAGTTATAAACAATATTTTCTAAAGGTTGGTCAAACTATCACACACACACACACACACACACACACACACACACACACACACACCACCACACACACACACACACACACACGCACACGCACACACATACACACACGCACACACACACACACACACACACACACACACACACACACACACACACACACACCACACACACACACAACACACCTCTCTCTCTCTCTCTCTCACAACACACACACACACACACACACACACACACACACACACACACACACACACACACACACACACACACTCACATACACGCACGTGCGCGCGGCATCCTAAGATAATTCAAAATGAATAGACGTTAAACTGAAGAACCAAAGAATAATATAGTTGCGCTCGCGCCACCTTAGTCAGATAATGCACTCACACAATCTCTCTTCTCTCTCTCTCTCTCTCTCTCTCTCTCTCTCTCTCTCTCTCTCTCTCTTCTCTCATTTTTTTCTCAACTCCCGCCCAAATGTTACAAGATGTGTATACCGGACTAACATGTCTATTCTGTGTTGACTGCTTCCTTTCGGTTCTTAGAAACAAAGGTAAAGCAGTGTAAAAGCGCCTTTAGAAATGTGTTGTTTACCTTTGTGTCTTCATGTGGGCCTAGTTTGACTTGACTTCGGCCGCCGCGGACAAGGGACGCAGCCGTACAAGCAATTACACTTGAGACATTTCTGAACGAGGTATAATAATATATATATGTATTGTTTAGACACGACTTCGACCATTCTTGTCTGTATAAGTATATGGGTTGAGGAAAATAAATGAACAGCTTCTCTCAAAGCGAACCAACTAAAAAAGGTTAATGAGGGGAAGGTATCTGGATAATTCAAACAACGAGTTATGTAAACCTAGATCATCTACACATAATGTATGGGAGATAATCTGGTATTAAGACCTAAAAATGAATGCTTTTTGTCTCCACTTGTATTCTTAGTGATTCGTGTTCATTTTAGAAAAATACAAAGATTATTAAAACTAAACAAAGCAGGTCACACAATTGAAAACAAGGAAGTTCCAACAAGGACTGCTCACAGCTATGAATAATTCATACAGACACCCTGGTAGGAAAATCTCTCTCTCTCTCTCTCTCTCTCTCTCTCTCTCTCTCCTCACACACACTCACACACACACACACACACACACACACACACACACACACACACACACACACACACACACACACACACACACACACACGCGCGCGCGCGCGCACACACTATAACCACTGTTACTACTATTGCTAGTCATCTTGTGACCTCCCCCCTCCCTATAAACACACACATGTAAACGTAGAAGATGTATATGCAAAGTGATCAGAATTCTGTCGGTAAGATAATATGTAATGTCTGAACAAAGCATAACTGGATAAAGATTTTCAAAAGGATATGGAAGTGAAGTGTCTGTTGCTAAATGGAAGTCCATCCCAGAGACTTGGACCCTACTGAGGAAAAAGAAAATTGACCTGGGGACTTCGTTTCAACATACGGAATGCAGAAATATAATTGTCAGAAGATTGGATACTGCATGATGGGAAACAAACTCGGAGTGTCAAATAGATATTATCAACTATCACCAGTCATAGACAAGAACCACAGAGGAAGAAAAAAAAATCCCTGACTGAACAAGTGCAAGTGCAAAGATTTTAGAAGAGGTGTGGTATGTTCTCCTATTCAAGAAGTTTAAGAATTTGCTTCCTAATAGCATTCTGGACCTATCAGGGGAGAGGTGGGGGTGGGCGTGGAGTTATATCGAATATTTTGGGACGCCAGGAAAAAAGCATTTGTATAGTGAAGCCAAGAGCAACGAAAGAGCAGACCAGAGTTTCGATCACATTAGTAAAGGATGGTGCTCATTCTCCGGAGCTCCAGATTTTCTGTCTGGCAGATATTTGTGCAGCAAACTTTGAAAGAAAGGGTTTGAAGATAAGTAATAATGCCAAAAGTTTGAACATTAGGAGATAATACAGTGTTTGATGCAGAGTATGTTTGGGAGCAAGGCATTTACACTCAGAACGAAGGCTCCTCCAGTGGGACCCTGCTTACGAATCATAATGCAGTCTGTCATGTTCTCTTCTTCCCGTGTGGCCCGGTCCTTTTCAAAACATCGGTGCTATCAGTCAGTATGCTGTTAGCCCCAATTCCTTCAGTTGATCTCCTTTGCTTATTATCAGTCTGCTTGAAGTGCAATAAATCTGCCTTAGGATGCAGAATGTGCACGTCCGTGCATGTGCTCGTGCGTATCTTTGCTCTTGCGTATATGCATATTATTGGAATCAGAGCGAAGCGATAAACACCAAAGCGGGTCGGAAAACGGTGAATTGTTCGCCTGTCCGGACAATGTGGCTTTTATAAGTCGATAAAAGCAGTACGAATTCTCTGTCACGGTGGAGGGTGCTGTACAGGACATAACCATCCTACCCAGAATGTCTCACCTCGGGCTATTCGAACCT
>CM031607.1:77121332-77123832 GCA_018398815.1 Conus ventricosus | reverse complement strand
TAAGATGAGAGAAAGAGAAGATCTGCCACAACAATCACACATTATGCTAGCAGGGAATAATGAAGTTATGGATGAAAACAACAACAGTAGAAACCTTAGCTTGTAAGAGAAAAATCTTCCACCACCCCGCCCTTCCTCTTAATCGGAAACAGATAAGACCGCCTTTAGACCACAGCCGTGAGTGATTCGGCCTGAAATATGGAAGTTAGAGCGAAGACAGGTTTGCAGGCTTCATTGCTGACGGAGGGAGCCAGGAAAGACTGGCCTTTGTTTGTTCTCAGTCATTTCGCAATCCAAAGGCTGGAAACCCCAAGTTTAGTACAAATCAAATCAGGCCAGCCGCTGACAGATACTTACTGTCATACAAACAGTTGAATTCTCAGGAGCTTGGCATGAATTTACTGAGCCAAAGGATGTCTCAGAGGTCGACATAAAAACCGAAATTACATTGCAGAAGGCTGGCGATGTTCATGGAGCTGCAGTCTGTAACAGGCCATAAAGAGTGACAAGAAACACCATCTTTCTCTCTTCATGTACACCTCTGTTGCCGCAGACCACCAAAATGCAATATCTGAACGTCTAGGTTCCATTTTCGATGTCCAAAGGTGTGGCATGGAATGTTCAGAACCCCTTTTCTGGCCAGGAAGTTTGTGGTGTTTATTGTGAGGCAGTTCATTAGGGACCAGAACCACTTTTCTGGCAAGGAAGTTTGTGGAGTGTATCGTGAGGCAGTCCATTAGGGACCGTGTGCAGGACTAGTCCGTTGCGCAGACTGCAGCGGCAACCCACCAGCCTCCTAAGGGGACAGCATATTCTGCGGCATTGAAAAAGTACGGACAGTGTATGTCTGTTGTCCGACAGACCTGTCGTGTTTTTCCTAGATAGTACAGGTTAATTGCCCACCGTAGAGGCATTAACCTCGCCTCCTTTCAAGCAAAACTAACCGCTCGTGGAAGAGTCATAAAAGCCGCCGCCTCCCAGACTGCCCTGGAACCTGAAATGTCCCCTGCCGTGCAGTTTGTAGAACTGGACCCCACCTCCTTTCTCGCCTGCCTCAATCCGCCAAGTGCAGTGCCTATGGAGACAGAGGAAAAGTAAAGACTGCGCAAATACAGAAGAGACCTCCACCGACTCTCACAGGGCCTGATCCATCTCCGTCTGGTAGAGCGTCTGCTAATGGAGCTGAAGACTGTCTGACGAAAACAGAAGTAAACCTACAACATCCCTAAACCACTCGAAAAGAGAGACAATTGAGATGCAGAGGTGGGTGTAGGTTGTCTGTCGCTTATTTCATGATATCTGGATAATGTGAATTAAACTCGATTCCACAAGGATACGAAAAGTCTTGTGTTCAAATTGTGAGGAGCTGTATCTTCTTTGTTAAGATTATATTCAGCAGTAGTGATTTTCTAGGAAACGCAAATGAAGAACCAGAAGATTTTTTTAAACCGTTTATAATGATCTTTTGAAATCAGCACAACACACTGCACAAGGAGCGTGACAAGGGAGTCTTGTTACTCATATGCTTGTATCTGTTATTCAGCCCTATAAATCTTAACACCTGTCTTCAAGCTTTGGCTGCAACATGATAAAATGCTGTGTTCTTTCTATTTACTGCTGTCTGTGTCTGTGGGAGCGGGAATGGCTCAGTTGGCAGAGCGCCGGACTCGTAATCTTGGTGATCCTGGGGTTGCGGGTTCGAATCTCCGCCAGGCCGTTTCGGTACAGGAGGATTTTTCCCTCGGAGTTAACATTGGTTCTGACTCCATTTCCCATACAGTCCTTCGAATGAGACTATAAACCGAGGTTCCGTGTGTGAACGCACGCATAACATCTTGCACACACGTAAAATCCCATCACCAACTTTCGAAAGAGTAGGCCAGTTTGGCCGTTGGTATGGATGACACGTTACACATAGCATGCACCCTGCGTGAGAAATGGAAAGAATGAAGGAAGTAAGGAAACTGAGTGAACGATATTGAACGATATTGACTGGATGGCCAGCTGGCAGCTCTTCAGTCGGCACTACCCAGGTAGGCAGCCCGTTGTGTAAACGAGTGTGGATTGTAAAGCGCTTAGAGCTTAATCTCTAGCCGAGAATAGGCGCTATATAAGTATTCATTATTATTATTATTATTGGCAGTTGTCAATAGCTGATCAGCCTGGTTGAAGAACTTGTGCGACCTTTTTTGCCTTTCAGCAATATTAAAGGCCACGTTTCCCTTTTAGATTGTGGAGAAACTTTAACCTGAGATCCTTCTCTTTTTGAGGATTTCCAGAAAGAACTTTAAATGATGTTCTGACCTGGCAAAAGCTACATCTTCAAGAACTTGCGTATCTTAAATCTCCTAATAGATTGGCTTAACTTGGACTGGAAACAAACTAAAAATCAACACCTAGTGAGTTTAGTTCGAGCATCAATACTGCAAGCAATCTGTAGCAAATCGCAGTCAGGTGAATTTTTGCTCCAAGCGTATTTGAAGAAAACAACAACAACCAA
>CM031607.1:77113832-77116332 GCA_018398815.1 Conus ventricosus | reverse complement strand
ACAGCAGGTATACAATAACCAATCACACAGTTGGTGTTTGACTCTGATTATTTGGTTATTTAGGTGACGTAATACGCCCCAACGGTCAAAGTCCCGGGATGGGTGAGTGAGGGACACAGCGGAAATTTTACACCGATGGCTCGTGGGTAGGGTGTGTTACGGCATACTTTGTCGCCCCTGCATACTTTGTCGTCGGCGACAAACTGTGCTGCATGCTTTGTCACCGACGACAAAGTGCGCTGCACAGTTTGTCGTCCCAGAGGGGCGACAAAGTATGCCGTAACAAGGGTGACCGAGGCACTGAGTTTGTCCGATACTGGCTGGGCTATCTCGATGTGGATCGTGCAGCGATTATACGTGTGCTGCGTTGCGCCCTGCACCGTCACAGTCGATCAGCCCCTTTAACAGATGATAGCAGCGAGCGTTTTGAACGGAGTTCCTTAGTCCGTAAGTAAAGGAAAGCTAAATTGGAAAAGTCACCGGCTGCCATTTGTTACCAACAATCAATTTCTCCTGCCTTTCCCAAGTGGGCTGATTAACACGGTGTGTTCTTCCATCACCCTACCATTCCATTATCAAGATTTGCAACAAACCTTGTAAATCTTGTTTTAGTTTCCTTTATCTCAGTTCTTCCTGTAAAATTCGATATAAAAGAATCAAGAACGTTTCTAGGAACAACGGGTCTTATAACTCTTGTCAGACAAAAACGTACGCATCTAGTAAATGTACCAGTCCTAGAGCTAACGATAGAAATGTGCTTTTGTTTGTCTTCTCATCCATTTCCACCCCACCTTTATTTCCTTCTCTTTCCCATCCCTCGCCACACAAATCGAGGTTAGCTGGTCTGTTTCACATGTGGCGGAAACAGCAATCGTTTGCACTTTACAAGCTCACGTGATCTTACAAATGTTTACCACGAGAGGAGGTCCAAGAGTGAAATGGAATGTCTGTGTGTTTACCCAGCCTGGATGCGCGGTTCCTTTGTGACAACAGTCAACAGAGACTGGGATTCCGATCATGTTGCACATTCAAAGAAAGAGGCATTGCTGCTTTCGATTTTGTGTGTGACGACATCGCGCTGAATTCACTTCAGACCAGTTCAGCGATGAAATGTGAAGAGCTGTATCAGCGTTGAACTTTTACAAGGTTGAATCGACCTTTGGATGGAAGGGTTCTCGGAAAAGAGATAGAATCAAGGTGCCTGCACGTCATCAGACACGCCTATCCCACTTCTGTTCGCCAGCCGCCTCTTCACCAGTTTGCTGTGCGCTAGAATTACATCCCAGGGGTGGGGAAATGCGGAATTGGGTTTCTGAACTCCTATCATTTGCAGAATGGAATCGGTCAAAACACGGTTTTTTTCTTCCTCTTTCTCACAAGTTGTCAGATGTGCTCCCTTGGACTAGCTGCTACATTGTTAAGAGATGTCACTGCTTCCTTTCTTCCTCCTTTTCTTCTTCTTCTTCTTCTTTTTCTTCTTCTTCTTCAATATGATTGTTATAGCCGTCCAATTTTTCTTTCCTTTCTTCTTCTTCATCATTATCTTCCTTTCCTCCTCCTCCTCCTCCTCCTCCTCCTCCTCCTCCTCCTCCTCCTCCTCCTCCTCCTCCTCCTTCTTGTTCTTCTTGTTCTTCTTCTTCTTCTGCTTCTTCTTCTTCTTCTTCTTCTTCTTCTTCTTTCTTCTTCTTCTTCTTCTTCTTCTTCTTCTTCTTCTTCTTCAAGATTCTTCTTCTTCTTCTTCTTCTTTTTCTTCGATATGATTGTTATAGCCGTCGAATTATTCTTTCCTTTCTTCTTCTTCATCATTATCTTTCTTTCCTTCTTCTTTTTCTTCTTCTTCTTCTTCTTCTTCTTCTTCTTCTTCTTCTTCTTCTTCTTCTTCAAGATGATTGTTAGAGTCGTCGACGTTTTGTTTCCTGTCTTCTTCTTAGTTTATTCTTCGTCATCTTCCTCCTCCTCGTGGTCCTCTCTTCCAGCACAAGGGAGTAGCGTGGGCTCTTACTGTGAGAACGTATGTACATTATTCCATCATTGCTTCGTCAGAGCTGTTTCATATCAAAATATAGATAGGTTTTCTTCTTTCTAGAAAATGAAAAAGGAAGATGGTCATAATGAGGACGTGAAGAAAGAAGACAAAGCAGGAGGTTTAACAAAGAAAGAAAGGGAAGAGAGAGAGAGAGAGAGAGAGAGAGAGAGAGAGAGAGAGAGAGAGAGAGAGAGAGAGGACAGACAGACAGACAGACAGACAGACAGACAGACAGACAGACAGACAGACAAACAGAGAGAGAGAGAGAGAGAGAGAGAGAGAGAGAGAGAGAGAGAGGAGGGACAGAGAGAGAGAGAGAGAGAGAGAGAGAGAGAGAGAGAGAGAGAGAGAGAGAGAGAGAGAGAGCACACACACACACACACACACACACACACACACACACACACACACACACACACACACACACACACACACACACACACACCACACACACGAGCGCGCGCGCGCACACAC
>CM031607.1:77096332-77098832 GCA_018398815.1 Conus ventricosus | reverse complement strand
CTGTTGATGATGATGTTGTTGTTGTTGTTGTTGTTGTTGTTCTTCTTCTTCTTCTTCTTCTTCTTCTTCTTCTCATCATCATCATCATCATCATCATCATCATCATCATCATCATCATCATCATCATCATCATCATCATCTTCTTCTTCTTCTTCTCCTCCTCTCCTCCTTCTCCTTTATTGTCATAAAGGGCCGGATCACTTAAATAAGAATGTGAGTTCCAAAGGGGGACCAGGGGAGGATATGGGTCTTCTCCAGTGAGGTCATGGTGAAAACATGCCTGGGGATCAGGGGAGGATATGGGTCTTCTCCAGTGAGGTCATGGTGAAAACATGCCTAAGTACGATTTTTGTTGGGCGGAAGTGGGCGTGGTTAGAACCTTCTGACGCCGTCCCTGAGTTTGTCTGGCACTGTCATCGTCATATCTTTTCCTTCTTCTTTTTTTCTTGTTTCCTACATCTGCCCTTTCTTCTTCTTCTTCTTCTTCTTCTTCTTCTTCTTCTTCTTCTTCTTCTTCTTCTTCTTCACCAACGTCGCCGCTGCTGCTCCTCCTTCTCCCCTTTCTCTCTTTCCGTTTCTTCTTTTTGGTTCAGCACAAAGGGCACGATGAAGCAAGGCGTCATGGGATCGAGTGTAATGTGAAAATGTCTGGCGCTATCACACCATTGCTTCAGCAGAACTTGTTCATATTGATGTCTGAACAGGCAATTCTTCATTCAAGATAAATGAGATTCAATGGGAGAAGAGTGACGAAAATGCAAAAGTGAGAGGAAAAATAATCGAAAAAAAAGGAGTTAAAAACATGTTTGAAAAAGCGAGCAGGAAAAGAGAGCCTCTGTGGAAAAAAAGAGCGTAACAACAGTTCGGCACCGCACATCAACTTTGTTTCTCTGTCTGTGTCTGTCTGTCTGTGTCTGTTTGCCTGTGTCTGTCTGTCTGTCTGTCTCTCTCTTTCTACCCGTTATATATACTGACTTCCATAAAAAACGCGAAAAATTGAAAGGCTATTTTTCGGGTGAAAAGGGGTGAATATACAATATTGAACCATTGTGGCAAGTTGTTTGGGTCCAAGACTCACGTGCAGTGAAAAAATTGTGTGAGCAACACATCATTTCCGGCATTGGAGGGTCAACAAAAATGGCAAACTGGTTGCTGCATGTGAGGCACGTGCACACCATGCAGAGCAAAGTTAACCAGCGACAAGTACGCAGGCATGCAGCCTTTATAAAGCCGCGCTACAAGGTTCAGATAACGACTTGCCGTCTGAGCGCTACAGAGATGCCAAGACTACGAGCAGAGGAACGCAATCGTGCCCTAGGCCATCTGGAGGCTGGTGTGGATGCCAGGCAGGTAGCCAACATCTTTAACGTCCACATCTCAACCATCTATCGTCTGCAGCACCGCATGCGAGTCACTGGTACCCCTGATGATCGTCCCGGCCAGGCCGTCCTCGGGTCACCACACCAAGAGAGGATCGCCATTTTGTTCGAACCCATCTGCGGGACAGGAGGCAAACAGCCGCTAACACTGCTCGACAGGTGCCTGGGAATCTCCAGCAACGAATCAGCCTCAACACTGTGCGGCGGCGTCTTCAGGAGAACAGGCTGGCATGTAGGCGTCCTCACAGAGGTCCGGTACAGACACCAAGACACCGGCAGGACAGGCTGCAGTGGGCACAAGCCCGAATCAACTGGCGCAGGCAGCAGTGGGGACGCATACTGTTCTCAGATGAGAGCCGTTTTTGTATTGACATGGCTGACGGTCGTGTCAGAATATGGCGTCGACCTGGTGAACGCTATGCTGACTCCTGTGTGGTAGAGCGGAACCCCTGGGAGGCCCGAACGTTATGATATGGGGTGCAATTGACATTTACCACGCCATAGGACCAGTCATCTTTCAGAACATTGGTCCTGGTCGCGGACAGGGTGTCAATGCACAGCGCTACATCCACCAGGTGCTCAGACCCCATGTCGTTCCTTTTTTTTGCGCAACACCCAAACTGGACATTCCAACAGGACAATGCAAGACCACACACAGCCAGGGCCACCCAGCAATTTCTTCAGCATAACAACGTCAATGTGCTGCCCTGGCCAGCCTCAGTCCCGATTTAACCCAATAGAACATTTTTGGGATGAACTTGGCAGACGGTTGGACCTCCTGCGTCCACGACCAGCAACAGCGGCTCAACTTCACCAGGCCATCGTCCATGTGTGGGCTGGTGTGCTAAGGGGACGCATCAACCATCTGGTCCACTCAATGAGCCGCAGGTGTCAATCAGTTGTCCATGCAAATGGTGGCCACACACGGTATTAGGACTTCAAGCTGGTTTGTCACGTGACCTTGGATTTTCCACACAAAGACATAATTGCTGATGACATTTTCACACATTACCGGTGTAATGAATCAAATCACGTTGAATTCTCGCTTCCACTCTGTACAATTGTGACCAATAAAATTCACCCCCAACCTTCAGCTTGTTTTGTTTTCGCGTTTTTTTATG
>CM031607.1:77091332-77093832 GCA_018398815.1 Conus ventricosus | reverse complement strand
CCCTATCGCACTAGGTACCGAACCGGGGCCCGGGTTTTCGCAAGGGGGTCGCTCAAAGCCGCACCCTCGACACACAAGCAGGCAAGGGAAAAGCGCGTCGCGGAAGGGGGGGGGGGGGGGGGAGAAAACTTTGGCCTGTTACTGGGGGGGGCCTGGACCCGGGGGGCAGGGCCACCAGTCAAACGGGGGGCTCCTCTAAAACCCGTCCGCGGCCCCCCACCAGGGGGCGTGGGCCCCGAACCCGCCCCTGGCACCCCTCCATCCGCGGTCCCCGCCCGAGCGTGGGCCCCCAAACCCGCACGGGCACCATCCCCTCCGCGGTCCCAGCCAAAACGGGCCCCCCTTTAACCACACTGGCAAAACCCAAACCCCCCCAGACTCCGGGGGAAGCCCCCGGAGGGGGGAAAACGTAGCTGGGGGGAGAAAAAAAAAGGGGGGGAAGGGAAAAAGGGAAAGGGGGAAAAGGGAAAAAAGGGGACTGGAAACCCCCCCCGCCCGTACAGTCTGACCCACGTTTAAAACTTAGCAGCCACTCGCATGGAAAAGGGGGAGGGGGAAATCAAATAAAAGAACCAATAACCCCCCTCAACCCCCGACCTGAGCAAAAACAAAAGTAAACCCATCGAATCAGGAATGTTTTCACCGGTCTTCACCCCGATGCAGGGAAAAAACTGCATTAAATCAACAAGGTTTTAAAACCCAAAAATGAAAATTTTCTTCACCCTTTTCTCACTCACGTTTAAAAATTTGCCTTTCTTAGGAAATAAACCCAAAACAGCGAAACCCTCGCCCTTTTTAACCCCGCCCCCCCACATTTTCAAAAAAAATTCAATGGCAAAAAAGTCACATTTTAAAGCCACAATTCAAAAAAACACAAATCTCCAACCACCGTCCGAACGACAAATCATGCGTGCCACGCTCCCCAAACAAAAAACCGTTCCCCTTGCACAACAAACGACTGGCCAAAGGGTAAATCCGCGAAGGGACGGGGGCGACGACGAGCCCAAGCGTTCCAACCCTGAATCCCCAGGTTCTCCCCATCCCCACCACTACCGCATCACCAGAGCAAAACGGGAGAAAGAATTTTGGAAAAATTTTAGAATGGCCATTAAGATTAATTTAAACCCAAAAAAGGTCTCCCAAAAATATTTCTTTTACAATTTCAAAACAAAGAAAATTCGCAAAAAAGAAACTAAGCCGGCAAACAACAACAAAAAAAAACAAAAAAACCACAAACTGTGCTTACCAGCTACCCGGGGGTGACCCAGAAGAGGCGGGTCAAACGACTCTCTCCCCCCTTCCACCCAAAGGGGAAAGGGGACGGGTCGGAAAAAAAAGAAGTGCCCTCCCACGGCCACGTAGGAATTAAATACCGACTGTACCCTCGTGATACGTAAAGAACCAAAAACCGGAAGGGGGCGCTCCCAGAGACATCTTCCGCTCGAGTGAAGACTAACCTCCCTCAGCGATGGGGGCCAACATCCAGCTCTCACAGAGTGAGCAACTTCAAACAAAAAAAAATAAGCACGGCACAGTAAAAAGACGGCAAGGCCGACAGACAGAAATTTTCGAAGAAATCCCACCACCCTGACCACGGGATGAATAGCACGGCAGGGAATAAGAGAGAAGAGAAAGAAAAACAAACCGAAGTTGAGCTAACTCCCAAAAAGGTGCAACCGCACCACAAGCCACAAAAGGGACGGATACACAACACAACGCCAATAACCAAATGAAAATTCCGCACCCAGATGGTCAAAACCGTAGGGGTCGTGACAAACCGGACAAAACCCCCCTTTTAAAAGCACTTTTCTCTGAGATACGTGCTCCTTTTAACCTTGACGCATGTGCAAATTCACAAAAATGGGGGGCCCAACCCAACCTCTGTGCTCGCAGAGTACGAGGAATCCAATACAAAAAATTTTATGAAAAAATCACACCGAAAATACATAAAACCATTTTTCAAACAACTAAGCGAACCTTTCCAACCAGAAAGACAAACCGAACCACGTGACGCTAAAACCCTTAAAATCACTGAATGAAAACTGTCCCCTTACACCAATACAGAGACCAAAAGGATATAAAACCCGGGGTTTAGGAATGTCCCCTGACTGATTTCCAATGCCTGACTACGGAGCTCGGGTAAGATATCGCACCGTATTCAGGAACCCTTTATAAGACGGAAAGTGAACGATGACTCCAGCTCCCTGCCCCAAACCCTATCGACGACTGACTGGCCGATCCGGGCCCGGGACGGAGAGGATGAAAAATCGCTCTCCACCACCCCAAACCCGGCCGACAAGAGGGGTAAAAAATTCCCGATGCCCCACACGCCTAAACACCTTGTTCAATCGTGGTATCTAGCTCAGCAAAATTTTTTCTCCAAAGCAAGCGGTTGGGGTCCTTTCCCCCGACTTTTACAAAACAGCCCCAAACCCCCCGCAGAAGCTCATCCGCAGGGCAAAAGGGAGACTAGATCGGGGGGACCAAAAAGGGGGGAAAT
>CM031607.1:77084959-77087459 GCA_018398815.1 Conus ventricosus | reverse complement strand
AAGCTCTCATGCACCTGTAAAAACTCAATTTTGTCGAAAAATATATACCAAGATACTTATAGATAGGCATTTACAACAGTATTTAACTCCATTATAGGTCCAACGTTTCTCTAGCTGCTAAATACCCTCCCTTTTCTAAAAACAACAATATCACTTTTATCTAAATTAACACTAGATCCAGATTGAAAGCTGCGTTTTGCAAACTGTTTAGCTGGTCTGAGCCCAAACATAGTTTCAGACATTAAAACAATGTCGTCAGCTAACAGTAAATGAACAGTTCAAAAGCGTCAGTTGAAAACATGCTCCAGGTCTTCCTTTCCTTACGACTTCCAGAGCTAATTCATTTATAAATAAGAAAACAATCCCAGGGCTACATACATCACCCTGTTTAACACCAGCGGTGCAATTAATAACATCCGACAACCTGTTTCCAGTTTTAATTCTAGCTTTCACGTCTTTGTACATGCTCTGGATACATTTGAACAGTTTTCCTCGTATCCCTTTCTTGAGTAAATTGGCCAAAGTAAGTTACGATTTACTGAATCAAAGGCTTTTGAAAATCAATGAAAGCAACGTACGTTTTTATTAGCACAAATTGCTTCTGTATTAAAGCCATGAGCGTGAACATTGGTCAGTTGTGGAAAACCCCTTTTTTAAATCCGGCTGTATATCTCCGGAATTCGTATTCTGTTACCCACGCTTGAATTCTACATTGATGACAGTACCATAAAGTTTGCTGCTGATGTCACTTAAAGCAATGCCTCTATAATTACTAGGGTCATTTGCGTCTCCTTTTTTGTACAGGGGTAGGATAAGAGACTCGCCCCAAGTTATACGGAAAAAACCTTTGTCAAACAAAACATTGAAAAATTTAACAAAAAAATCAATAATGTCATCGCATGCATATTTAAGGAGCTCCCCAAAATTTTTTATCTGGTCCGGCAGATTTACCAAGTTTCAATTTCTTAAATGCTAGAAGGATTTCCTCTTTAGAGAGGGGACGATTGAAAACATAGTTTTTCCTCATTATCATCTACCTCTACGGTATCACTTAAGCATCAATTGAATCAAAGCTTTCGACTTCCTTTTCAAGTAATGTTTTAAAATTTTGAAACCATCATCGATTGTAACTTCATTCCTTGTGTACCTACGTTTAGGAGAAATTCTGTTGACATTACTCCAAAATTCCTGCTGATTTTGTACAGAATCGATAAAGATTAACGACAGTATTTTTAAAAAATCTTTTCCTTCATTTCAGTAGGTTTTTGTACTCTCGTCTACTTACACAAAAATTCAACACGATCATTTTGCATCCAGTGTGCACCTCCATTTTTTTATGTAACATCAGCACTGTCTTTTCTTTACACAACATTCCTTATCATACCAATCTTGTGATTTAAACCTGCCGTTTACCACAATACTTTTTTCTCATACATGTTAATGCATTCATTAAACAGGGAAAGCGCTTCGTTAACATCGACATCAACTAAATAAATGGCGGCATTCAGACGTAAATTTGTATACTCAGATTTGATAGAATTCAATATAACCCTGCATTTTCTGCATTCCAGATAAACTTGTCAAAAGAATATCTTTCTACTTCTTTTTTCGGAAAGGAGTGTTTTGGGTTGGAAAACGCAAGGACATCCTTACAGCATATGATGGGAGCCCAATTCTTTCCAAAACAAGACATACGACAAAAATCACAAAGAATTGAAAACAAATCGTATGACATCACGAAATAATCAACACAACAAAACTGCCAACGTCGGAAATGTACGTGCAGTAACCCTGGAGGTCACCATCACACATACCGTTCAAAAATACATAAATAAAAAGCAGTACATAAATCTAGTAAACATTTACCGTAGGGATTTAAAACCCTGTCTTGTGATTGTCTTCCGACATTAACGGAAGCACTTTTGTAAAGTGATGTATCTCGCTGGAAATGAAGTTCGGCGAAATATTCGACTTTTCGCTGTTAAGATCCCCTGACAGCACAATATACCCCTCCTCTAAGTCACAATGCATCGATGAACAATCTTCCAAATTAACAAAAACGTTATAAAACATCAAAAAAACGTATAAAATGGTGAACCTTCGGGTTGCACATAAGCACAAACATATATCATGTCTTTAGTAGGTCAAACAATGATTTATCTACTCTAAGTAAAAGAATATTTGAATGATTTGAATCAATCTTTGTCACATATTGTTCTAACTCTTTCCTTATTAAACACAGAACACCACCAGAACGTCTTCCTTGTCTTGATAACTTAACGGCGGGTTTTCACTGAATAACGTTGTAACCTGGAAACTTGTCAGGTGTAACATACTCATGGAATGTTTCCACAAAACAAACAAAATCGTAAGCACACCAAAGAAAGAAAATCTACGTCATACATTTTGACATTAATCCCTGAATATTCCAGTGTAAGAATGAAAATGTTTTAAAAATGTAACACCTGTATTAGCATCATCAATAGCATTCACATCATCA
>CM031607.1:77059959-77077459 GCA_018398815.1 Conus ventricosus | reverse complement strand
ACCTGTTCAAAAATGTTGTTTTTACAAGTTATCTAATTTTTGCTGCCATGATCTGACTTCCACCATGTACTTCGGTTGAAGTTGTTCAGTACGGGGGGGTGAAGTGCATGCGAGCGCGTCACGTTGTGACAATCGTTAACTAGAATAATTTATGGTGTTTAGCTGCCAACTTTGCATGCATGCGTGTATATGGCAGTTTATATGATTATGTTATTACTTTAGATTTATGTTTATTCATTCCTTTCTTCACATACTGATATTTTTTTATGTAGCGATTCCTTGTAATTGTAAAACGCCAAATGCGAAATTGTTTTATGTATAGCGCACTGTAAGTTTGCCGTTTGTTCGGCTTGATTGTTTAGTTTATGCCTATGATTCATTATTATCATTGTTGTGATAGACTGACTGATTGATTGAAGTGACAAAAAATAAATGAATGTCAAACGTGATAAGCTCAAAAGCAATCTTGAATCCTTATACGCCATAATCCAAAAGCACAAAAGTGATGCCAAAGTATATGACAGCAATAGCTGTAAAAAAGTGAAAAAGAAAAATAGTTGAAAAATATGTAGAGGTAATACATGAAAAGCAAACTTTTCCCTATACTGTTTTGATGTTAAGTCTTTGATAACATTTCAGTAACTGTTAGCCTACGTTTCCCTACGAATGTCTGTCTGCTACCAGTTTCATTTATATGTTGTATTATATGGTTTCGGCTTTATGACATTGTTTTGCATGTTGCCGTTATTTGCGTCCTCTTGTTTGTTTTCTCGTTTCTATGTTCACCCTATAGCAGTTTTCCCAGAATAAAAGATTGTATCTTTAGCTTGTTTGTTTTCTCGTTTCTATGTTCACCCTATAGCAGTTTTCCTAGAATAAAAGATTGTATCTTTAGCTTGTAAAACGTGGATCAGAACAGGTATCATGAAAGTGACCCAGGTAAATGAGCAGCAGTGCATTATATTTCACGTGGACCTGATTATGGCAGATCCCCGCACATAATTATGGCTCAGAGACTGCGACAGCACGCGCTGAGTGTGGTTTTGTGTATAAGAACCGGAAAGAGCGGACTGGAAGAAATGCAACTGAGAAAACACAGGAGATAAGATAGTCGATCCCTGTCCTTCAAAATGAGCGAAAGACAGATAAATGAATGAATGAATGAATGAATGAATGAATGAATGGATGGATGAATAGATGACTCCCCTTGTTGGTACACAACGTTTTGCCAAATCACAGTGTACCTAGTTACACTTTCCTCGCCGCGTGTTTTTTTTTTTCATCACATATAGCAAGTTTTGCCACATATCAAGTATTTTGAACTTTTGTTTGAAATCATTGGTTGCTTGACACACACACACACACACACACACACACCACACACACACACACACACACCACACACACACACACACACACACACACACACACACACACACACACACACACACACACACACGGACGGACACACACAGACAGACATACTCCACACACACACACACACACACACACACACACACACACACACACACACACACACACACACACACACACACACACACACACACACACACACACACATGCACACACATTTATATATCCCCACCCCTTCGCTTCTTAATCTCTGCCAAATCATTGTCATAATGACAGAGAAATTGTAAGCCTAAACTTATTTTCTCCAGAGAGAGAGAGAGAGAGAGAGAGAGAGAGAGAGAGAGAGAGAGAGAGAGAGAGAGGAGAGAGAGAGAGAGAGAGAGTCAAAGTCAAAGTTAAAATATTTTAATGTCAGGCCTTTGGCCCATAACATGGGAGCAATAGTACAACAAGAATAATTGAAACTGAATAAATTGCATCCTTAAGTTTAACGCTTTGTAAACAAAATTAGGTAACCGCAGAACAATACCGTAGTTTTCACTTGACATAAGTGGGTAGATTTAAACATACATGGCTTATGGAAATACTTGGGCTGAATAAATTCGTTTCTTATTTCATCGTACATTGGACACACAAGAGCAAAATGTAATTCAGTTTCTGGTGTGTTTCTGCAGAACGGACACAATTTATCATTATCACTGTTCTCTATATACTATAAGAAATGTGAATGCAGAGGACACATTCCAATCTTGCAAATATTCTTCGAATTTGTACGTTCTTAACAAGATACATATAAGGACTGAGAATCAATGTGCTCTTGAATTACGAATAAACACTGTAAAATTCGTGAGATTGCAAGGAAGCATGCCAATTCTGTTTGCAACAATCGATCAGTCTCTGTTTGAATTCTCTCATAACAAATATTTTAATGCTTCCAACACACTGTGCCTCCAAAACGACACCAAAACCAAATTGATATAAAACGTTACGAATTTTGCAGGCCCAAGTGGTATAGTTTTGCCTCTGCAGGGACAAAAGCATTTCATATGCCTTTTCTGGATACCTATTATCATTCATATATACCCCCGCAGCCAAAATTTAACACACCTAGAATATGTGTTGACAAAAATGGGAAACCTACCAGTTTCTCCATATACTAAATGTTTTGGAGACTTTGGATGGACACCCGAGAGAGAGAGAGAGAGAGAGAGAGAGAGAGGAGAGAGAGAGAGAGAGAGAGGTGAGAGAGAGAGAGAGAGAGAGAGAGAGAGAGAGAGAGAGAGAGCTGTGTTTTTGAACCATGCCCGAATCACACATTGTGAAGTGGTTTTGCGACAGATTGGAGAGTAGTTCTGGCTCGAGTCATTATACAGAGTATCTGGGGGCAAGAAAAATGGTTTTGTGCTGTTCCTTATCACTTTCCCAGTTTCGGTACAGTCTTTGTATTTAGAGTCTGCACAATAAGAAAACAATGAGACCTGAAGTGTAGACTGTATATCTGTCCGAATTCTCTCCTGTTGTACCGATTGCCGTACCCTCCAAAAACTGGAGATAAATTTCTTCTTTCGTCACATGCAACTTTGTTATTTGCAGGATAGTGGCTGTGTTTTTCTTCGCATGCGACATGTCTTAACACTCTTGAGTATCCGCTGCACTCAACACAGTCGGCAGTCATGCCGTGAAGTGACAGATTCACGGAGCAAGAGGAGGACCCATCCTCTCCAGCATCACGTTCCTGGCAGTGGCTCCAGCTCCTATAGCACGCACAGAACAAACCTTTCAGCTCCTGTAGCACGCACAGAACAAACCTTTCAGCTCCTTTAGCACGCACAGAACAAACCTTTCAGCACCTGACGCGCGCTGGGAGGCCGTACGATCGTGACCCGTCAGCCTTACCTTACTTTCCGCTTCTCTGCGGCCTAAGTCTACGTGTGTTCTTTTCTGTCATGCTGCTAAGAGTTGCTAGATAGAGGGTGCACGGAGTATGTTTACTTATCAAGAGAAAGTTTATAGTGACATGTCAGACGAGCAGTGCGATGGGTTTGTTTTGCGAAGACCTGTTGCGAACAGTATTATTGATTTATTTAGCCACTGCCTAATTGCAGACAGACGAGTAGTTATTAGAACCTTACAATACTGGCACCTGAATCGCTAGTCTCTATCTCTCATTCTCTCTCTCTCATTCTCTCTGTCTGTCTGTCTGTCTGCCTATCTGTCTATTTATCTATCTTTAATATATCTATCTATCTATCTATCTGATCATTTTGTACATTTGGCCAGCCCTGTCATTCAGTTTGTTTTCGTTTATTAATTACCTCCAATACGAAAAGAAAATGAATGTTGTTTTGGAATGGGAGCAGGTCTGAAAGGATTTGTTTTGGTTATAATCACGCAATGCTCTGTCTTCCTTCCAATGGAAATGAACGCTCGAAAAAGAAAACGAATCTTCTAATTTGTTCTGACTGGATACATCGTAACATGTTGTTTCACCGGCAGATATATATTTTTTTATCAGGGATGGAAAATCGTCAGAATTTTTTTCTTATGTCATTTTGTATACATGAAATCCTGTTTTTTTTTTTTAAACTGTATTTCTTTTGAAAAAGCGTTTTCTGTCAGGGAAAAAATAAAGTTGAAAACACTGGCAGTCTGCTGATTCTTGTTTCATCGACGCAGTAAACATTTTTCGGATCCGGCATTTTATCTTGGGCGTATGGCGTACTTTGCATATTGTTATTTGAGAATGACTCACGTTGTCAATGAGTTATGTTTGAAAATAACAGTTGACAACTATTTGCAAACTCTTTGTTCATGCCTTAGAATGCCTCCCAGTGCTTATCTCGTAGGTTAAAAAAAATAACCCATGGCAGTGATAATTCTTTCCTGAAAGTTAGAGGGTCAGACTCGATACAAAAAAAAAAAAACAAAAAAAAAACTCGCTTCCAAATTTTCAGGGGGTCACACAAATATTTAGGGGGTCACCATTAATAACTACTAGAAAATGTAGTGAACACACACACACACACACACACACACACACACACACACAACACACACACACACACACACACACACACACACACACACACACACACACACACACACGCACGCACGCACACACACACACACACACACACACACACACACACACACACTGCATAAAGAAAGAGACAGAAATACATAAGGAAGAGGTGCTTATAATTAAGTTGATAAAATATTCCAGTCTGTGCTAAATATCATTTGTTCATATTCGTGTTCCTATGTTTTCAAAGTGTTATCAACTAACATGAGTAAGTGTGAGCACCTGTAGTATCAGGGTTTTAACAGTGAAACTTGATTTGTGTGATGTCCTCTTTGATTATCATCACAGAATTTCCACTACGCAAGCCATTTTCTTTGATGTTGAAATATCTTATTGTATGACCAAATTCCAGTCGCCATGCAATGAGCATCGGAAGACTGGCTATTCTTGCTCTGTGAGCAACACATTCATACGTCCAGAACGGAGCCATTTTAATTATCCGAACTGGCCATGTTGCATAGATCGTTTTTTTTCCATTCGCTAAATTATCACCCACGAGCCACAGCTGAGCCGTCGGATTTTGATTCTGAAAAGCCAGAATTCCTGCGGTTTTCCATGCTTTTCCCCACATAGCTGAATCACGTGATCTTGTGGTCCAGTCATAGACTGGACAGTCCTAGTCAATTTTGACGACTCTTGTTGGTTTTCAGTAGAGAAGAGTTCTCAAGCGGAAGTCGTTCATCGATTGAGAACATTCTAAATCGTCGAGGAAATTTACGTTTTAAACTTCGATCGTGGCGGATAGGACGAAAGCCCTTTTACGTGATGCGCTGCTCAGAGCTGTGATGCGTACAGGAGAAAACGGTGCGTCACGGTAAATTTTGGTACGTTTTGTGACGCACTGGCCTGAATTCCAGTGCGTCAGATGGGAAGTTTATGCGTCAGAGGCGTACATTTGTGCGTAAGAATCGTCACTGATCCATGGGGAGGGGTGGGGGTGGGGCATTCTCCTGGACTTCCGTAGCGATTTCCTTTTATTTTCTTTCCACCAGTTCCCAGTCCTGCTTCTGTGCCATGTCACTGCAAATGGACCGTGCTGAAAACTGTTGTTGTATCGTTCTGCTCAAAATGAGAGCAACGAGGTGTTTAGTTCAGAGGAGTAACGGATCTCTCTCTCTCTCTCTCTCTCTCTCTTCTCTCTCTCTCTCTCTCTCTCTCTCTCTCTCTCTCTCTCTCTCTCGTATGTATGCGTGTGCGTGTGTGTGTGTGTGTGTGTGTGTGTGTGTGTGTGTGTGTGTGTGTGTGTGTGTGCGCATGTGTGTGTGTGTGAAAGAGAGGGAGAGAGAGAGAGAGGGGGGAGACAGAGAGAGAGAGAGAGACAGAGAGAGAGAGACAGAGAGAGAGAGAGAGAGAGAGAGAGAGAGAAAGAGAGAGAGAAAGAGAGAGAGAGAGAGAGAGAGAGAGAGAGAGAGAGAGAGGAGAGAGAGAGAGAGCTCTGTCATAAAAGTAACATAATTCACAATGCATGTTGTGTTGTAACCACCTCATCACGCCCAAACAGTTGACATGTTTGTGCTCGTGATCGTCAAATCATTTTGTGCAAAGAAAACAAAAGTGCATCAAAATGAGAGCGACAGCCCTGGTTACTCTGTGCCATGCTCCCCATCTTGGCTGTCACCACAGCTTCATTGAAAAGGTTTGCATTATGTCTGAGGGCGTGCACAGTGGACACGATTGTTTCACAAGCACAGTAACAGGGACGGACTCTCCACAAAGTAGAAGTCAATTACTCTACTTATGAAAGCAACGCAACGTTCCTCAAACAAGAATGATAGTCTTTACATATTAGAGTAACATAACTTTCCTCAAACCGCAGTAATGGTCTATACACATTAAAGTGATACGACTCTCTTGCATGGAGGTTATGTGATTCTCATTAAGCAGGAGAGATGGTCTCTACACATTAAAGTAATGTGACTGTCCTCAAGAAGGAGTGGTGGTCTCTGTATATTGAAATGATGTGACTCTTCTACAGTAGTAGTAATAGTCTCTAGTATAAAGTAATAAGACTCTTCTCAAGCAGGTGTAATAGTCTCTACACGTTAAAGTAATATGACTCTTCTCCTGCAGGAGGTAATTGTCTCTACACATTAAATAAAACTCTCCTCAAGCAGGAGTAATGGTCTCTACACATTAAATAAAACTCTTCTCCTGCAGGAGTAATGGTCTCTACATATTAAATAAAACTCTCCTCAAGCAGGAGTAATGGTCTCTACACATTAAATAAGACTCTCCTCAAGCAGGAGTAATGGTCTCTACACATTAATAAAACTCTCCTCAAGCAGGAGTAATGGTCTCTACACATTAAATAAAACTCTCCTCAAGCAGGTGTAATGGTCTCTACACATTAAATCAGACTCTCCTCAAGCAGGTGTAATGGTCTCTACACATTAAAGTAATGTGACTCATGAAACAGGTGCAATGGTTTATACACATCAAAGTGATATGACTCACCTCAAGCAGGATCGATGATCTTTGCACGTAAGTGTGACAGTTCTTAAACAAGAGAAACGGATTCTACATGTAAGTTAGAGCTACGTATACAGACAAACTACGATGAGATTAATATACGTTAACAGATATTGGATTCTGTCACGTAAAGGCATGAAAATATTCATAAAAATGTGCAAAATCATTTCATAGTATCTTTGTTCAAACATAACAAATCTAATGATGATAATTTCTTCTGGATCTGACTTCAGAGACATGAACAGAACTCTTTATTTAAAAATGTGTAAATTCCGCACAAAATCACAGTTGAGTTAAATTACTGATCACCCCGCAACTAATATCGGGTAGGTAATCAGATAAAAGGGATGGTTGGCGCTTGAATGTCTGCCTCTCTGCAGGACTGAAGGTGGAGGGACAGTTTCTCATCAATGCCTGATGCTTTCAGTAAATTGAAACAGGTGCCCCCACACCACACCCCACATCCATCAACATCTCCATTCCAGAGTGCCAGCAACAGCACCAGCCACCGACCGCTGTTGAGAGGATGGATAGTAAGGTGGAAGATGAGGCTCTCTGCAAATGCTACCCGATCCCAGACAGAGGTTCTCGTCCAGACTCCAGTTCGCAGCCCAGGCCTCGTCACTACACAGAGTGAAATGACTAACAGTCCCACTCGGGGACAAACCTCTGGTCAACATCGACCCAGTGACACAAACTGATACAGTTTGAAAACTGCAAGTTCCTTTCCATCCTGTACTGCCTCGCAGACAGCTTGAGTGAACACGTTAGGTCTCAGATGTCTCCACTGACTCTAACACGGGAACACTGACCAAATATTGAATTTCGCACTTTGTTCTCAGATCTACTTGAACAGCGATCGATCAGCTACTCTGAACTTTCTGACCCACGTTACAGCTAACTTTAAGTATAAATATTTTGTCTAGTCGCAGACTGTGGACCAAACGCATGCCCGAAACGTGCATTTCCATCTTAAAATGTCATAAAAATAAGCTTTAGGAAGAAAATGTTTTTACAAATCGTATTGCGTTGAACATTGACTATGCATACATATGCGAAATGTTTACAAATAAATCAAATGTTGGCTGATAGAAAAAAAAATGCGGAATTTGAAAACTCAGCTGAGACTTCTATCAGTCACCTGCGCACAGTAGGCAGAGTAAAAAGAACAGGAAACACCCCCAACCTTTTGGGTCCACTGCATCTAATCTGATTGTCAGCTTCATCGATTATCACTTAGGGCAGCGATTGCCACTGTCGGAATACTTCCACTGGGACTACTGTGTATTGTAATCCCACTCGGTTTACATACGATATCACTTGTGAACGCGAATTCACTACTATGCATCACAAGGAATACAGACGAACATTTCCTCTGTATCCACAGCCGAACAAATCTGTTAACATCCAGATTAAGAAAACAATGTATCAAAGGTGCTTGAGGTGAGTCCCATTACTTAAATGTGTACAAGTCAAAAAGACATGTTCCATCAAAACCGCATCGTGTCTGCCAACCCAGTCCAGTTCAGTAACACAAGGAAATAAAGATGCCCGTTTAAGAGGCAGCCTAGAACGTTACATTAGTTGTGCCCATAACATCCATTCACTCAGCTCCCGAAGTAGCTGACGAAGCCCTTCTGGTCATTTTGTAACCGAGTTTTGATTTGCCTGATTCTGCATTCTCTCTCTCTCTCTCTCTCTCTCTCTCTCTCTCTCTCTCTCTCTCTCTCTCTCTCTCTCTCTCTCTCTCTCTCTCTCCTCCCCTCTCTCTCTCTCTCTCTCTGTGTTTCCGTGTGTTTGCACGCGCGCGCGCGCGCGCGCGCGTGTGTGTGTGTATGTGTGTGTGTGTGTGTGTGTGTGTGTGTGTGTGTGTGTGTGTGTGTGTGTGTGTGTGTGTGTGTGTGTGAAGGAAGTTAGTAAGTATATGTGTGCAATTAAGTGATGATCAAGCACAGCCCTCTTTCAACAACAAGAGAGAGAGAGAGAGAGAGAGAGAGAGAGAGAGAGAGAGAGAGAGAGAGAGAGAGGAGAGAGGAGAGAGAGAGAGAGAGAGAGAGACCGACCGACCGACCGACCGACCGACAGGCAGAGGGGTTGGAGTGAAGGTGATCTTGCTAACAATTGGGTGTACAGACGCGGCAGGCATGGGGACGTGGAGTGAATGCTTCACAGGAAGACCTCATAACTTTTTGGCAGAAGTCGGTGTGAGGTAAATACACCTCTGCGCCAGAGAGGAGGACAGCAAAACAACTGCACGCGGAACAACCCTCATCAGGCCCCCCCCCTCCCCCTCCATCCCTGTTTTCCTTCCTCATCGGGAGTTTCTTTGGGTTGTGGGTAAGCGTAACATGGATTTTTGTTTGTGTGTTTATTATTGCTTCCCTACACATATTCACCGCTGCAAAACACTCTTGCTCCTAGTTTTTGCCCCCACAAAAGATAAAAGACAGCTGTTTCTCGCTGATGTGATTATATGTGTGCCTCCTTCCAAGCGTCCTTTGAGGATTATTATCATTCTTATTACCACAGTGGCTTCCGTCATTTGAAAAGGATGGGAAAGAAGATGAATAGCCGTCCCCCAGTGTATTGACGTTTTTTTTTTCCTTTCCTATTTTTCCGCTTTTCCATCTTCTTTTTTTTCTTTATCTATTTTTCCCAAGTCTTCTCATTTCATACCATACCTTATTGCAACATGTGTGTGTAACAAAGCAAGCTGGCATAATCACCCAATTTTGAATCTCTCTCTCTCTCTCTCTCTCTCTCTCTCTCTCTCTCTCTCTCTCTCTCTCTCTGTCTCTCGTTGTGTTCTCTCTCTCTCTCTCTCTCTCTCTCTCTCTCTCTCTCTCTCTCTCTCTCTCTCTCTCTCTCTCTCTCTCTCTCTCTCGTTGTGTCTGCTCCCCCCCTCTCTCCCTGTCTCTGTCTCTCCCCCCTCTCTCTCTCTCCTTCCCTCCTCTCTCCCTCTCTCTCCCTCCCTCTCTTTTTCTTGCGTGTTTGTGTATCTGCGCGTGTGTGCGTGTGTCCGTCCGTCCGTCCGTAGGTGGATTTTTTTTAAGTTGCATTTTTCACAGCACTTAAAGTGTTAGCAGAAGAAAACTCGGCAGTTTAATCAATATTGATGAGACCTTTTCCCCGGTCGTTAAAGGCTGTAAACAGTCAATAACAATTAAGCTCTGTTTCAATATTACAAAACTGACATTTTTTTATCTGCGAAGCTTTGATGATAATAATGATTGCTTCGTGCACTGAGGACGGGTATGTTGAATAATATTGTATGCACATGTGAGATAATTTAAATGCAATTTCTACGAAGCAAAAGAGTAAATATAATTAGCTGACATGATACAGAGCCAAGTTTGACAGTATTGTTTTCCTATATGTTTCTTTACACGTATAGCTATGTATGTTCATATATGTATATGTGTGTTTACTGAAGTTTTCATTTGTATATTTATGCATGTATGTATGTAAGTATGTATGCTGGTATGCATACATGTTTGTCTGTCTGTCTGAATGAATGTATTAATTCATATTTGGATCTCTATGTCTCTGTCTGCTTGTCCCACCGTCTGTCCGTCTGTCCGTCTATCTATCTGTCTCTCTATCTGTTCATCTGTCTGTCTGTCTGTCTGTCTGTCTGTCTGTCTGTCTGTCTGTCTCTCTCTCTCTCTCTCTCTCTCTCTCTCTCTCTCTCTCTCTCTCTCTGTCTCTCTGTGTGGCTGGAGGGTTGGCCGTTTACATACTCAGCATGGACAATCTATTAATACGTGCAGGATTGTTGCGTTGCGTGCACATATACTGAACCATACACTTGCCTGTATGCTTTTTTTGTATGTGTGTGAATAACGTACATCATTCGGATAATCTTCATTTCTGTGTACTCTCCTTCTTGCACAATGCGCTTGCCTCTCCCTATATGTCTTTCGAGTTAGAGAGGTGGCTTAGTGGATACCTCACTCCCTTTAGTAAGCGAGAGAAACCCAGGTCCGTGGGTCCGATTCTCAGGTGGCGCTTCCTTTTCTACAAACCCCTCTTCAGTTAGACTGACACTGGTTACCGGAGTGCTAACCTTTCGGGTGAGACGATAACCGAGACAGCGTGTTCATCAGGCATATATGGTATGGGAAAGATAACGCGGTAGCGAAGGAGGAGTTGTCCCAGGCTTTATTCGGTGGAAAATCCACTTCGGTAGTCTAACAAGAATGTGTGCTGATAGTACACAAAGGAAGGAAAAAGGTGGCGCTGTGCGGAGGCGACATGCTTTCCTGGGGGAGAGCACTCTGAATGTTATACAGAAGAAAAAAAAACGAAAACAAAATACTATTCCGCGGAACGAAATGTACTTGTCTCGTTCGGCTGAGTAGTGATTTTTCTCTTAAATTTCCCTCAGTTTCCGCCCGCAGTCACCTCACTTTGAAACCACACAGAAGAAATGTTTTGACAAAACAATAGAATGCGGTACGATAGAGTACGCTTCAATGGAATGCAGTGCAGTGCAGTGGAATACAATATACCACAGTGGAACACAATACGATGCAATGCATTACAAAAACTCTCTATGTCTCTCTCTCTCTCTCTCTCTCTCTCTCTCTCTCTCTCTCTCCTGTTCCTTTTTCTTCTTCTTCTTCTCCTCCTACTCCTCCTTCTTCTCCTGCTTGTTCTTGTTCTTCTTCTCCTCCTCCTCCTCCTTCTTCTTCTTCTTCCTCTTCTCCTTCTCTTCTCTGTTCTGCTTTTCTGTTTTTCCCCTCCTTTTTTACTTGACCTCTCTCCCCTCGTTGTTCTCTATCTGTATCTGTTCTTCTAAATGTCTCTCAACTATCTCTTCTCTTTCCTCCTCCTGCCTTCAACCATCTCTTCTCTCTCACCCCCTCCCTCCTTCTCTCTTCCTCCTCACGGTGTATGTGCTTCTCTGCCTGTGTTTGTTTTTCTGTCTCTCAAACATCTCTTCTCTTTCCCACTCCTCCCTTCCTCCAACCTCTCTCTCCTCACTATATACATGCTTCTCTGCCTCTGTTAGTTCTTATACCTATCTCTCAGTCATTCTTTTTTCTCTCTGAGTTTCTGTCTTTGTTTTATATGACGTCCAAAGTAACGAGAAATGGGTCTTAGCAATCTAGATTTATTTCTTCCCAGACGAACTTGACTGCAAGGCGTAACGCCCATATCCACTGAATGTAACATGGCAGGTAGGAGTACCCGTTGCTGGGTAGGGTTGGGGGTGGGGGGGGGGGGGATGTTGGTGGTGGTGGAGTTTCATGTGTAATACTGTCTTGACACCACCAGAACGCCATTACGTTAAGATGGGCAGGGAAATGGCCAGTCTTAATGCTGGGTGACGTCGAGAGTGGAACTCCTACCGTCAGACGGCGAACCACTCAGCCTTGCAGCGAGAAGCGCTGATAAGGTATGACGTAGAGACCCGACGTGAGGATGACTTGGCTGGATCCCCGATCCTCATTTTTCTGTCAACATCGCTTACCTCTGAACACAAACAGAGCGGCCCGGATCCACAGATGTCTGTCTGTGTGGGGAAGTGGGGTGCAGGAGTGGGGTCGGATAATACATTGCGAATCAACATGGGTCTTGACCCGAGGCTACACACACACACACACATACAGAGAGAGAGAGAGAGAGAGAGAGAGAGAGAGAGAGAGAGAGAGAGAGAGAGAGAGAGAGAGAGAGAGAAGGAAAGCCGTACAATTTCAATGTCCTTCAAAACTAACTTTGTGCATAAACACCTCTGTAATATTTTAGTCGAAGCCCTTCTAGCCGGAAATCACGTGTCTTATGCGCGTGTAAAAAGCAGGATTTCCAGCCACTGTACATTAAAAGTTTTATGTCCCATTTTATGACATTTTGTTCTGGAAGTATTCATAATAAAGATCATATTTCAACTGAGAACCTTATTAATGGCAAAATGATAGCACCAGGCTTTTTCCTTACTGGTCTATTGTCAATTTGTCGTCAGACAAAATCAAGAGAGAGAGAGAGAGAGAGAGAGAGAGAGAGAGAGAGAGAGAGAGAGAGAGAGAGAGAATAAATATTTTTGTTATGTAGTGTTCTCGAACTGAGGTACTTCTTTTCAATTTGAAATCACTTGTCATCGTATAATGGTTCATGGAGAAGTTCAGCGAAGTTTCGGGGAGTGCACTTGTGTGAGAAAACTTTGTAATGTTCGAGAGCTTACGCTCAAAATTGGTTACACTTGTAACACTGGAGGCACAGTCTGGACCATGTCTATCGATAAGAGACGACTGGAAGGGGCGATACGACAAAAGATCACGCCATTTATGGGAAGAATGTTCAGCTTTATGTATCCAAGACAGCGTTCATGATGAAAAAAGTATTGAGAAACACGAATATAACTAACATTTGTCGTATGTTTTGAGAGCAGTTTTCCGGTGAATTTTAGACGGCGTATTGTTCATCACACATTTGTAACAAGTCTCTTGGCATGTTGCAAATAAGGCATCTGGTTTGGTAGCAGGTACAGCAGGCGAATCACTTTTGAAAAGATAACAGGATTTAAAAACGTGTCCTGCTTAGAAGCATTATGTATTTTGAATGCATGCTTAATAGCTGCTTATTGCTTACAGAGTGATATGTCTACACATATTTTCAGGTCATTAATAAAACAAACTCCGTATAGAAATTTTCATACGACGAATTTCAAAAATGTTCCTTTTTCCCAGTCAGTTGATGTTATTTCTTTATGTAGATCTATATGAAGGCTTGACACAGAAACGAACCTGCTAAGAACCTCAATACATCTGGAAAAGATTTGCTTTCTCATACAAGTGAGAATTCTTTATCATCGGCCAGTGGACGTATGTTCAACATTGTTGACAGTAATTCCTTGAATACAGGATTTCTCTCTATAGTAATGGAACATATTTCTGTTCATAGCACAACAATATAATTGGACAGATTATCTCTTTGTTATCAGCTTCTTTTAATTTCATACCAGTCTGAAATCAATCGATTACAATTATACATGATCTTATCTTTTCATAGAATGTATTCATCCATATACATGCAATGCTTTAAAACATGTCTTCAATAAGCTTACTTCAGAACTTTTCGAATCAAAACCATTCCAAAATCTACATCTAAGAGCAATTCAGGTAAGGTATGTCATATTACGTTACCCCATGTTTTCGAAGCACTTGACCGGAGAAATACAGCAGCAGGGCAAATGCTTTCGCATTTTATAGACAAAATGAGAGTGTCCTACTGTGAAAACACATCATATTTCAGTACGTGCCACGACAGTCCGATAGAATCGCTGAAGTTACGCGTGCCTGGCAATTGAATGAGATGTTGCGTCACTGAAAATGGTCATCTGCTCGATTTAGATGTAAATTTAAAAGCTGGTTTGTGGATAGCTAAAGATGGAAAGTTGGGTCAAACAACTCGATTTGAATTTGTGTGCTGATGGCGACAGCTGGAAACGATTTGAGAGAGATTTTTGAGGGACATGTCTGTACATTTAGATCCGTTTACAAACGATTTGTGGTCTTGCATTGTGCCAACGTGTGGCCGACCAGTGAAATTGACAAAGCGAGATTAGACTCTAGACTTGATGTTTGGCAGGAGAAATAGAACAGTTATAGAGAACTAACTTGTCTTTTTAAAATCGGACGAGATTAACCTGTTTGCTGCCATACTGGAGGGTTTCGAAGAAGCCACTGTTTGTATGGGTAAATTACAAAAATACTGGCACGGTGTTTGCAGAGTACTGCAACTGACAACTGAAAAAGTCGATCTTCAGTGATGAATATCAAGTAGTTATTGGCGCTAGCAAATAGTTGTTAATATGGAGCTCTGCAGGAAAGTCGTACCATCCCGACCGTTTGTGTGTGCAGAAAAGCTGATTTATCAGAATGATTCTGAACAGCATCACCTGGTTCGTTACTGGAACTCTGCACACGGTGGAAAGTAGTACGAATGCTGAAACAAATGTAGGGACAAACGGGGTGAAAATATCTGGCCAGTCGTTGTCCGTTTTCTTCCGGACGGAAAATTGCACGTATCAAATGACATTGCATCTCTAAATCCGGACTGAGCAGGTACTGCAAAAAAAAAAAAGAAAAAAGAAAAAAAGCAAGAAAACAACTTGAAAGCATCATGTAGACCGCATAGTCCCCGGATGTGAGCATTTTGTGAAGATATGGCGGAGAATCACCTGTCTGTGGATATGATGGAAACGCCGGATTCATCAGCACTGTGTGCGATCTGTTTGACGTATTCATCAGCACTGTGTGCGATCTGTTTGACGTATTCATCAGCACTGTGTGCGATCTGTTTGACGTATTCATCAGCACTGTGTGCGATCTGTTTGACGTATTCTTCAGCACTGTGTGCGATCTGTTTGACGTATTCATCAGCACTGTGTGCGATCTGTTTGACGTATTCATCAGCACTGTGTGCGATCTGTTTGACGTATTCATCAGCACTGTGTGCGATCTGTTTGACGTATTTATCAGCACTGTGTGCGCTGTGTGCGATCTGTTTGACGTATTCATCAGCATTCTGTGCGATCTGTTTGACGTATTCATCAGCACTGTGTGCGCTATGTGCGATCTGTTTGACGTATTCATCAGCACTGTGTGCGATCTGTTTGACGTATTCATCAGCACTGTGTGCGATCTGTTTGACGTATTCATCAGCACTGTGTGCGCTGTGTGCGATCTGTTTGACGTATTCATCAGCACTGTGTGCGATCTGTTTGACGTCACTGAGTGTGTCCTTGAGCTGATTACTTCAAAACTCATCAATCGCCTGGCCTGATAATCCCCGTGACAAATCATAGGCGCATCAGGTCTTAAGGTCACGACATGAAGTACTGATTTAGGTTTTTGCGTTTTATTTCGCTATATACCCACCTTCTTTCCTTGTCATTTTTATATACCTGTCCTCTATCTTATTGAAAAAAAAAATCCCGAACGCAAACTATCACACATCCGTAGCCGACAAAAATTTCGTCCTTGTTAAATTCAAAATATACAGTTTTCTGTGGCAGATAACTGGATCTTTGAGAAACAACAGCAAGTGCTTATACTGACATGCACTGAAACACGTACAGAAGCTAATTACAATCAGGTTTAACATCCACATGCGCCAGACGGGGATTATCATTCCAGAAGGGTGGAGAACCAAATCTAATACACACGGGAACCACCAGAGCGACAACACCTCATTGCAGGCAGTGAAAATACACCATTATGTTAGGGCTGTGGCGTCAGCGTGCTCTCGGTTTCTAATATCAGACTGCAAACTCAATGCCCCACCAATGAACCAATACGGTGCGGGGGAATGAGGAGAAAGGGAGATACTTATTTCTTATGACGATGATGAAAACGACGACGCAATGAAACTTGTCTCGCGACAATTCGCAGGTACAAACCTCTTGCTAAAAAAAAAAAAAAAAAAAGCAACGTCCACCTTCGAACAATCCAGGCCCCCCTCGAGGGCGCAGTGACACGAGCTGTCTGCCAACATTTCCAGGACAATTTGGGCGCTGTGTAGGCAGGCCATGCAGGCCGGCAGCCAATAAACCAGTCAAGCCCTGCATCTTGGTGGTGAGCAGGTGACGTCACAGAGAGCCTTGCGGTGGTCGTCCCGACCTAACGAACACCGTTCCCACCAGACTCCTGCCGCTGTTTACGATCCCCTCGGCACAGCGCGGACTGCAGGAGACACTGAGGCAGAGGACGTGGCTCGCCTGCAAATCACAGAAAAAAAAAAGCCGTTGTTAAAATCGTTAGATCTCTGTGTCATCCCCTTACATCAACCTTTCTCTCTCTCTCTCTCCTCCTTCACTGCCTTCTTGTTACGCACGCGGACGAACTCGCATGCCTATGCCCACGTGCACGAATGCACGCACGTTTGCAAACGTGCACTCGCACAGACGCACGCGCAGAGAGAGAGAGAGAGAGAGAGAGAGAGAGAGAGAGAGAGAGAGAGAGAGAGGGGAGAGAGAGAGAGAGAGAGAGAGAGAGGAGTCCGCTGGATGGTTAGAGATGGTGGACAGTGGGTACAATCACATGTATTTCTGTTCGAGATGATTGTTCATCATTTACGTTCGTCATAATCATTCAATTTGGGATTTCATTGAAATGCCAGACGAAGTGTCTATTTGAAAATGCACTACAACTGTGGACGGAATAAGATCGTTGCTGGGCATTCGTATACCAAAATCATTAATAAGATTCTGTATCCCATGAAATGACATCACAAGACCTCTCAAAACAATTCGAAATCTGCTCTACTATTTCAAAGCCATGATTTCTAACTAACCACTCTGTAATTGTAGTGCATAGCTCATGTATTGGGTTCCGCAGAAAATGAATTTGGGGAAGAAGGAGGGACAGGGGAGAACAGATGACGAATTAAAGAAGGTAGAGGAAAAGAAAAAGAAAGAAAAAAGGAATATTGGAAAACGAAGAGGAGAAAAACGAGGAGGATAAAGAGAGGAGAAGAAGAAAAATAAGAAGGATTACAGAATGACAAAGAAGTGGAGGAAAAGAAACTGAAGAAAAAAAGGACGAAGGAGAGAAGAATAGGAAAGAAGAGAAT
>CM031607.1:77052459-77054959 GCA_018398815.1 Conus ventricosus | reverse complement strand
TCAGTGGAACGACACTCTTTGACCATGTGGATCCGTCAGTGGGTCAGTGGAACGACACTCTTTGACCATGTGGATCCGTCAGTGTGTTTTTTTTTTGCTGTCCCAACCTCTGCGCCACCTCAGAGGCAGTGCACCCACGCCGCTCATTCCGACACCCCGTCCACAGCCACAGCCCGGTCGGCCCGGCCGCAGCCCCGGCACCGGCAATCCACAGGGAGCAGTCAGTGTGAAGTCGCCAAGAGGCAACCCACCGGAGGAGACATTGCACTGCCGCCGAGTCACTTCGGTGGTTTTCAGTGGCGCCTGTTCTGATCTAACATACGCAGGACACCACCTACTAAACCCCCTACTGACAACAATAATTGCTTAGTCGCGGAGCCGGCGTGAGTGAGCTCTCCCTCCGGAGGGCGCCACCACGTCCGTCCAACGACAGCCCCCATGGACCCGCCGATACCGGTGACCCCGACGAAACCAAACCAAGACTACAGACGTGGAGTGGACGTCGAAACTGAGGTCATCATGAGAGCAGAGCATGAAGGGCCACAGAATTTGAGACATTTTTTATGCTGATCGATGAGAATGATTAAGATGATGCCACGGATTTCCATTTCGGTCTGAGACTACATGACAGGGCTGTACTCTACGCTTCCTTTCATAATATATCCCGGCGTCAACCAGGCCCGAGAGATACAGGCACCTGCAGTGTTGGTCAGAAAATTTGAGCAACAGTCTCAGAAACGCATCCATTAAGTGGATGAAACTCGACTGTGTGGTCACAGTCTTCCCAACTGAGTCTGCAGCAGCAAACTCAACTCTGGGTAGGAGCCGGTCGGGGCAGAAAAACCCACATGACTCTGATGGGATTCGAACCCACGACCTCCCAGCCGGGAGTCCGCGATGCTAACCACTTCGCCATGGCGGCTGGTAGAGAACGACACTCTTTGACCATGTGGATCCGTCAGTGGAACGACACTTTTTGACCATGTGGATCCATCAGTGGGTCAGTAGAACGACACTTTTTGACCATGTGGATCCATCAGTGGGTCAGTAGAACGACACTCTTTGACCATGTGGATCCATCAGTGGGTCAGTGTAACGACACTTTTTGACCATGTGGATCCGTCAGTGGAACGACACTCTTTGACCATGTGGATCCATCAGTGGGTCAGTGGAACGACACTCTTTGACCATGTGGATCCATCAGTGGGTCAGTAGAACGACACTCTTTGACCATGTGGATCCATCAGTGGAACGACACTCTTTGAGCATGTGGATCCATCAGTGGGTCAGTAGAACGACACTCTTTGACCATGTGGATCCGTCAGTGGAACGACACTCTTTGACCATGTGGATCCATCAGTGGGTCAATGGAACGACACTCTGTGACCATGTGGATCCGTCAGTGGGTCAATGGAACGACACTCTTTGACCATGTGGATCCGTCAGTGGGCCAATGGAACGACACTCTTTGACCATGTGGATCCATCAGTGGAACGACACTCTTTGACCATGTGGATCCGTCAGTGGGCCAATGGAACGACACTCTTTGACCATGTGGATCCATCAGTGGAACGACACTCTTTGACCATGTGGATCAATCAGTGGATCAGTGGGTCAGTGGAACGACACCCTTTGACCACGTGGATCCATCAGTGGGTCAGTGGAACGATACTCTTTGACCATGTGGATCCGTCAGTGGAACGACACTCTTTGACCATGTGGATCCGTCAGTGAAACGACACTCTTTGACCATGTGGATCCGTCAGTGGGTCAGTGGAACGACACTCTTTGACCATGTGGATCCGTCAGTGGGTCAGTGAAACGACACTCTTTGACCATGTGGATTCGTCAGTGGGTCAGTGAAACGACACTCTTTGACCATGTGGATCCGTCAGTGGGTCAGTGGAACGACACTCTTTGACCATGTGGATCCGTCAGTGAATCGACACTCTTTGACCATGTGGATCCGTCAGTGGGTCAGTGGAACGAACTCTTTGACCATGTGGATCCATCAGTGGAACGACACTCTTTGACCATGTGGATCCGTCAGTGGGTCAGTGGAACGACACTCTTTGACCATGTGGATCCACCAGTGGGTCAGTGGAACGACACTCTTTGACCATGTGGATCCGTCAGTGGGTCAGTGAAACGACACTATTTGACCATGTGGATCCACCTGTGGGTCAGTGGAACGACACTCTTTGACCATGTGGATCCACCAGTGGGTCAGTGGAACGACACTCTTTGACCATGTGGATCCACCAGTGGGTCAGTGAAACGACACTCTTTGACAATGTGGATCCATCAGTGGAACGACACTCTTTGACCATGTGGATCCACCTGTGGGTCAGTGGAACGACACTCTTTGACCATCTGGATCCACCTGTGGGTCAGTGGAACGACACTCTTTGACCATGTGGATCCACCAGTGGGTCAGTGAAACGACACTCTTTGACCATGTGGATCCATCAGTGGAACGACACTCTTTGACCATGTGGAC
>CM031607.1:77037459-77042459 GCA_018398815.1 Conus ventricosus | reverse complement strand
AAAGTTATTAAGTTTTGGAACTTTATGTTTCTCAACATCTAGACTAGCAGGAACACACTAGGGATTTTGTGTGTGTAAATCTATGCAATTTTCATGCTGCGATAAATTATTTTATTAGTCCCGCTATCCAAACGAAGAGTCAATGTTTTGTCAAAGATTAATTTCATGTCAAAAGTGTTTCAACAAAAAAAAATGTCAGCGGGGAGATGGACAAAGTCAGCAGATGATGCCATGGTGGCAGTAGGAAACCGTCTGATGGTGAAGTGGCCAGGACATGTGGATTCTGGACTGTCGTACAAGGAAAATGTAGCACTTGTTACCCAGTCCAAGCCATCTGTCTCAAACGCCTCGTCCAAAGTCCACATTTCGATGGGCCTATCGCCTGGTGGGTTCCCAGAAGAGACGATCACAATGATGATCCCCTCTTCAATATCGGGGTGACACGACAATTGAGCGCCAACAATTGAGCGCCAACAATTGAGCGCCGTACAATTGAGCGCCGGACAATTGAGCGCCGGACAATTGAGCGCCGTACAATTGAGCGCCGGACAATTGAGCGCCGTACAATTGGCGCTCAATTGTTGGCGCTCAATTGTTGGCGCTCAATTGTCATGGAACCCTTCATCGGCCACCGGCTGTGCGAAAATGGTTCCCAGTGCGCAGATTCGCTTAAAAAGGGAGTTGACAGTTTCGAGTTTGTTTTGTAACGGTAAGTTCTCATCCTGATCAGACATTCTTGCCTTTCAGGACCAGGTATTTTGAACGCACAATATGTTAGCAGTCGTATTAAGCCTTTTTCAGTGTTAAGTGTTGGGGCTTTTTTCCCCCTAGTAATAACATTTTCTCTTCTTGATCTGGTCACTTTTTTCAGTTGTGACTTTGTTATACTCTAGGTTATCAACATTCGGAGCGCCCCACCAAGTCCTACGACTGTCTTCATGAACGTACATGTGCTGACAACCTCAGCCAGAGCTAAAACGTAGACATGAACGTGGAGATGAAATTGAAACCGAAGTCAAAATGCGAGTGGGACATGAAGGACCGCACAGGGTGTTTTTTTTTTAACTTTAGAATAATAATCAACTGGAATGAAGATGATTATTAACAATTCCGTTGTGAACAGAGAGTACATAGCAGAGCTGCAATCCACGCCGTCTTTCATAGCTGCTTCATATATCCTGGCGTCAACAGGCTGGGCAGACGGAGCCACTGCAGTAGGGATGTTTAGAGTCAATAAAAGCCGAGTGTTTGGACCAAATCGTGTCATTTAAGTCCACACCCCATTCGGTTCTTGGTAGGGGCTAGCTGGGCCGAACGATCGAAAATGAATGTTTCCGAATGGAATTGAACTCACAACCCTCGAGCCTAAAAGTCATCGACACTGACCACTACAACACAGCGGCCTGAAGCTGAATAAGTTCAAATTCTCTGTCTGTCTGTCTGTCTGTTTGTCTGTGTGTATGCCTGTCTCTCTCTCTCTCTCTCTCTCTCTCTCTCTCTCTCTCTCTCTCTCTCTCTCTCTCTCCCCTCTCTCTCTCTCTCTCTCTCTCTCTCTCTCTCTCTCTCTCTCTCTCTCTCTCTCTCTCTCTCTGATATTCAAAGATTACTTCCTGCACTTAATGGATTCTGAACGGATTACTTTCCATTCGAAAGGAATCAACCGAAGTCGGATTTTGCACGTGCATTAGATCTCGCGGTTCTAATACAACCATTTAATGGAAATGGTCGATATTCGGCGCATGCATGCATGTATATTTCGTTTCATATCCGGGAGAAAGAAGTCCGCGAGAGGCATTGATTTTCACCTGTCCCCTGAATCTCGTCGGGGGAATCTTGGACAGAAGGCAGTGGGTGATCGTATACAGCAAAGTGAGGGGTACGAGGACGATCTTCCATCCCCTTTCTATTGAATTGACCCTAGGTCGACCAGCCTCAGAATCCCCCCCATTTACTTCCCTCTGGCCAGATCTGCTTTTTCATCTTGACGCAGAGTGCTGCTGGACACGGTAACAGACCTGTCGGAATGGGATCATACATACGCACATATGCGACGTCGAACGCGCAATGAGTTAACTGCAGCTATGCACACGTGCGTTTTGCGGAAAATTGGAACTAATCTATGTACATCAGCGTTTTGCAGGGTAGAGAAGTTTGATTAATGTATAGTAATACATGCAGTGAATTTGATTAGGGAATTATTGTACAAAATATGTGTTGTGGAAGAAACGATAATAATTATGAGTATAAAATGAGGAATTCTGGTCGCCTTTGATGACTGAATAATTGTCATTGATCTTGATTTATTCAAACAGGGGCCGGAATAGCTCAGTGGTAGAGCGCCGGACTCGTAATCTTGGTGATCCTGGGGTTTCGGGTTCGAATCTCCGCCGAGCCGTTTCGGTACAGGGGGATTTTTCCCTCGGAAACATTGGTTCTGACTCCATTTCCCATACAGCCCTTCGAATGAGACTATAAACCTAGGTTCTGTGTGTGAACGCATGCATAACAGCTTGCACACACGTAAAATCCTATCACAACCTTCCAGAAGAGAAGGCCAGTTTGGCCGTTGGTATGAATGACACGTTACACATAACAAGTACCCTGCGTGAGAAATGGAAAGAATGAGGGAAGCAAGGAAAGTGAGTGAACGATATTGAACGATACTGACTGGATGACACGGGAAACGACTAAATGAAGCTCCAGCTGGCAGCTCTTCAGTCGGCACTACCCAGGTAGGCAGCCCGATGTGTAAACGAGTGTGGATCGTAAAGCGCTCAGAGCTTTATATAAATATTCATGATACGATAATTCATGATAATGATGGTAATAATGAAAAAAAGGGCAGGAGGGTAGGGGAAAGAAGAAGAAGAAGAAGAAGAAGAAAGAAGAAGAAGAAGAAGAAGAAGAAGAAGAGAGAGAGAGAGAGAGAGAGAGAGAGAGAGAGAGAGAGAATGAATATATATATACATAAATATAAATAAACAATATATATGTATGCATATGTATACATGTAGATGTATATATATATATATATATATATATATATATATATATATTATATTTATTTATATATATATATATATATATATATATATATATATATATATATATTATATATATATATATATGTATATGTATGTATGTATGTATACATACATGTATGTATGTGTGTTTGTGTGCGTGTAAATATGTATAGATAGATAGATAGATAGATAGATAGATAGATAGATAGATAGATAGATAGATAGAATAGATATTAAAACAGCCATCATTGCCTCTGGTTTTCCCCCAAAGAATCCAAGCACTTTTGGATAACAGGGTTAACTAAAGGTATAGCTGTCTCAAGCAGTCTTTGAAGATTCCTCGCTCGTGTCTTAACAGAAATCTGCAGGGAACTGCAATGAAGGGAAAAGAATAAGGAAATATCACTGAGCCTGCAAATACATCCCGATCGAATACTTCCTTCGCGAATCCCTTTTTACCTGAAACACCTTTGAACTAAATTCTTGCCGTATGAAATCGTTCTTGAATAAAACAAATATTTGTGAAATCCTTTTGAGTATGACAAATGAATATATTTTTTTTAAATTCTTTTTCATAATCCTGGTTGTGATTGTGGAGAAGAGAGAGAGAGAGAGAGAGAGAGAGAGAGAGAGAGAGAGAGGAGAGAGAGAGAGAGAGAGAGAGAGAGATTTTTTTTAGCAATATATTTCTATGACAAGATGGCTTATTTTGATGTTTTTTTTGCACTTTTTCAATCACTTCATTTTCTAAAACTTAGAAGCTTGTTCTCTACGTACTTGTGATGTGTTGAATGTTATTGTAACTTAAGATTGTACACAATATGAGCTCGTTTTAGCATCGATCTGTGTGTGTGTGTGTGTGTGTGTGTGTGTGTGTGTGTGTGTGTGTGTGTGTGTGTGTGTGTGCGCGCGCACACACACGTGTGTGTGTGTGTGTGCAAAATCGGTTGTCCTTATAGCCTCTATACTGTCATGAAAATGATCAAATCGTGTAATTTGTAACGTACTGAAGTCCAGCACTCAAGCATTCGCTGCTGCTTTAAAAAAAATCTATTTATATTATGATGTTCAACAGGCAAGGTTTTCCAGACACTGAATCATACTGAAGAATGTCTTGTTAGTTTTCTGTTGTTAAGCACGTGGAAACAACAACAACACGAACAACAACAACAACGACATAACTTAATCTTCCTGTCTGAGATATACGAAACGTTACAAATAACTCTATGCCCACATGAAAAACAAAACTAGACCCGATAGGGGCAGATGGGAGCGGTCTTTTATCTGACAGGTATTAGTAGTAATAGCCAGACAGTGCCCACTTGTGACTACCGGAGGGGGAAAGAGGGCAGCAGTAATAGAGGTCTATATTTATCCTCTGCTCGGGGAACCTAATTCTGTTTAGTGCCCGAGGGGAACGAGTCGTCTGCGACACGAGAGGCGTGTTCAGACAGCACCGCCTTTTCCTGCGTTTTACTGCACGTGTCGTTCAGCCGGCGAAAAGTCTCTGTAGCATGACGATTGTATGCATTCTCTGACGATGTATGGTCGGCGTGAGAGTTGTGCTCGGAGAGCACTAAGTATTCCTTCTTTTCACTACGTGTGTGTCATTCAGCCATGACAATTTCCTGCTTTCTTACTGCTTTGTTGTTTGCTCACACAGGTTTCCTGGTTCTTTTACGACTTTGTTGTTTGTTCGGACAGCAGTTCCAGAAGCGTCGACGAATGCTGCAGTACCTCGGAGGCTGTCCGGGGGGCAAAACACTTTGACGTTTGCGGCATATCAGCGCGGCTGGTTTCTGCTCTCTGGCTCTGGTGTGTCGGATAGTTCCGGAGGAAGTGTTCTATTGTTATTGAGAGTGCATCAGAGGGGCACCTTGCGAAATCACTGATGTGAAACTTCATGAACATGCGATCTCTGAGTCCTCAGCATCCTGTCCTATGTCTCAGGACAATTGCCCTCTCTGGGTAGAAAGC
>CM031607.1:77022459-77024959 GCA_018398815.1 Conus ventricosus | reverse complement strand
GTCCCAGAATTACGAGTTTGCTTTTTCACAATAGGAACCGTGGAGAGAGAGAGAGAGAGAGAGAGAGAGAGAGAGAGAGAGAGAGAGAGAGAGAGAGAGAGAGAGAGAGAGAGAAGCAGGTATCAGCTGGTCGGCCATCTCTGCCAGTTCATGCCAAGTTGGTAAATACTACTCTCTAGCCTAGCAATGAGATATCCTCCCTGGTTTGTGTATTCAAAGTTGCCTCTCATTGACTGCCAAAAGCTCGCGTTGGTGTGCCAGGGCTTATTGAAACGGAAAACTAGGTTTAAGTAGGTGATATCTTCCAAAAGTTAGGAGATGCGGGCGTCAGTTGTGTGGGATATATTACCTGCATAAATGTTGTGCGAGATGCTACAGAAAACGTGGAAGACAGCGCATTTGTATGTCCTGGGGCCGGTTTCATGTGGCGTTCGTAGCCCTTCCTCGTAACTATTTTCGTAATATAGTTCGTAAGCCCAAAATCCACGTAGCAAAGAACTGTTTCGTAAATCAGTTGCGCCGGTTTCACGACACACCTACGAACGTGTTCTTTGCTACGTTGGGCACAAGCGCGTGATTTCCCGCTTCTTTCGGAAATTACCGAGCACGTGCGATGGAAATGGCGGCGACTGGCAGCAACGAATTCCATACCACAAATATTGATTGCGTGTATTTAGGAGTAAATCTTAATAATTAGTCTGCATTTGTGTTCAATTAACTTGTGTAAACACACACACAGACACAGACACAGACACACACACACACACACACACACACACACACACACACACACACACACACACACACACACACACACACACACACACACACACATCTGTGTCAGGAAAGGATTGACTGAGAAAACATTATTTACTAATGCAGTTGTTTTGTTACAGGCAGAATTTGAAGATAGGGATTTCTTATGTTGTTGTTTGCGTGTTTATATTATTTTGGGTGCTGAGTTAAGTTTGCATATTGTTCATGCAGTGTTTCTTAGATTTTTTTGCTTGCGCATTGTGAGTTGTGCTGAGTGCAAGTCGATGTATATTTCACATATATTGGTCAGTTGGGTGCGTCAATTCCCCGTAGATAAGATGTATCTTCGGGTTTGACTTATGGCCTTTTGGCAAGCAGTAATATCTATGTTCGGGTTTCATGCCCTTAGATATTAGGAGTCCGTGTATCCTTGTCTAGGCCAGGCTGTTTCAGCCTCCATCTGGAAGTGATGGTGAGGTGGCCTAGTGTATGGCTGTATTGTTCCTGACATGCGGAGCAGTGTTCGTCCCTATGTCATCGTCTGGCATCAGTGTTTGATGCTGTCTGTGGTAGGTTGGTAGCAAGCGAGTTTTTCTTGTGTGAACTGTAGTTTCTGGTACTGTTTTGATGGATGATTTCTGAGTTTGTGTATCCTGCTGTTTGTTTGCTTTTTCTTTAAAAAAAAAAGAAAAAAAAAAGAAAGAAGAATCGATCATTTTATTTTGGATGAAGAATATTGTGACGTCAACGTAAACCAATACTTATTATGACGTCAAAGAAAAAAAATTAGGTAGGACATTACGTAAAAAAAAAAAAAAACGGGGGAGGAGAAAGAAAGAGGAAACGGACGGGCCTTGTGTCCAGCCTGGAATTGTATTTGTTTTTGGTTTGTTAGTTATTTATTCGTTGCAGTTTTCATCGGGTGATTTCGACTCAGTGTTGTGTCGTTGCTGCCGTATCAGCAGGAATTCAGCTCGGCTGTATTCTTTTGTGGTTCTATGTGGATTACTGGGATTTATGAATCTGCGGTTGTTGTTTTTTTTTAATGGATTGCTGTGTTTTGTGAATCTGCAGTTTTTCTGCTATGGTTTACTGTGCTTTGCGAATCTGCGGTTCTTCTTCTGACCGTTCGACGTGATTAGTGTGCTTGTTGTGTGGAAACCCTGTTTCTTCTTCTTCATTGCTTGTGTTTGTGCTTCAGTGGTGTTCTTCTGGGGTTCGACATTGTTTAATGTGCCGTGTGATTCTGTCCTTCAGTGGTGTTCTTTTGGGGTTCGACATTGTTTAATGTGCCGTGTGATTCTGTCCTTCACTGCTTCAGTGGTGTTCTTCTGGGGTTCGACATTGTTTAATGTGCCGTGTGATTCTGTCCTTCAGTGGTGTTCTTCTTGGGTTCGACATTGTTTAATGTGCCGTGTGATTCTGTCCTTCAGTGGTGTTCTTTTGGGGTTCGACATTGTTTAATGTGCCGTGTGATTCTGTCCTTCAGTGGTGTTCTTCAAGGGTTCGACATTGTTTAATGTGCCGTGTGATTCTGTCCTTCAGTGGTGTTCTTCAAGGGTTCGACATTGTTTAATGTGCCGTGTGATTCTGTCCTTCAGTGGTGTTCTTCAAGGGTTCGACATTGTTTAATGTGCCGTGTGATTCTGTCCTTCAGCTGTGCTTGTGGGCGGCTCGGTTCGCCATGTGGGTTCCCGGTTGGTGATATATATGCTGTAACGTAGGCTCGATGCAGCCAAGTATA
>CM031607.1:77004959-77012459 GCA_018398815.1 Conus ventricosus | reverse complement strand
GACTGAGATATATATATATCCCCTCCCTCTGCCTGTTTCAGTGGACCCTCCTCACCACGTCTATCCCACGACAGTTTCAAAGACATTTCCGCTGTGGAGAAATTAGACATAACTCACCATGAACATGGGTGAGAAACAAGAAATGTAATGGAACAAACTTTGCTAATCATCAGCTGCAGAGAGAGTATCTTAGCGTTTACTTCTTTCGGGTTTTAACACTCCATGAATACATCGTAGCTTATAGTTGGTAGAAGGTGTCGTCCCAGCGCTCATGCCCAGTGAACAATGTGTACTGATCTTGTGGAACTATCCTGGATCGGCCGTTTGATGGGGACAAGAAACTCTTGATCCGCCGTTTGTAACTAGCACTGTGGATCCGCCGTTTGGTAGGGACTAGCATTACGGATCCGTACAAAAATGTCATTGGCTCTTCCTTCGATCACATACACTCTCTCCGCAGAGTTTGGATGAAGTGGATCAGTAGCATGGGCATAATTTGACTCACAGGCAAACCAAGAAACAACTGTACGCAGGTAAAAACACAGCCTCGTATGCAGAGGTAATAGCTGCTGCATAAAATACATAAAGAAAGAAGAAAGAATGAAAGAAAGAAGTCGGTAAAAGGAGGACAAACACTAATGCAGTTCAAGGTTGTACGCGTTAGGTGTGAAGCTTGTGAATTTTTCCCAAGGCTGTTTTGTTACCATGACAGCTCTGCTGTTCTGGTACGTAAGAGCCAGACAGCTCAAAGTAAGGCATTTTCAACGTTGTCCTTTATGTTGCAGGCTTTGTGCGCATGGCCACGCGCGTGCGTGAGCCGTGTTTTTGTTTGTCTATGTGTATGTTTGAGAGAGAGAGAGAGAGAGAGAGAGAGAGAGAGAGAGAGAGAGGGAGGGGGGAGGGGGGGGCGTAGTGGGATGGGGTCACGGAAAGATGAGAAGCATATGAACAAGGGAGAGGGGGGGGGGGGGGGGGGGGGTTGTTGAACGCCTTGCCACTACGTTGTGTCCGTTCAGCTCACGCAGCAGTTCGACAGTTATGAAACAGTTCATACTCTGAGCATCTTAAAATGCACAAAACAGTGTAATAATATATATATTATATATATATATATATATATATATATATATTATATATATATATATATATATTATATATATATATATTGTGGTGTGTGTGTGTGTGTGTGTGTGTGTGTGTGTGGTAAGCTCGCGCGCGCGCGCGTATGTGTGTATATGTGTGTGTTTGTAACCAGCTAAATCGTCAGGACAGGTAACCGCGCAGAAAGGTCACCTCACTGTCGTAATAGCTTTCTAAAAGAATCGATTTCCATGATTTGGTTATCGTGGGCAACAGGCAATATCCACGTGTGTTGAATTGGTTTTTCGCGGTCCTACAATAACCACAAATGCACCTTAAACTGTATTGAACGTCACAAATGGATGTGAGATTGCATCCAGAATGCTGTATTTGAGATGTTATCAGCAATAAAACCACGAAACAAAAAGAAACCTATTATGTCCCCCCCCCCTCCCACCCCCCTTTCCTGCATCGTCCTCCTCCATCGTCCTCGGCCCTCCACCTGTGCGAAGAGAGACTTATTGGTTACGTTCATTCGTCCGTAACACGTCGTCGCGGTGATTCTGGTATTGTTGGAGTGACTTTACAACAAGCTCGACGATGCTACTATGTGCGGTATAGAACGAAGGAACCAGCTGGAGTTCAGGGTCCTATATGAAGTTCATACTCTTAGATGGAATTCAGACTCTTAGAGAAGTGGTGAAAGACCTCTGAGAGCCTGACAATGAACTGACCGAGATGTGACAGAAAAACTGGAACTAAACTTTTGATTTGGAAGGTCAATCCAAAGATGACATCATTTCTGTTTTCACAAAGAGACAGAAATGGCACTGCAGAAAATTGTAAAAGTCTCTTAAAGGACATGATTAGAAACAATTTTGAACGTATTGATGATTCATCTTTTGACAGGGTCCATCGTTTAAATTCAAAAGAAAACATGTCAGTGATAGCTGGATGTGCCATTTACAAAGAGATAATAAAACTACTGAAGGCAAAATTATAAGTTAAAAGGTAGCAACATAGTAATTAGCGAAAATTGTCTTAATGTTACCTCAACTTAGCACAGGCAGAAACCAAGAAAAGTGAGCCACAATGATATATGACCACCTGCTCATTGACGGCGAAAACGCTGTTCTTTCTGATGATGGCAACTGGATTGAAAAACCCTACAGACGCGGCCGGCCTTAGATAAGTACTAACAAAAGTAAACCAGGTAAAAATTGGGGGCAGACAAAGGAATGTTCACACGGCTACAAGAAAAAAAGGTTGGCTGAATTGGGCTCAGCACGTGCAAATGAGTTTTGGGAAGCTGCGAAAGAGCTTTCATGATCCCGTCTGCCAGCGACATCCGTCATCCAGTTGTGTCATTGATATCAGTGCCAGTGTACGCTAAAACGATTGAGAGCCTATTCCGACATGTAAATGTTGTAAAAAAAAAATCTCGGTGTAATATTGTACTAAATACATACACGTCAGACTGATGGTTCATTTAGCACGTCTAATAACTGTAAAATATGTTGATTTCCTCTGGAACGTTACCAGTCTACTTTGCAAGATTTGTGATCATGTCATAATTAACTACGTGTCATCTTTTGATGTTGTTTGCATTGCAGACACTTTTTGTTCGATAATTTCAGTCCGTGGTTTTTCCCGACCCCACTGTCTTCGTCACACATGCGCTGAACTTCAGTGAGCATAGAGGACGATCAGGGGATATAATTTACTTATTTCCTCAACTAGAAGTAAATTTGTGATTTACGTGGGAAAAACTTGATGCAAATTGTGATGACGTTTTGAAGTTTGTCATTGAGATAAAAATTGTTTCAGATGCCAAATGATGTTTTAAATGTGTGTAGCTATTTTCCTCAAGATGGATCAAGCAGTCTCTAATATTGATAACAGTAAGCACCAAATTGAAGATTGTTTTATGAATACCTTTTGCTGTATAAGAATTTCTCAGTTAGAAGTGAGTTCAATAGAATAACAGCAGATTCTTTTTTATCGAATGAGTTAAAACAATCGTCATAGTCTGATAAATTTCATTAAGTCAGAGCAAGAAGATGCTCAAAGAATAACACACACACACACACACGTGTGTGTGTGTGTGTGTGTGTGTGTGTGTGTGTGTGTGTGTGTGTGTGTGTGTGTGTGTGTGTATGTGCGTGCGTGCGTGCGCGCGTGCGCGCGCGCGCGCGCGTGTGTGTGTATAAAATACTTGCTCAATACGTACGTTGTTTGTTGTTTTTTTTTTTTAACTGAATGTGCACGGCATGACGACAGACAGCTTATTTCCGTACTAGATCATGTGGCAGCGTTAATGACCACTTTGTTGCATCGTGTGATTCCTTTAGTTATAAAAACTCTTCATGTACATTTTGTGTGAGTGAACGGATTGAATCTGACAACATGACTTTAGAATGTAATATGAATGTATTCGGTGTCGATACATTTGAATACAAATGTCATAAATGTATATAGTATGTAGAAAATCGTATGTGGACAAATGAGAATGCAGTTAATTTTTGTGCTCTACTTAATTCACATGATGTCCACCAACGATTGCGGTATGTATAATACATGTAATATATGGACGTAAATGTCGCACTCAGAATATTTTATGTTGCTGTGAAGTGTGTTACTGGCTTTATAAAATTCCATTCGGAATAGTCCTGAACAGCATTACCAGATGCGCTTTAACAAAATTTAGATTTGGTGTTTCTGACATTTTAAATGTTATGTTCTATATGTAAATCTGTTATCAACGACGGAGTTAACTTTGTTATATGTTGCGCAGTGCTTCATCTTTAAGAATAAACTACATTCCTGCCAAGTGTCATAACAGACCAGCACTATCTAGATTAAATATTACTTTTATCCTGAAAAGTCAAAGTATTATAAAAAAAAAATTGTCTGTATTCCTGTCTAAGTCTTTTAAAAGGCGGACGACTATGATATCACGTTATCGTAATCCATTTAATATTAGACATATGTACATACATTTTATGTACACCAAGAGCGCGAAAAAAATCTTTCGTCTACACTGCATGTTCCTTGGCCTATATTTTGAATATGAAACATCTCTCTCTCTCTCTCTCTCTCTCTCTCTCTCTCTCTCTCTCTCTCTCTCTCTCTCTCTTGTGATACTATAGCCCACCAACCACGCAAGGAGTTTGACTGAGTGTCCGGTTCATTGACAGATAAACCTTAATTTGCAATGTCATGTAACGCAATGTTGAAAAGAAACGGTGATTAAAAAAAAAAAAAAAAAAAAAAACAAACAACCAAACATGTGAAAATGTTCAAGTACGCAAAGTCATTAAAACAGTGAGATCCATGTCCACCTAGCTTTAAACACATACACACACACGCGCGAGCGCGCGCGCGCACACACATACATACACACGCGCGCGTCACTTGAGGGTGAAGAGACGTTAAATTAAAGTACTACATACATACATACACACAAACACACGCACACATACGCATGCATGCCCCCCTCCCCATCCCCTCTCTCTCTGTTTCTTTCTCTCTCTCTCTCTCTCTCTCTCTCTCACACACACACACACACACACACACACACACACACACACACAAAACACACACACACACGCGCGCGCGCGCGCATGCGCGCGCGCGCGCGCGCACGCACACACACACTCACATACAAACGAGCGTGTGCACGCGCGCGGTAACAAAAAAAATAGAGGGCATCGTAATGAAAATGTTTGGCCGTAAATGCTTGAGGCACATGAAGATCGACTAGACGACATAAAATAAATTCCATCGCGTAAAAAAAGAAAAAAAATATTGATTACTCAAATGAATATCTGAAGGTTTAGCATGTGTGTGAACAAGGTATAACACGTGTAGTAATTTACCTGTCTCATATTCAACGGAAGGAGCGCAGGGGGGAGAGGGAGGGGGGGGGAGGGGGGGAATAAGAGAGAGAGAGAGAGAGAGAGAGAGAGAGAGAGAGAGAGAGAGAGAGAGAGAGAGACATCATGATAATTTTGACCGGCTATGTTCGACTTGACAGTTCTGGTCTTCGGACCTAAATAGAGGACGTAGTCGCGACAGGATGTGAAAGTTGTTATTTTCGCTGAAACATGTCTGCAGAAGTTTTTATGCCCGCAGCTGGGGCTGCTTTAATAGAGAGAGAGAGAGAGAGAGAGAGAGAGAGAGAGAGAGAGAGAGAAGCTCATCATGATAATTTTGACCGGCTATGTTCGACTTGACAGTTCTGGTCTTCGGACCTGAATAGAGGACATAGTCACGACAGGATGTGAAAGTTGTTATCTCCACTGAAACATGTCTGCAGAAGTTTTTATGCTCACATCTGGCGGTTGCTTTAATGAAACAGAGAGAGAGAGAGAGAGAGAGAGAGAGAGAGAGAGAGAGAGAGTGTCAGTCCATCAATGCAATAAACACGAGTATGGTATTCATGTAGACATGAAATATAAATGGAAGATCATATTTCTATAACTAATGATGATCAGCTCAGTTATTAATTTTCCCTGTTAGAAGAACCTTTATCGATTTATCAAAAGCAACTTTTTAACATGTGAATAGATTATTCAAGTATGCTCTACCACTGTATATGAGATTCAGTTTTGATAAGTCCAATCAGGGTGTCGGTACAGTCCGTGTCTGTGACTGTCCAGTGTTTACTAGTACGTAGTTTTGAAAACAAGAATCCATGAATCATAATTGCTTTATAGTGTTGTGGTTGAAATTCAAAAGGAGCATGCCAGCTGTTCTTTGAATATTGAGAGTTACAAAAGTTAATTTTACAAGAACAATATTTATTTGCAAGTTTCTGCAATCTAATGATCGATGTTATTACAACTGCACTTGCAGAATCCAATAAATGCACTATTGTTGATGACTGATCAAACGTGAGCCCAATGTAAGTGTGCACGTAGTTGTTTTCACGTGAAATGTGAAGGTGATGAAGAAGATTTAACACAAGAAATGTTTGATTCTCGACTGCCTGATTTCTTTCTTTCTTTCTGCTTGTAGTTGTTGTTTGTGGTTTTTTCTCGTTCTTTCTCTCTATCTTTCTGCTTGTTTGTTTGTTGTTGTTCTTCTTCTTTTCTCTCCCTCCCTTTTTAAAATCCCTTTTCGGTATCAATCATCTTTTCTCCGTCCACCAGTCTGTCTGTTCTTTTTTCCTTTCATTTCTTTTATGGTTCTTTCGTTTTCTCCAATAAGATATTTGTGTTGAGACAGCGAGTGCTTCCAGTGTATGCGAAATTTTTCAAATTTCAGATGCTCCACACAGTGAGCTGCCCGTGATAAAGTCTTTCTCCAGCTAATTCGTCATCGCTTTACAAATCTGATGGCGCCTGTGCGTCTGGAGCCGATGACGTGCGCCGGTCTATGCACGTAAAGTCGCCTTACTGCTTCTTGTCAAACAAGTCTATTTGTTCGGTTTATTTGTTTTCAAACCAGAACTGTTTTGTTATACATGTTTTGTAAGATCACGTATTTCACCCGTGATGGTTTATGTCCAGTTATTAACGGGCCCTGTTGCGTGTGCCTCCCGCCCCCACCCCCTACCTTTCCTCCCCGGCTCCATTACCTGTAATGAAGGCACAAGGGTAATCGATCTGGGACGTACACTCTCCTCCATCTCTGCTCGGGCGAAAAATATCGGCTCCAGTGACCTGGAAACAGGATGCAATCCTTTCCAGCTCTAATATCATCGAGGAAACAATACAAAATCATCTGAATGTAATTCACGTTCGCTTTCAGCTCTTTTACCTTCAAGGAAGATGAGGATTGATTTTTAAAAATGTAATTCTTTTCCAACTCGAAGCCTATGAAATAAACTATGAGATTATAAAAATTATGCCAAGAGTTTAATTCCCTTCAAACTGTAAAACTGTTGAGTAAGTCATAAAAACATCTAAAAGAAGATTTGGTTTCATCCCAGTTCTGTTACCAACAAGGAGGCTTACATAACGAGTGTGCACATTCCTTCCCAGTTGTGTTACTATCAGGTAAGCAATAAGACTTATGAAAAAAACCCTCAGTGGATTCCCTTCTGTTTGTACGTTGGTAAAAAAAAAGGTTGTAAGAGTGATTAAAGGGTAATGTATAGCCTATTCCCTTCCTGCTCTGCTTCTATCAAAAACAGCAAAAATATGAAGTTAAAAGAATGTACATTCCCTTCCAGATCTTCGAATGTTATGAAAGCTATAAAAAGAATCTAAAAAGAGTGCGCGCACTCATCGCCTGTCGCAGAGATGTGAAGTGGTCGTAAGAGAGCTGCATCATAGCCGAGTAAAGTGTGAAGGTGATCTGAAAACAGTGTATAGACTATACGGGGCTGTTTGTTCTGCGAAAGCAATAACGGGAAATTGGAAGAGAGAGAGAGTGCAATTATTCCGAGTTTCATGACTGTCAGGAAATTGGGAT
>CM031607.1:76994959-77002459 GCA_018398815.1 Conus ventricosus | reverse complement strand
CATTCACATTAATTGTTGTTCAAAAATATCCCAGCACATGATGAGATTGTCACCCTACAAGTTAGATGCTCCTAAGGACATATTCCTCATTCACTTTGATTGTTGTTAAAAAAAAATCCCAGCACATGATGAGATTGTCACCCTACAAGTTAGATGCTCCTAAGGACATATTCCTCATTCACTTTAATTGTTGTTAAAAAAAATCCCAGCACATGGTGAAATTTGTCAACCCTACAAGTTAAATGCTCTAAAGACAAATCCTCATTCACTATTAATTTATTTTAAAAGAATAAAAACCCTTTGAACAGATGTATTTAAGCTCGCAATAATTACTAAAAAGAAAAGGCCCCATTTTTTTTCAATAAGTTTTTGAGCAGACAAAAAATATTTATTTTTCCAGGAACCAAAAACATTCAGCTAGTGGAAACGGATGGGCCGTTTAAGCTTCCTTACCTTTGAAAAGATATTAGTGGGTTCCAGGTAAAGAGTAGCTTATACGTAATTAGCGCAACCTTTTTTACGGTCACATGATACCAAATGTCAAAAACCCAATTCAGATTTGGTGGATCTGAGAAGTTGGTATCTAAGCGATTTCTGGTCCTCTTGTCAGAGGTCTTTGACATCAGTCTAAACTGTGGGTTTCAGACCTGTGCGAGACATAGAATCCCGTTCATTGTTTATTTGTGAGAATCTTGTTCATTTTTATTTGTGGCGGCATTTTCAGCAATTGATTAGCCAACTATTTGTCTCAGCCAGTTCATTGTCTCAAATCCAAATAACTATGCAATAACTATGTTGTAATCATCAGATTTCAGAAAGGTGTGCAGTTACCTAAAGCTCAGGAGTTGTGTGTGCTTGTGGTTGCCGCCAGCAATGGCCTACAAAGCGGAGAGGGAGTGAACAAAATGATGAAGTCATTACTCTTGATATCGAGACAGAAATAATGATAATAATAATAATAATAATATAAAGTCTTTCTATTTAATTTAGAGATGATTAGGAATGCCAGGATCAACGTTGTGATCTCAGTAGTATAGATGGAGCTGTCTGATGGAATGTTATACACATATTTGTTTCTGGAGGGAACGGCTGGGCAGTAAGCAGCACAAGCAATTGCTTTCCAAAATCTGTAACCAACCTTTTTTTTAAAAACAACAACAACAGCAACAACAACAACAACAACAACCAAACAGATTTACACGTGATGAATACATGAATACAAGAGCGTAGGTCTCGTAGGTCTAGTGCTTCCGACGACAGTCCATGCCGAATGATTTATGTGAAAAGGTCAACAGAAATACACATGATAAGTAATTGAATACAAGAACGTAGGTCTCTAGCGCTGCCGATGACAGTCCATGCCGAATGATTTATGTGGAGAGGTCAATGGAACTCTCCGTTCGCGCTTTCTCAAGTCCCGTCAACGACTGTTCCGACAGATATAACACAGAGCCTGCAGTCTGGGCTCGTTGTTATAACTTGCTTTCTGAGAGATCAGAATGGGTAATGGATTGGCCGGGAACGTGTGCAGGTAATCTGTCATCTTTCTCAGAGAGAGGGAGAGAGAGAGAGAGAGAGAGAGAGAGAGAGAGAGAGAGAGAGAGAGAGAGAGAGAGAGAGAGAGAGAGAGAGAGAGAGAGAGAGAGCTGAGAGAGAGAGGAGAGAGAGAGAGAGAGAGAGAGGGAGAGAGAGAGAGAGAGAGAGAGAGAGAGAGAGAGAGAGAGAGAGAGAGAGAGAGAGAGAGAGAGAACCAGGAAAGTCTTGTCCTTTCAGTGGCGGTGTAGGGAAACATTTATTTGGCCCTCCCTTGCAATCGTCTTTGGCCAGACTAGCCTTCTCCTTATCTCTCTGATGTTGAAACAGTTTACTGTTTCTACTGGTTCGAGTTGGGCAGGCTTCGTGGCTGGAATGGACAAGTATTTCATGCATTGCTTTATTGGATGTGATTTCCGTTTTAACAACAACAACAACAACAACAACAACAACAACAACAACAACAACAACAACAACAACAACAGTGATGATGATGATGATGATGATGATGATGATGATGATGATGATGATAACAATAATAATAATGACAATCACGATGATGATAATGATGATGATGATGATGATGATGATGATAATCTAACAGTAATAAGGATGATATAATAATAATAATGATTGTTATGATAACAATGATTGTAATAATAATATATAGATAATAAATAATAATAGTAAATGATAATAACACTACTCAGTCTAAAATGTTCTAAGCCCGTTTCTTCCTCCTTCAGTCGTCACTATAAACAAAGCTCCACATTCAACAGGAAAATGGGCATTTAATGTTCATTTTGGTTGTTTATTTTGAAAATCATGTAAACTGTATTTATTTCTTGTTCTCTTACTTTGTTTGCATCCCCTCTTTCCTGAAAGATCTCTTCTGATTCAGTCACGCTTTTACGTGGAAGGGCGGAACTTCTCAGAACTTTTCAACTTCGTCGTTTTCTTCTTCGTTTGCATATCACAGTATCGTAAATTCAGTCTGGGAAATAGAATTCAGTCACACCCTCCATATTCTGATTGCTGCTAAACAAGTCGGTCCAAAGTGAAGTCCGTCTTTGTCATGTATTTCTGCTTAGTTGTCAGAAATACGCCGGGCTGGGATAATTGGAAGTGTACACTGGATAAATCATATCCACGCATTCGCATTTTCTGGAAGTGACCGGCACTCGGTGTTATGAACCCAATGCATCGCTTTTTCAATCATTGGCAAAGCAATGTTTCAGCCACAGGTACTGTTGTTCATACTCTTTTATTGCGAATTTAACGTGCATCGACCATTGAAGCACAGTCCCCTACTGCCATCAAACTTATGCCCTTCTTCTTCAAAATAAAAATCTGAAAGAAAAGATTCCGGTAACTTCTCGTCTGATAACACTAAAGTGTAAATATTCCATTCAGCGCAAATGAATGAAAATCTTCTCAACAGGCCTGCAGTGACTGTTGCCCTGGGCTCGATGGAACTCATCATAAACTATCGGAGCAAAATTTTGAAAGCTGCACAGACCTGTCTCAGAAGTGTACATTGTCTTGGCGAAGAGCTCTCACAGTCACTTTACCTCGACATGGAAAAGAACTGTGCAGTCCGTGTAACGTCACTCACTTGTCTTGCAAACAGCGGAAAAGAAACCCTGCAGAGTCATGAAAAAACACACACACCAAAAAACCACTGTATGTTTCCTCGCAAGAGAATAGAAAAAAAGTTGATCAGAAAAAGTCTTTCCGAATGAGAATATAAACCGAGGTTCCCGTGTGTGAATTCACGCATAACACGTTGCACACACGCAAAATGAAATCACCAGCTGTCGGAAAACAAGACCAGTTTGACCGTTAGTATGGATGACACATACATCCGTTGCATGCACCGAAAGAATCAAAGAATGAACGAAAAATGAGTGGGAGATATTTGACTGGAAAAGAAAAAATACATGGGAAACGACTAAATGTAGCATAAGCAATTTGCTTTTTAGTCGGCTGTGCCCAGATGGACTACCTGTTTGCAATCGAGAGCGTGGATTGTAAAGCGCTTAGAGCTTGTTCTCTAACCGAGGAAAAATGCTGTATAAATACTCTTGATAATATCAATAAAACAACAACAACAACAATAATAGTAGTAATAATTAAAAAAAAAATAATGATAATAATAGCAACAACAAGAACAAGAACAGCAGTTTTGAGACATTTCAAGATAAATATGAAACTCAATTAATATCATCAATTTTTTGCACATGTCATCTACGGAAACTCGTCCTGCCGAGCAGGCAGTTAATGATTTCACATTTAAACTTGAATGTTGAAATCATTTTTGCATAAACAAAACAACTAACAGTTCCTCTCGCTTAAAATGTATTATTTGTACTATTAGTAGAGGTGTATTTGAGTGTATCATAATTTGTTTTTCCTGGCGATTAAACTCTTTAAATCTCGAAACAAATTTGAAAAGTTATTGATAAAGTACCGCCACAAAACGTAGACAAGCGAATCACAAGACAAATTCTCCATGGAAAGATGATTACCACTTTTACGTAAATGGTCTTCGTTTAGCAGTGTTTGTGATTCTCGAGCACAACTGAAATACCTTTTAACCAAACTTGTGTGTGTGTGTGTGTGTGTGTGTGTGTGTGTGTGTGTGTGTGTGTGTGTGTGTGTGTGTGTGTGTGTGTGTGTGTGTGTGTGTGTGAGAGAGAGAGAGAGAGAGAGAGAGAGAGAGAGAGAGAGAGAGAGAGAGAGAGAGAGAGAGAGAGAGAGAGAGAGAGAGAGAGAGAGAGAGAGAGAGCTCAGAACTCAGATAGTTTATGAGAGAGAGAAGAGAGAGAGAGAGAGAGAGAGAGAGAGAGAGAGAGAGAGAGAGAGAGAGAGAGAGAGAGAGAGCTCAGAACTCAGTTTATTTCATATAAAGGCCATTGCCCCTTATGAGGGGGGGGGGGTATGGAGAAAACAACAGCAATATAAGAATTACAATGAACACACACAAAAAAGCTGGACTACTTTCTCACGATGTCATGACTGATCTAAACTTAAATGCCTTGAATAAGTAAACGGAAATTTCTTACTATGCTTTCATTCTGAGATGCCATTAGCAGGCTTAACCGAAACTGACAGGGATCCTTGGAAAACTTTGTCGGTATATATTGCAAGAGAGAGAGAGAGAGAGAGAGAGAGAGAGAGAGAGAGAGATTTGGAGACGCGCGTGTGTGTGTGTGTGTGTGTGTGTGTGTGTGTGTGTGTGTGTGTGTGTGTGTGTGTGTGAGAGAGAGAGAGAGAGAGAGAGAGAGAGAGAGAGAGAGAGAGAGAGAGAGAGAGAGTGAGTGGGAGACGTTTGTGTGTGTGTGTGTGTGTGTGTGTGTGTGTGTGTGTGTGTGTGTGTGTGTGTGTGTGTTACATGCGGGTGGCTGAGTCTCTTTGCACAGGGTGAGATGACAGGTCATTTTAGGCAAGTCAATGGCCGTTTTTCATTGTGAGCCCAGAGTCTGACAACTTAGCAAGAGCACATATGATCTTATTGCCTGTCTGCTCTTGCGATGTTGTAAGAAATAAATAGAGTTACAAAACAAAACTGCAGCTTAGGCTTTGAACACAACATTGAGCACATCCAGGGTTCACTGTGAAAATCAGCCGGGTTTGAACTGAATCTCACGCATTTTGTAACTTAACTCAAAATAGACTCAGGTTCCTGGCTGGAGATGGGCATGACCCTGGACTGTTTGCTATTTTGTGGACTATATATTTCAGTATGCTTCCCGTTTGCGTCGGAATGCGTTTGTGACACAATAACTTCAGGATGAAAAGAGAGAGAGACTTATTGAATAATTTGCTGTATAGTGAGGTCTGGACAAGGTGCTTAAAGACTGAAGCCTGTGTGTGGTTGCAGGGAGGGCAGATGTGATGGGGAAGGGAGGAGAAAGGGATGGTTGGCGAGAAGTGTGGTCATTCGTGGTTGGAGGTCGTGTCGTTCAGTGAGGCTGCTGTGATGGCTGGTGTGCTTGTAGAGGTGGTTGAAAACCCCATGTTGGTTTAATCTCGGTTGTCCTCATGCTCTTAGGAGAAGAAGAAGCAGTTGAAATTCTCCTGCCTTCATGGGTGCGGGCTTTGTTCTCTTTTCGAGGCAGTGGGGTCTGCTGATTCTCATTGTGCAGGGTGAGATGATAGGTCGTTTAGCTAGGTCAGTCACTGGGATTCGTACTGAGCCCAGAGCCTCACAACTCAGCATACATGATCGTATTTCATACCTGCTCATGAGATGTTGTCAGGCTCTGAGTCCACAAGAAACGCATTACGAATGCGTTCAAAAGTCTGGAGCATGTGTGACAGTAGAAACAGAAAGATGAAAGCACCAGCTTCACATTCCAGAGCGTGTGGACATTGTGACCATTCCTCAATCCCACGATCAACACATACTGTCAACATTCAAAGAGCCAGTTTCTATTCCTTGCGTTAAGGTGGCTGCAAGACCTCCTTTACAAGCTTTTCTTTCATGTAAAGCTGAAGTTATTGTATCTGGCATTTTCTTATCCCTTTTGTGTTTTCCTTCTTTCGATGTAACAGCCGTATCAACTACATACTAATTCACGGATGGTTATTCTATTGTTTATTGTTTTCTTGTCTTTTGTTTTGCTATTTATTGTATAATCGATCATAACGTTCGCCGTTCTCGGTTCCCATGTACTCTCCTTGTCATTCCAATGCGTTTCTTATTTCTGAAGATGGAAACTGTACAGATGCACCCCCTTCTTTGGGATCATTGAATGGTGATCAAAAGGAGCATCTAGATACGGCAGTGGAGAACTGTTTGTATATGTATGTGCTGTTTTGTCCATCACACTGAAAGAAACTTTCAACAAGACAAACAACTCCACCGTCAGATGTTGACAGTCCATGTTAATCCCCGCGTGAGATCTTTTCAGCAACCCATGGGTTTAATCCTCCTCAATTCGCTCTGTCTGTTCAATGGAAATTGCCTTTTTATCATCCTTCTCTCTCCCTCGCCCCCCCCCCCTCTCTCTCTCTCTCTCTCTCTCTCTCTCTCTCTCTCTCTCTCTCTCTCTCTCTCTCTCTCATTTTCAGTTTTATGTGCATATATATCTTGTCTTTGATATTTTGGGGATACACTGAACCATCGAGGGAGGGAGAGAGAGTCCAGAATTTCAAATTTTTGTTTACAAATGTGGGGCTTGGGATGGTGTTTGTCATTTCTAAAACCCATATAATGCTACATGTGTGTTGACAATCATAATACAAAATGTGCATGTTCTTTTCAAGTCCACATTCAACAGAAATAATTAGGCTGGGGGTCTGAAATACCTTCAGTCAAAAGCTGAACTGCCCCTCTCTTCCACATTCGTCAACAGAAATAATTGGGAGTGGGGGTCAGAAATGCCTTCAGTCAAAAGCTGAACTGCCCCTCTCTTCATATTCCATCCCCATACATGCTATGGATCCCAAATTTTGATTCCAGAAGGTTGGCAGCTATTTTTGAAACAGCAGCAGTCCCTTGAGTGTCAGTCAACATCAGCACCGAATCTTTCGGTTATGGAAATTTATGATGTCTTGGCACTGCAAGTTGATAAAGCATCTTACAAGACATGATTGTCCCTGTTGCAGCCTTACCGCCAGAGATGTCCACCATCTGGGAGGCCTACCCCTGGCGATTCGGAGCCGGCTTCTGCATCGTCAAGTCCTTCGTGTCGGAGATGATGGCCTACGCCAGCGTGCTGACCATCACCGCCTTCACCGTGGACCGCTACGTGGCCATCTGCCACCCCTTGAGGTCGCACACCATCTCCAGCCTGGCGCGGGCCGTCAAGATCATCGTCCTGGCCTGGGTGCTAGCCTGCTGCTGTGCCTTGCCCTACCCCGTGCACATGAGGCTCTTCTACGAGGTGCAGGACCCCTGCACCGGACAGGTGGGTAAGGCGCACTGGACAGGTGGGTGAGGTGCAATGGACAGGTGGGTGA
>CM031607.1:76974959-76984959 GCA_018398815.1 Conus ventricosus | reverse complement strand
AACACGTGATTCATGTACAAGGTCAAGAAAGCCAAGATATAGGCGCACGTGATATGTACGTTTTGTTTTGAATGTCCAAGAAATAGGTAGTGCAGCACAGACCACACATGACGTTTATATATATATATATATATATATATATATATATATATATATATATATATATATATATATATATATATATATATATATATATATATATATAATAATGTGTGTGTGTGTGTGTGTGTGTGTGTGTGTGTGTGTGTGTGTGTGTGTGTGTGTGTGTGTGTAAAAGATCTAAGTAAGTATTTGGGCAGCAACTCATAGTAAAAGAGATGTTAAAATTCATTTTGTCGTTATTCTATGGCCATAACTTGTAGGGAATAAAAAGAATTCCACAGCGTATTCGCAGCAGAGTAGAGCGGCCCAGATTATTACCCCACGTCGTTCATACTGGACTCTCTCGCCTGCTCCTTGGATGTCCAACTCAAAGAATATTCCGTGTGATGATTTTGGACATGGAGTAACGGTGGAATACCTGTACTGCCTACGTACATGGTGTCTGACTGTCTTGTTGCCCTGTATAATGTATTGACTCAGTGTGTGTGTGTGTGTGTGTGTGTGTGTGTGTGTGTGTGTGTGTGTGTGTGTTTGTGTGTGTGTGTGTGTGTGTGTGTGTGTGTGTGTGTGTGTGTGTGTGTGTGTGTGAGAGAGAGAGAGAGAGAGAGAGGAGAGAGAGAGAGAGAGAGAGAGAGAGAGAGAGAGAGAGAGTGCGTGCGTGTGTGCGAGTGTGTGTGTGTGTGTGTGTGTGTGTGTGTGTGTGTGTGTGTGTGTGTGTGTGTGTATGTGTGTGTGTGTGTGAGAGAGAGAGAGAGAGAGAGAGAGAGAGAGAGAGAGAGAGAGAGAGAGAGAGAGAGAGAGAGAGAGTGCGTGCGTGCCTATGTGCGTGTGTGTGTGTGCGTGGGGGGGGGGGGGGGGGGGGGGGCGTGCGTGTGTGCCCGCGCGTACGCGTGCATACGTGTGCCTGGGAGTGTGTGCACATGCGTGTCTCTGTGTAAGATCGAATGTGTTTATGCACATGTGTATGTCTGTGTGTACGCTTGAGTGTACATGCGTACGTATGCGTTTTCTGATGTGTGTGTGTGTTTGTGCGTGTGTGCGTGCGTGCGTGCGTGCGTGCGTGCGTGCGTGCGTGCGTGTGTGCGTGCGTGCGCGTGTGTGTGTGTGTGTGTGTGTGTGTGTGTGTACACGCTTGCACGTGTGTGAACATCATTACAGGTTTTAGTATCCTAATGTTTTCAACCAAGAAATAGACAATTTACTTTACCAGGTATTACAACGGATTGCCATCATCTGGAAAGGCAAAAGTAAAGTTGACGTCGTATTTTAACTGTTGTTTTACTCCATTATGATCCCGTTTCTCAGTCCTGCCCTGAAGCTTACAGGTTATACCACTGCACACTCTGTGCCGATCTTACCGCACAGCTCACAGGTTATACCACTGCACACTCTGTGCCGATCTTACCACACAGCTCACAGGTTATACCACTGCACACTCTGTGCCGATCTTACCACACAGCTCACAGGTTATACCACTGCACACTCTGTGCCGATCTTACCACACAGCTCACAGGTTATACCACTGCACACTCTGTGCCGATCTTACCACACAGCTCACAGGTTATACCACTGCACACTCTGTGCCGATCTTACCACACAGCTCACAGGTTATACCACTGCACACTCTGTGCCGATCTTACCACAAGCTCACAGGTTATACCACTGCACACTCTGTGCCGATCTTACCACACAGCTCACAGGTTTCTCAGTTGTGCGCTACCATGCAGCTCAGTACAACAGGAAGAAAGTGTTATGAACAAGTTGGCAGCGGGAGATCTTCAGAGAAGACACGCCCGCAGACAGGTGTTTTTGACCTATACTCCTTACATTTTAAAGGGCTGGGTTTCCTACAGGTCATGATTGCTCGATGCCCTTCCGCAGTCAAAAAAAAATTAGGGGCCTGCCAGGATTGGAACTTGCACTTCCTGGGTAACTTGGCGTCTCCTTGCAATAAGACACCAGTTCTCAGTTGGGAAATGTAAAACTTATAGAGTTCACGTTTGTTCCTTCTCGACAAAATCCATCCGGAACTGCCGCTGTCATTGCCTTAAGAGTTCTAGTCCTCGTCTTGTCGGACGTCAAGAGTTGTTTCATGAAAACCATAGCCAGATGAGCTAACAATGCCTCTTGCCCAACCTCTAGGTGAAGGACTGTGCTTGGAAGCTAGACTTTCTCAAACTGTTGGCTGGACTGGCGTACTTCCCAAACTTGCAGATGTCGGATTCCTGTGTTCTGCCTTCTTAGTGCAAAATAAAAATGGGAATTATTTGTATTGATGCACCTGAGTGGAGTACTATATCCTGTTCCATGCCGTTGTTCTCAATGATCTTTGCACGCTTTTCTCACTCAGGTGGGACTGCTGCACGTTCTCGGTCTTCCACTCCATCCTGTAAATCGTAAATCCCGCTCTGGTGCACAAACACATATCACAGCTATCCCAGACTATGATTTATGGCCTCCTGTCGCGTAAATGCCGTTGTTTCAGTGGCGTTGCGGCTCCCTAAGTATCGTCTCTAGGTCAGTGCTGCTTTGCATGAATTCGGGATATATCCCACTGTTTTGTCTGCCATGACGGAGCGAACACATAGGGCCATCTCAGTTCACCCATTCATGGGCCTTGAATTCGGTGGCTGGAGGTCTGGAGGATGGCAGAACTGAAGTTAAGGTCGATCCCGCGGGAAGCAGTATGCCATATTTCTCTCCAGCAATGACTTCAGAGCGTGTTTTCCCACGTCGTCCTCTGCTCGTGTTGGTTAGCTGGACTGCTTCCTAGATTCTCATGGCATCCTCCTTCCTAAATTCTCATATTACCGTTTGCTTTTCCTTTTGCCTTCGTCCAGCGCTTCGTCTTGATCCTTTTGGCCTCCATTTCGGGAGAATATACAGAGCACCCCTTGGAGAATTTTTTGTTCTCACACTCCCTTAACTTTAAACATTTGGCAGGTTTTTTGTTCTTATTTTTATGTTCACTGCGCTTTCTCTGTAGAGATTAAATGGATTAGAGACAGGATTATTGTGATACATACATTATGTCTGATAACCAACATGCATTTGAAAAAAACAACTGCTTGTAATACAATGGAAATTGAATGGAATCTGAGCCGGGGTTATAGTAATACATATGTATATCTGATTATCAACATGCATTTGGAAAAAAAAATCCCTACTCGTAACACAGTAACAGGTTTTCTGACCGGTCCAAACCTTCAGACAATTATGTTCTTTCATGTAACCCGGGGCTAATGTGACAGAAAAGCATGCACGCGGTCGACTAGACGTGTCTGAGAAGCAAAGCGATGATAGTGTTGCGGAAACCAACTTTCGGGGAAATGGAAGCCTGTGTAGAAGACTGATTTGACCAACCCAGACTTTTCCCTCTCACAACACCCACCCCCTTCCAGCCACCCACCCTTCCCTCCTCAACTTCCTTCACTACATCTGCTGCCTTTCTTTCTCCATCTCCCCCGCTCACATCCCTCTCCTTCCTCCCTTCCTCATTTTCTCTCTTTTCTCCATTCCCACCCCTCCCACCCACCTGGCGGTGAACATACGCCGTTCCATTCACTTCAGATTTGATTGAGGTGGATGACGATGATGATGATGATAATGATGATGGTTGGTGGTGATGACAGTGTGTGTGCGTGTGCGTGCGTGTGTGCGTACGCACGCGTGCGTCCATGCTTAAAGAAACCTCCCTGTTTAACGCGCATTTACACCACAAGCCCGATGGCTCAAAGGATGATACAAAGAGTGCTTGATTAAAAATATTAAACAGTATGGTAAGACTTGGCCCTAATGCCGTCTATGTCCGTCTAAAGGACTGAACAAGTGTCAAATATTGTCTCAGTCATAACGTATTACTCTAACAGATGGGGTTGGGTATAAAGGGAAGCAGGCGGTATAGAAACTGTCCTCCACCGAAATGTTGGAATGCTCTTAAACTCCTCCCGAAGGGGAGCTAGCTGAACAGCAAGCGACAGCACGACTTCGCTGTCTGAACTGCTTGTCGGGCTGGCTTCTACATGCTTGTTCCCTCCTGATAAGAAGTACTTCAGTATTAATGGAACGGAAATTCCCCAAAACTGGGTAGGTCCTGCTGCCTAAAAGAAGAATATCTGGGAAAAGCAAAGATGAGCACTCCGTCATGACGACTTGACACTGACTCCCTCTGTCTATTTTTTGGCACCGGGGATAACTGTAGACGGGGAGCCAGAATGGGTGGTGTGGGTGTAATGCCACTGGAGCGGCATTGAAGATGAGACAGTATTTAAAAGAAGAAAGAGAAAAAGAATGAACAGTCAGAGTGGTATGGGGTAATGTCACTGCAGCAGCACTGAAGATGACGCAGAATGCGAAGAAGAAGCAGAAAGAAAGAAAGAAAGAAAGAAAGAAAAGAAAGATGAGCACCCGGTGAATGAAAACGGAAGAATTCACAGTAGAATGAAAGACTGAACTAGTCCAAAATCAAGAAGGTAGAGTCCGGTAATAGGAATAAAACTCTGCAAGGATAACACAATTGCTTTCATGAAAATCCCAATGTAAAACACTGTACTCCACAAGCCAAAAGGATTCGAAGGTCGATGCAAAATGCGCAGAATATAAAACGACAGCAAACTTGGCCTTAATGTATACCGTCTTTTAAGAATGGGTAATCCAAAGCAGGCATGCACGCACTCGCGCACACACACACACACATAGACACACACACACATAGACACACACACACACACACACACACACACACACACACACACACACACACACACACACACAACACACACACACATCGTCCTGGCAACAACACGGTGAACGGTAAATTGATAGTTCACATGAATGGTAACAGCAGTGCTCGGGTTGAGTTTGACCAGTTACCGCCACTTCCACCCTCCCCATCCAAATATTTAACATGAGAAGGCTAAACGAGTTAATCTAGCCTTTGATCAGAATAGATAAGCACAAACAAGAAAACGGAACAAAATCAAAGGCAAAAAAAACACAACAACAACAAACAAGAATACTTTCCCTCGAGAGTAAGCAGACCAACTGACAGTGTCTTCAGTAACTGGCTAGCACTAGTAAGATATAGCTATGAAAACACTAGCGATAAAAACAAGAAGTGCAACCGAGGCGTAGTGCTGTTAAACCTAGTGGTAACGGCACAAAGCGCTAATACATGCAGTGACAATGGTGGCAGCGGTAATGGCAAGTAGCCCTGTCGACATGTCGTCCTGATGACACGTAGCTCGATCGACACGCACCTCCTGACACCTGTGCTGTGTGCCTCCACCACCACCACTCTGACCCATCACTGTGTGCAGCTCTCTCTTTGTCTTCACACAGTGGCACCTCCAGCTTACAAACAAACAAACAAACAAAAACAAACCATCTCGTCTGGTTTTCACGTCTTTTCAGTTAAAAGCAAATGCACCTTTGAAATATCAGGAGATAATAATTGGCATCCGAGACACACTTTTGTGGAGTGAAAATTGAGCAAAGTAATCTTTCTTCAGACTTGCTTGATTCTCATACATAGTCGTTTACCTTGACACACCCATCTGAAGACCCAGGTATCATTAGTAACATAAATCAGACATCAGCCTTACCAGTTGGTCAGTAATTAGTGCTGCCGTGAAGGAGATCATGTCTTAACCCATGCCTGTTTGTTCATCTTCTGTTTGCAAGATCGCGCGCAAAAAAAGAAAAAAAAAACATACTAAATCCACTTTAACCAGACTTCTTCATACAATGGAATGTGTTCATGAACGCAGCCATCAAAGCTTTGAGTGGAACCGTGGTGCTAATCTAGATCAAACAACAGATGATGGATTGATCAACAAGATTTTTTTTCAACTTATTTTATTCCACAAAAAAAAACTACTCGTCTGATTCCAACCGAACATTTCTTTTAACGGTTGCTGTCTCATCTTTGGTGCCATCTCAGTGGCACAGCACACACACCGCTCGTTCCGATCCCTCGTCCACAGCCACAGCCTGGCCCGTTCCGCCGACGCCGGCACCAGCGATCCACAACGATCACCCACCGTCAAGTTGTAATGAAACAACCCATAGGATGAAACACTGCACTGCTGCCCAGTCTCTAAAGTGTTGTTCAGTGGTGCCTGTCCTGGTTCAACATGTGCATGACATAATTTACCAAGCCCTCTACTGACAGCAGTAACTGCTCAGTCGCAGAGCCAGCATGAGTGAGCTCAGCCTCCGGAGGACACTAACATGCCCGGCCAATGACATCCGCGTGAATTTGCCCAGACCGGTGACCCCGACAGAATTAAAGCAGAGCCACAGACGTGAAGAGGCAATCAAAGGTCAGGTCACCTCGAGAACTGGGCATGAACGGCCACAGAATTAGAGACATTTTTCATGCTGATCGATGAGGATGATGCAGATGATGCTGAGGATTTCCGTTCTTGTCTGAGACTGTATGACAGGGCTGTCTGAGACTGTATGACAGGGCTGTCTGAGACTGTATGACAGGGCTGTACTGCGCGCTTTCTTTCATGATACATCCCGGCGTCAACCAGACCCGGGAGATACAAACACCTGTAGTATTATTCAAGAACTTTGAGCAACACTCTCAGAGACTCATAGTAACTCGACTGTGTGGTCTCAGCCTTCCTAATTGAGACCATAGCAAATGCAGCTCTGGGCAGCAGCTGGTCGGGGCAAAAAAAACAACTCGCAAATAAATGGCTGTGATGGGACATCAACACACGACCTCCTAGGTGCGAGCCCAAGATGCTAACTACTTTGCCACAGCGGCTGGTTATTTCAACCAAGCTTAGTGAAAAGACGAAATGTTACCGAAGAACAAAGTCATTAAGTGTTCGAGTAACTCCGTGGTGCGATTTGGATTAATCAGCGAATCCATCATTTGTTCATCTAGAGTAGTACAACTTTTCTTCTGGAGACGTTACTGTTACGATTAGAGAATTGTATACAGTAGAATGAAATAATATCAAAGAACATTTAATGTTCGTGGAGTATAGTAAAATAAACGTTGACATTTATTAATTTCCATATTCATTTTCCAAAGCACGATAGAAGTTACTGTTTCAGATCATACCATCTATCACTTCCGCTCTCTCTCTCTCTCTCTCTCTCTCTCTCTCTCTCTCTCTCTCTCTCTCTCTCTCTCTCTCTCTCTCTTCATGCACGAACGCACACACGCATCCCCCAAACCACAATTGTTTCTGCTGTTACTACTATGCATCTTCATTACTACTATTTCGACCACGATTGTTACTACTACTACTACTACTACTACTACTACTACTACTACTACTACTACTACTACTGCTGCTGCTGCTGCTGCTGCTGGTTGCTAGCCGAATTGATTACTGTGCGATTATGCGTGCTGAGCAGTCTGTCGTCTTCCTTCTGTCATCTGATTCTCTTGTTCCTACGAAAGATCTGGGGCAAAGAAAGACAAGAAGACATGAAACAAGAAAGCCAGTCCAAAAGATGGGCAGCAGGCCAATGCTACCCTTGACAGCACGTACTGAGTTCGTTTCACCCTTGACGGTAAAGCAATTTCAGGCTGTCTAATTTGTTTTCTTTGTCCACACTTTATTTACTTACAGTAGTAATTGCTGTCGATAGAAAACTAACAGAGACTCGGGCACATCTGTCTAGCACAGTACCATCAGAGAGAAAAGCAAGACAGCAAAGTGATAACAGAAGGAAAATATCGCTGATCTGATTCCTAGAGGTGTGGCGTTGACGCGGGGGAGGGTACAGTGTGAATCGACAGAAAAAACCCAAGGGAAATCATCCCTGCACGCGCGCAAATTTTCATTGGTCATGACAGACCGCCAGACAGTCACAGCCTTTTGAAGGAGGGCTTTTCCCTTCTTGGAACGTCGTTACCTCCTAACAGATGAGCTTTTACTTGCTGTAAAGTGTGCATTAAGGGGGTACTGAGTGGAAAATGGGAGAGGAATCGTAACCGAGTAGCTTACATGCTCGCGCGCGCGCACACACACACACACACACACACACACACACACACACACACACACACACACACACACACACACACACACACACACACACACACACACACACACACGCACGCACGCACGCACGCACGCACGCACGCACGCACGCACACACACACACACACACACACATACGCACACGTACCTACCTACTATTATTTCCATTTACTATTATTCATCTTCCTTCCTACTAGTACGACCACAAATGTTATTACTACTACTACTACTACTGCTGCTGCTGCTGCTGCTGCTGCTACAACTACTACTTCTACTATTACTACTACTACCTCCACTGCTCCTACTGATGCAGCTGCAGCTAATGATTCCTGCACTGCCTAAACAGTAAGGGTTTGGGGAAAATGATTATGATCTCATTTCCGGCCGATTTGATCAATGTGCAATCACGGGGTGCTGAACAACCCATTTTCTTTCTTCTGTCCTCTCGTTCCCTTGTGCCTGACGAGAAGACCTAACACAGAGAAAGACAAGACGACATGAAACAAGAAACCCAGTCCACGGGACAGGCATCAAGCCAATCCCACCCTTGACAGCTGGTATTGCGTCTGCTTCATCCCTGACGGTAAAGCAATTCTAAGCTGTCTAATTTTTCTCCGTCCACGCTTTTCCTACTTAGAGCAGTAATTGCTATCGATAGAACACTATTGGAAACGCAGGCAGACACATCTGTTTGGCACAACATCATTAGGGATATGAAAGCAAGACAGTAATAAAGGAAGGAAAACAGAACTGATCTCATTTGCAAAGGTTTGGCGTTAACGTGAATGACAGCAGAGTGTGTTGACTGAGAGGAACATAGGGAAACTGTTCCTGCACGCAAACTTTCATTGGTTATGGGAGACCGCCACACAGACACAGACTTTTGAAGGACGACTTTTCTTTTCCCGGAACATTGTTACCTTCTGACATTTGGGCTTTCTTTTGCTGTGAGGTGTGCGTTAAGGGGGTAGGTGAGCGGGAAATGAGAGAGGAATTGTAAGCGAACAGCGTACATGCTCACACGCTCTCTCTCTCTCTCTCTCTCTCTCTCTCTCTCTCTCTCTCTCTCTCTCTCTCTCTCACACACACACACAGACACACACACACACACACACACACACACACACACACACACACACACACACACACACCACACACACACACGCACGCACGCACGCACGCACACACACACACACACACACACACACACACACACACACACACACACACACACCACACACATGCACACACATGCACGCGCGCGTGCGCATCTGTCGGGCACAACATCATTAGGGGTGTAAAAGCAGGACAGCAGAGTGATAACAGAAGGCAAACAGCACTGATCTGATTCTCAGAGCTGCAGCATCAACGTGGAAGAGAGTAGAGTGTGGACCGGCAGGAGAACTGGGAAATCATCCTTGCACGCAAACTTTCATTGGTCATAACACTGCAGATGTTTGTATCTCTCGGGCCCGGTTGATGCCGGGATATATTATGAAAGTAAGCGTAGAGTATAGTCCTAACATGCAGTCTCAGACGCGAATGGAAATCCATAACATCATCTTCATCATCCTCATTCTCATCCATCTGCATAAAAAAACCCAGCACTTTCATTGGTCATGACAGACAGACACAGCCTTTCAAAGGATGGCTTTTTCTTTTCTTAGAACAGTGTTACCTCCTGACATTTGGACTTTTATTTGCTGTGAGGTGTGCGTTAAGGGGGTAGGTGAGTGGGAAATGGAAGAATAATTGTAATCAAATGGCTTACACGCTCAAACGCATTTCTCTCTCTCTCTCTCTCTCTCTCTCTCCTCTCTCTCTCTCTCTCTCTCTCTCTCTCTCTCTCTCTCTCTTTCTATCTCTCTCTCTCTCTCTCACACACA
>CM031607.1:76969959-76972459 GCA_018398815.1 Conus ventricosus | reverse complement strand
CACACACACACATACACACACACACACACACACACACACACACACACACACACACACACACACACACACACACACACACACACACACACACACACCCCACACACACACACACTGACTGACTGAAACCAATTTATTGTCAGATTATATGTATATATATATATGTGTGCGTGTGTGTGTGTGTGGTATGTTTTTATATGCTTGAGAACCGGAATGAAATGACTGAGAAAAATCAGGAAACGGGCTGATTCTCTTTTCGCCTACTTAAATCAGAAGATTTTAGACAGACCTGACACATTTTCGTTTGCGTCTTGCGTATTTTTCAGGCACTCTTTAGAAACGGTAGTCGGATCTGAGAAGCAAAATTTGAACCATAGTTTCAGTTTCCCTTACCTGTGCCGGGTTTACGCTTTGTATTTGCTTTGAAACGTGGCAGTTCTCTCTCTCTCTCTCTCTCTCTCTCTCTCTCTCTCTCTCTCTCTCTCTCTCTCTCTCTCTCTCTCTCTTACACACACACACACACACACACACACACACACACACACACACACACACACAACACACACACACACACACACACACACACACACACACACGCACACATACACACTCACGCACGCATACACACACACGTGCGCGCGCGATCACACATAACACATTTAAATAGAACAAGAAAAACATATTCCCATCCCACACTCAGTGTTAAAATATTTTCGAGGGTTATCTGACTCTCAGACTTCCGTTGAAAACGCTCTTAATGAAGAGTTCTGAATGCTTTCTAAGTGCTAGAAATTGCTTTTTTGAGCAAAGAATGCTAATTACTTCCCGCACATTTCTTTTGTGCATACGGTGTCTGTCAACATTTCAAACATCTGGCTTGTTTCAATTACACAACGCTGAACAAAAATAGAGATGCTTAACAATGAACAAGAAATCGCCAAGCTTGTTAAAAGACAGGATGGGACATGAAGCTATCTATGGCTTTCTTTTCAAAACCACAATTAAAGCTGTTGCTGACAGAAAGGGTGGCTAAGAAAATCTGTTAACCACACGAATAGGTCGACCTCTCACGTTGAAACAAAAACATTGGTTAAAACTCCTTGGCTTTGGCATTCAGTCCTCATCATGAAGCATTTTCTTCTTGTTGTCCCACCACAGAAGAACGGTCTTTAAACCTTCCCTGTCTTTCAGATTCAGGGATCTTAATACAGTTCAAACGGAACTTCAATCAGTCGGTCACATTCAGTACCTTTGCAGATACTGTTTTCCTCTTGTTCTTTGATGTATTCGTTTCCTTTGACAGTTTGTTTTTGACGTTGACTATTTTTCTAAACAGTCTGCTTAGCATTGCCTTGTCTCTGTCAGCTTTTGCTTAATAGTTGTCATACATTTGCCATGTATTCAGAGTGACGTTGTTTTTATTTTTTTATTTTTTTTTATTTTTAAGTTGACCACATAGTTCAGTTATTGAATAGCTTTGTTCTTATAGTCTCACTGATTCAGAGTTATTTTAAATTATCAGACGGACATTTTTAAATACCAGGCTGCCTGAGAATTCATAACTGTTTAAAGATATAAATGGTTTGTCTTCGAAGGCTATGCATGTGGTGTTCAGTTTTCTATTTACAAAAGAAAAATGCAGAAATGTTGCATCAAAACTAAAATTATATGTTTTCTTAAAGGGAAGACAGAACAGGCGAGCATTGTTGACTTTCAGTTTAATCAGTTGATTCTTCAGGACACAATTGTTTGACTGTTGAAAGAAATACGTATGTAAATACAAGCCAATCGTCTGGACCACTCGGCAAGAGCTTCAGGTAGCCAATCCGCTGCATCATCACAGGAGATCAAAGCTTTTTCAGCGCTTAGAAAGTAACGTAAATGTTTTTCGTATCGAGCATTCTCATTTTGTCTCTAGAAACCGAACGACAGAAAACTGCATCCAAAAACTGCACACAGTTCACTTCCGATCATGGGCGCTAGGCCTAGTGCTCAGATGCGTGTGGACTGATTGAAACAAACAGTACTCCTCTGAGGAAACTCAACGCTGTGCGAACTGTGTGCAGAAAACATGTTTCTGAAGTCGGCTTTTATGTGAGCCGCTTCTTCAAGTCTTTCATGTCGTTCCATGCTTTTGTTTAGCATACAGATGCTTTTTTTCTTGCTTTATCTTTTTCAGTGAAACCATAGGAACGCTTTTGACGCATTCTCCTTATTTGGAGGATAATGAATCAAAATGTGATGGAGCTATATTTAGACTGCAGTCAGGATTCTTGGTAACGTTAACTTCAGCGCTGGACTCTGTCGTCTGTGCCGCTGTAGTTCATGAAAAATCCCACTTCACGCAGTAATCTTGATGCAGCGTGTTTGTTAATCTGGCTTTATAAAGACTGCAGATCAGAGTAACGCAAACCTGAATCATTTATGTCCGATCCAGTCAATCATAAGAAACTCGATGTTTGTGGTGACACTGTTTCTCCGTGAACTTTCAATGAAATGCAGA
>CM031607.1:76959959-76964959 GCA_018398815.1 Conus ventricosus | reverse complement strand
CGAGGACTCTTGACTCTTTGCTGTGCGCTTAATATCAGTGAATAAGGTTCCTGTAGATGCTTGGGGCTAATGTCAGTTAACTCTGCTGTGACGTTTACCTCAGTGAATTAGATTCCTGTAAATGATCAGTAAATCTCAGTAAACACAGCAAAGAAGCTTCCTCTAGATGATGAGGTCACCTGTTCATGTACTTTTTGAGGTGAAGTTAACCTCAGTCAGAAAGGTTCGAGTAGATGTTCAAGCTGTTGTCTATTAACATGTGTGGAAGAGAGACTCAAAATATGAAAGAAGACTTGCCCTCCAAGTGAACATTACCAAACATACAGGTTTGAACTAAGATATCTCAGCTCCGGAAGCTGCCATACAGTTCCTGCTACGTATGATAGTGATCATGCCTCCTCTTCCTCCCCTTACTATCACATTCCTCGTTGGGGTGACTGAACCTGTCGTCTTCTCCTTCAAAGCCATAATGGCTTCATATTATCATGCCTATCGCTATATCTAAACAATGCAGAAGAGCTATTGACAGAATATCTGTAAAGACCATGGTATATCGGTCAACTCTTGTCATGCATTCAATGATATTGATCCTTTGGACAATACTGTTTGCAACCAGGGTGCAAATGGCACTATTTGAACGCATTGTCACTCTTTTAATTTTTTTTCTCCTTCCATCTTCTTCCCATCGTTACTGTTCTTATTTTTTATTAAAAAAAAAAGAAATACAGCTTTGCGGACCACAACGGCCCTTTTAAGGACCATCCGCTTTACGGAGAGAATGTCACATCATGAAACATCATGTTCTTAAACAGGCTCCACCTTTAAAAAGCAGCAGCAGCAATAGAGGCAGTGACAATGTAGTTGAAATATTCACTTCCTTAAAGCAGATGAGACGAACCCGTTTTGACAGTGTCAGCCATTTTCCATCCTGAAAAAAAGAAATCAGCGAAGATTAAAGTTTATGTGCGTAAATGTACGCTGCAGATCGGACGCGTGTTTCCCTTTGTGTACAGTGTTTACGATTTTGAATGACCTGGTCGCCACTAACAGCTGACAGCGTGTACATCATGAAGAGAAAGAAACAAGAGCTAAAAGCACAAGATGGAAGACAGGAGAATTGTTCACAAAGGTAGAGGGACAATAAAAAGACATCAAAGGAACATGGTTACAGAGTAACGCAGAATCAAGAAGAGTGTCAGGAAGGAGGAGGCCACTGGGACAGACCTTCCATCAGGCGAAGGAGCAGTTTGTATTGACAGAGCCTTGTTTCCCTCAGTTGCAGCCTCAGCGACTGGGAAGTATTGGGAATATGGTTGATTTGGAATTCATCCAAACGCTGTGAGGTATACTGCAGATGGGTGTGTGGCGTAACTTTAGGTACTGGGTCTGGTAAGTCATACTCTGTCTGTCTGTCTGTCTGTCTGTCTGTCTCTCTCTCTCTCTCTCTCTCTCTCTCTCTCTTCTCTCTCTCTCTCTCTCTCTCTCTCTATTAATATTATTAATATGTGCAGTCTGTTTAGTTGAATGCTGTAGAATAGCAAGGACAGATTGGAAGAATAGGCACTGCCTAAAATCTCTATCCTTGAGTAATAAAGTTTTTGAGTCTTGAGTCTTGAGTCTCTCTCTCCCTCTTTCGCATGCACGCAAACAAGCATGGACACTTATTTACACACACACACACACACACACACACACACACACACACCACACACACACACACACACACATATACATATACATATATATATATATACATATATATATATATATATATATATATATATATATATATATAATATATATATATATATATATATATATAATCTGTCTATATATACATAGATTGTCCTATCAGTAACAGTAAATGGATCGTTCACATTAACGGCAAGAGCAAATTAATAGTCGGGTTGGCTCCGACCAGTTCTCGCCACTTCCCCTGTGACCACCCATCTTCTCTCTCTCTCTCTCTCTCTCTCTCTCTCTCTCTCTCTCTCTCCTCTCTCTCTCTCTCTCTCTCTCTCTCTCTCTCCTCTCTCTCTCTCTCTCTCTCTCTCCTGCCCCCCTCTCTCCAACAGTAATATCCTGGCTTTAAAAGCTCTAGTCTCGTTTTCTTGTCTTCTTTCCAGTGCAAGAGTGGACATCCAAGACATCGGGAGATAAAGACTCGCAGCAGGCGCAACACTTTCGCGGAGTGCTAATGGAGCGCAGTAGCTTTCTTTCAGTCCGGCTTTGAACAGTTGTCTATTTTGATGTCGGTATCCGAGGGCTAGGGATATATTTGGAGAAACAAATGATCAACTTTTCTCTTAGCCTCTACCTTACCTGACGAGTCACAGTGACTGTGATCGTTATCTTCGCGAAGGTGATCATGTTTACTGTCACGTCTCTTGTCTGTCTGTCTGTGTATCAGCGAGATCACGCCCAAGCTATCGGACACGTTTTATCCAAACGTTTTGAAAAGGAAGAATATGTCTCAAGGACGAATCCATTACCTTTGCGGTGCAGATCTAGGGTACAGATCGGAATGAGAAAAAAAACGGATCCCTAACTGTTCGACAAATGTGTCGCCAGTTTGTGACTCGAGACACCCAGCCGATGTCAATCAAACGAAATGGAGGGAAGGAATCTGGTTTAAGAACATCTGCATTGAATGTTGGTGAGGTTCCGTCGTGAGGATCCGGATAAATGGGCGGATCCATGATCTGTTCATTAAGATTATCACAAATTTCCCGCAGAACATGAACACTGTAATGCTAATGCCAGCTGGTAGTTAGGTACAAAGTAACAGAGTATAATATCAAGACGTTCTGGTGATATACAGATTGATATAATTTGTTGTATTTTCAATTTTCTCTTTAACAAATGCGTGGGAATTTTGTCTTTTAATTCGTAGTAACCATTACCGCATATATCGGCAAAAAAATGATGTTTTTACTTATGAACTGACTCAAAGGGGCGACTCCACAATTCGTTCGTCATCGACAGAGATCTGTGTTCTACCGAGAGAGACTGAAAGGATGTGGTGATTTTTTTTTCTCTGAATATGATTTTTTTGTCATTAGTTATTGATTGTTCAGTGAGTATACTGAGTATTATGAGTCTGCATGCTTCAAAATAGATCATGAAGTAAACCAGTCAAACAACGTTAGACAAAATCATTCCTGCCATAAAAAGAAGGATCAACTAGAAAAAACAACAACAACAAAAACCCCAACTAGAACCCATGTCATGTCATCGTACATTCCACATGACAGTACAGAAAGTTTCTAAGGAGGACAAATGCAAAACGAGACAGCAATCACACATTAAAGGCTCCTGCCAGATCAGATGCCGCTGTTGGAAGGATAATACTGTCTGAGCAGTCCTCATTATTTACGCTATCCTGGGGCTGAAGTGACAGATTTTCCCCCAGGGGACAAAGACTGATAAATGGTAGGCAAGCTGACTTTCAGATGTGGAAGAAATGAAACAGTGTAATAGGAGTAGGGGTACGAGATCCCCCTGTGTGTACCAGTAACGTGGAAGAGAGGAGTGGTGATTCAGAGGAAACACCGGAAATTATCCATGCAGGCTTTCTTTTTTACTCTTGACAGACCACCAGGCAGAGAGGCTTTTGAAGAGCATGTTCTCTGTTCACACCGTGATGTTCATAGTTGAGATTTGACTCTATGTGTGTGTGTGTGTGTGTGTGTGTGTGTGTGTGTGTGTGTGTGTGTGTGTGTGTGTGTGTGTGTGTGTGTGTGTGTGTGTGTGTGTGTGTGTGTGTGTGTGTGTGTGTGTGTGTGTGTGTGTGTGTATGTGTGTGTGTGTGTGTGTGTGTGTGTGTGTGTGTGTGTGTGTGTGTGTCCCCGTCCGTCCGTCCGTATGTGTATGTTGTGTGTGTGTGTGTGTGTGTGTGTGTGTGTGTGTGTGTGTGTGTGTGTGTGTGTGTGTGTGTGTGTGTCCCCGTCCGTCCGTCCGTCCGTGCGTCCGTCCGTCCGTGTGTGTGTGTGTGTGTGTGTGTGTGTGTGTGTGTGTGTGTGTGTGTGTGTGTGTGTGTGTGTGTGCAGATATGTGTGTGTGCAGATGGGTATGTGTGTGTGTTTGTGAGCGCGCGCGCGCGCACCGCGCGTGTGTGTATGTGAAAGAGAGAGGAGAGAGAGAGAGGGACAGAGAGAGAGAGAGAGAGAGAGAGAGAGAGAGAGAGAGAGAGAGAGAGAGAGAGAGAGAAGATAAGATGGACAAATTTCTTCATTTACGAGGATAATAAAAAGCACTGACGCGCATTTGTACATCCAGCCCTGAGTAGGGACTACAACAAGCAGTGAAAATGAAATAATGTAAGATTACAAACAACCACGCAAAGCGTCATGCAATCATAATGGAACATCAAATGAAAATTGAAGAGAAATGAAAAAGACAACAACAAACAATTAAGAATAATAATAAACAAACAAAAGAACTGAAATGAAAACGAGAATAACAATAATGAAGAGGAAAGCGAGAGTGGGGGTAGGGGGTGATGTGGGCTGGGGGAACATATGTAAATATACTACAACGCACAAGATTAGCATGTATAAATAGAGACAGCAACATGAATATGACAAAGTAATGTACATAATGTGGACACACACATACACGCACGCTCGCACGGGTAGAGAGAGAGAGAGAGAGAGAGAGAGAGAGAGAGAGAGAGAGAGAGAGAGAGAGAGAGAGAGAGAGAGAGAGAGGAGAAAGAGAGAGAGAGAGAGAGAGAGAGAGAGAGAGAAGAGAGAGAAGAGAGAGAGAGAGAGAGAGAGAGAGAGACTCAAGACTCAAGACTCAAGACTCAAAAACTTTATTACTCAAGGATAGAGATTTTAGGCAGTGCCTATTCTTCCAATCTGTCCTTGCTATTCTACAACATTCAACTAAACAAACTGCACATATTAATAATGACAGAAACAATGGAAAAAAAAAAAAATATATATATATATATATATATATATATATATATATACTATTAATTTAACAACTTATAA
>CM031607.1:76956391-76959859 GCA_018398815.1 Conus ventricosus | reverse complement strand
TTCAACTTGTTTTAGTATTCATTTTATATAATATATATATATATATATATATATATATATTATATAATATATATATATATATATATAATATATAAAAATATATATATGTGTGTGTGTGTGTGTGTGTGTGTGTGTGTGTGTGTGTGTGTGTGTGTGTGTGTGTGTGTGTTGTTGTTGTTGTTGTTGTTGTTGTTGTTGTTGTTGTTGTTGTTGTTGTTGTTGTTGTTGTTGTTGTTTTCTTTTTTCTTCTTCTTCTCTTCTTCTTCTTCTTTCTTCTTCTTCTTCTTCTTCTTCTTCTTCTTCTTCTTTCTTCTTCTTCAATTTAACGTCTTTTCACTAAATGTGATATTAGACAAGGTGTATATGTGTGTGTGTGTGTGTGTGTGTGTGTGTGTGTGTGTGTGTGTGTGTGTGTGTGTGTGTGTGTGTGTGTTTGAGTGTGTGCGTGCTGCGTGCTGCGTGCGTGCGTGAGAGCGCGCCCCCATGCGTGCGTATGCATGTGCGTGCGTATGTGTGTGTGTGTATGTGTGATGAGGAGAAACTCTAAGTCAGAATTAAACTGTAAAAAAAAAAAGAAAAAAAAGAAAAAAAAACATCAAAAGTAAAAATAAACAACTGTACAAAATAAGATCATGAAACAGCAATTACAGGATTGAGCCAACTGGGCTTAACAAGAATTCGTACAAAATTTAAGAGAGACATGGTATCCTGGAATATGCACTTTGAAGCATCATTTCTAAATTCTGACAAATCGGAATCAAAGTAGGGGCAAAAGTATAGAACGTGTGTTGTTGTACAATTATCAAGGGCGCCGCAAGCACATCGAATATTCTTGACATATTTTGTTCTGAATGCATTTATTTTTAACTGAAATAATAAGGAGAGAAGTTGTTTACTGTGTCTTAGATATAATCCTATGTTTGTATTACGGTTTACTGGGTTTAGTGAGGAAGCCCTTTTTTAAAGATTACTTGCTCGAGAGTTCGTACAACAAAGTATAGAAGAGTCGAGTTTATGTGTTTCGATGGAGAACACTTTCTTTGTAGTATTCCTCAAATTTTTCAAAAGACGCTCTTTATAAAGAGAATGTCCTTCATGTAAACTCAAGGGAATATGAATAGTAGCCGTATTGTCAGAATTGTTTGCACCTGCTCGAGCATCCTGTCAGCCATTCATTTCCGGATATGAAACAATGGGAAGGAACCCAACAAAAATTAACTGTTATACCTCTTGACATAAGGTTGTGAATAAGTAGTTTAATTTCTGATATGACTTCAGCACGATGTTTTGATTTTGTAGATTCTAAAGCTTGAAGAACTGACTTAGAATCAACACAGAAGAGAATACCATAAAAGTCAAACGATAAATCATTTATGTACTCTACGGCCATTAATATTGCTATTAGTTCGGCTGTAAAAATAGACAGATTTGCCCCAAGATGAAAGGATTTCTCAATTTTTAAAAATGGAATGACAAAGCCACAACCAGCATTATTGTTTAATAGAGACCCATCAGTATAGACTTTTACGAAGTGACGATAACAATCATTGATATGTGATTTTGCTTCGCAAGCTAGAATATTAATGTTATCAGTTTTAGATATAGTAGTATAGTTATAATCAAATTTTGGTTTGAAGAGCTCCCAGTTTGGTACGGGACTTACGGAAAACGCACAGCAAGCTTTTTATGATTGATACCTGAATTTGTCAACAAGTGAGAAGAATATGTGAGTATCGTTTTAGTGGCTCGAATGTTTCTAGCACGTTTAGGGAAGTCTACATCAGACCTCATATCCAGTTCCGTTTGGTTAGCACTTTGAATAGTTGAGCAGCGAAGAATGTACGTAGCGCAGGCTGGTTCACGATGGTCATCAAGAGGTAAGACACCAGCTTCATGTATGTTCCAAAAGCTAATGGTCATCAAGAGGTAAGACACCAGCTTCATGGTATGTTCCAAAAGCTAAAGCATGAAATGGAACACCAAGGGCTAATCTGAATGCCTTAGAGTCTATACACTGAAGCTTTTTTTAATAAGTACTTAGGAACACTAAAAAAGACCTCTTGTGCATATGACAATTTGGATCTAACTAAAGCAGAAGAAAGATGTATTAAACTTTTTGTTTCCTGGTCCCAACTTTGTTTGCTTATAACTTTGAGCAGATTAAGAGATTTTCTCGCTTGATTTATTATGTGTTCCAAGTGAAAATTCCAAGAAAGATTTCACATGAGATGCACACCAAGGAATTTAATCTCAGAAGTGTAGCTCAGTGTGGTATTATGTACTTTGAAGTTAGGAGTATTGTGAGCAGACCCACCTGCATCAAATAACATCATACGGGATTTTTCAGCCGACAGGCATAAGCCATTATCAGACATGAAGTTCGCAATGTTGTCTAACTCTTTTTGATATATTCTTCTAATGTAATTAACAGATCTTTTTGATGTTGTTCTTTTTTAATGTGGCGTTCAACCATAAGCAAATGTCATCCGCATATTGAATCAAGTTAAAGTTTTTTAAAATGTATTTAGGTAAATCATTAGTTAAAATATTAAAGAGAAGAGGGTCGATCACAGAGCGTTGGGGGATACCCATATCAAGTGATCTTTTGGATGAATAAGTATGACATATTCTTGTCTGAATACTTCTGTTGGTCAGGAATGTTTTAACAAACATGGGAAAAGTGTGTGTGTGTGTGTGTGTGTGTGTGTGTGTGTGTGTGTGTGTGTGTGTGCGTGCGTGCGTGCGTGCGTGCGTGCGTGCGTGCGTGCGTGCGTGCGTGCGTGCGTGCGTGCGTGCGTGCGTGCGTGTGTGTGTGTGTGTGTGTGTGTGTGTGTGTGTGTGTGTGTGTGTGTGTGTGTGTGTGTGTGTGTGATGTGTGGTGTGTGTGTGGATATAGATATTGGTATATTCTTAACATAGCAGATCATGTTTCTCTTGTTATAAGCAGGGAGAGATGTGGTGATGAGACGAGAGGCAACGAGACTAGGACGACGTCGACGAGGAAAAGAAGAAGAAGAAGGTTGAGGAGGAGGAGGAGGAGGAGGAGGAGGAGGAGGAGAAGGAGTAGGAGGGGAAGGAGGAGGAGGAGAAGGCAGGGGAGGAAAAGGAGGAGGAGGAGCAGGAGCAGGAGGAGAAGGAGGAGGAGATGGGGTGAACTAAAACTGATGGGAAAACATGCGACAAAGGACAGGAAATGAAAGATGTCATCTTTTCAAGACCAGTTTTTGGTTTGACGTGATAACATGATAACAAAAATACCCTGGAGGGACGCCCACAGACATTGAAAAGAGAGTAAGAAAAGATGAAGAAAGGGGGTCAGAAAGAGAAGAGGGATGCAGCCAGCACATTTTGCTTCAGCATAAATGGAGTCCAGTGCCCCATCGTTCAGAAGGCCACCAGTTTTGTTGCTGTCCCCCACAGGGTTTACAACGGCAAGAAACTCGTGGTTCTCTCTCTGTCTGAATGCAT
>CM031607.1:76943891-76951391 GCA_018398815.1 Conus ventricosus | reverse complement strand
ACGCGAGAGAGAGAGAGAGAGAGAGAGAGAGAGAGAGAGAGAGAGAGAGAGAGAGAGAGAGAGAGAGAGAGAGAGAGAGACAGACAGACAGAGAGAGACAGAAACAGAGACAGAGACAGATTCTCACACGCTTTCTTTTCCTACAATGGAGGCCTGTCTCAATATTAACCTGAAGCGGCGTCTCTGGCGACAAAACTGTTGTTTATTGATTGAGAAACTGACAAGATGATTGATTTACTACATCTTCACGCGCTTGTCTGTGGGTTACAGGTTGCACACATACATGTGTTTGTGGACAAAATGGGATTGGCGATAGCTCAGCAGAGGATTCCTAGGTGTGTGTCAACCGTTCTGGTCAATTTCGTGTCTGAATATCCATGTTCGCTTTGTGTTTTCTTTCTTGGTGCACAATTTGTGTTCAAGGAAACAAAAACGGAAGGACGAATGAAAAGGATAAAGAAAAAAAATAAAACAGGAATAGTTGGTGAACAGTTACACGCATAATGCTGGCTGCAAATGGCTTACTCATTTGATGTGATTGACAGTTGGGTTCTAGTCTGTTCCTGGACGCTAACTTTCAAACTAGACCCTCATGAGGTCGTTCTTGTCTTTCAGTCTTGTTATTTAGACATACTTGTGTCTGGATTTATTTGTAGTGCGCATGGTTTTAAAAGTCAGTAATGAGGGTCGTTATTCACATGTTGTTAATTACACGAATCTGGGCAACATACACGAGAAAACATCACCTCTACTGTCCATGTAACTACGAGTGGATAAACGCATGTTTCCATTCCACAATACTCGGACCTATCCCCCAAGTTCCCTAAAAGATCGTTTCAACTGGGTCGAATAAGCAGCACTAAACTGAAAAGACCACCCCATATACAGTCTTCGAGCGAGAGGGTCCATAAAAGTAGTTATTTTCTTCCCCAACTAGACCAGAAGTGCGACCGTTCAGACGACGGTGTTAGTGTTGGTGTTCGGCAAATGTCACAGGCAAACAGTTATAGGGTGGCGATTCACCTTCCCAAACTAGAAACGTTCACATCCAAGAGAGAAAAGAGGTGGGGTAGATAGGAAGGAGAGAATGTAAGGAAAGCATGTCTGATCTCTCTCTCTCTCTCTCTCTCTCTCCTCTCTCTCTCTCTCTCTCTCTCTCTCTCTCTCTCTCTCTCTCTCTCTCTCTCTCTCTCTCTCTCTGTGTGTGTGTGGTGTGTGCGTGCGTGCGTGCGTGCTTTTTTTTATTGCTATTCTTGTTGCTGTTGCTTTTGTTGTTTCCAGTTCTATTATATCTATTTCTATCAAATCTTTTCATGAACCTGCACAACACAATATTTTTGTCATTTCTCGTCATTCTCTCTGACGGATAAGGTTTTTAGAAATATTGCATGCGAATAGCCAATGTTTATCAGTTAGTATGGCAGAAAAAGTATGTAGCTCCGTGTGTGTATGCATGTGTAATGGTGTGTGTGTTGTGAGTTTGTGTGTGTGTGTGTGTGTGTGTGTGTGTGTGTGTGTGTGTGTGAGTTTGTGTGTGTGTGTGTGTGTGTGTGTGGTGTGTGTGTGTGTGTGTGTGTGTGTGTGTGTGTGTGTGTGTGTGTGTGTGTGTGTGCACGTGCTTCGTGTGTATGTTTGCGTGCGCGCGCGCGCGCGCGCGCGCGTGTGTGTGTGTGTGTGTGTGTGTGTGTGTGTGTGTGTGTGTGTGTGTGTGTGTGTGTGTGTGTGTGTGTGTGTGTGTGTGTAGATGACCAGAATCTGTGTATGGCTAGTGGAGTGGGAAAGAGAGAGACAGGAGCTAATGCATATTCGTGAATATGTGTTTTTGTGCATGAGTTCCAATTTTCCAAGAACAGCGGGAGAGATGTGTGAGCAACAGATTAAGAGAGAGAGAGAGAGAGAGAGAGAGAGAGAGAGAGAGAGAGAGAGAGAGAGAGAGAGAGAGAGAAGCAATCTAAAGTGAAAAGGTTCTCACACATTCAGACTGCTAACTAATCCATTTCCACAAATTATACATGACCAATAAGATCAAACTGCAGCGAGATGAAATCCTTTAGGCGAGTCTCCTACCTCTCTTGTCAGTCAATGTCAAACGTTGGCTACGCGCCAGTGGGTCCTGAAAATACTCCCACACTCTGAGCGGGCATTCTAATGGTTTCTGCTGTGCAGTCGAGACTATGAAAGTTGACTGACACGTTCAAGGATGTTTATATTGAATTTGTGGTGAGAAAAGATCTTAAACTTGAACTTCCAGTATCTTTGCTGCATTGAAATTGTATTCAATAGTTTTGGTCCTGGCGCAAGAGTCAGAAATGCAAGTCCAGCTGCTCAGCGACCTCATCTATAAGTAACACTTGGAATGTTTTAAAATAGTTTGCATCCGTTCTCCTGTGTCTTCTCAAACTTCACATATTCTGCATTTAATGATTCCTGGCATGGAACAGGCATGCTTATTTGTATTACACTATTAGCAAAAGTCGAGCTTTTCTCGTGTGCATAAAGAACTCGATCCCCGAGCAAATTAATGTATGGAGAAGTAGAGAGAGGAGAGAGAGAGAGAGAGAGAGGAGAGAGAGAGAGAGAGGAGAGAGAGAGAGAGAGAGAGAGAGAGAGAGAGACAGACAGACAGACAGACAGACAGACAGACAGACAGAGACAGAGACAGCGACAGAGAGAGAGAGAGAGGCAAACAGAGTCAAATGGAGAGAGAGAGAGAGAGAGAGAGAGAGAGAGAGAGAGAGAGAGAGAGAGAGAGAGAGAGAGAGAGAGAGAGAGAGAGAGAGAGAGAGAGAGAGAGAGAGAGAGAGAGAGAGAGGCAAACATACAGTCAAAAGGACAACAAAAAAATATCCCGAAAAAAAACCATGTTCACAATATGAATGATGCCTAACATGGAAGATCGCAAACATGTATCGGATATCTTTCAGGCGACATGTGTCACACCGACAGGACCTGTGCTAGGAAAAGCAGTTCATGGAATGCACTATCTATGGTTCATTACACTTGCTGCGCCTGATTCCTTGTGCAACTTTTTCTTCAGTCTGGAATTGAAATTGGTCGTGAATAGCTCCAGATCAACTGTGGGCAAGGAAGATAAATAAACCCACTCCATTAAAAAAAAGAAGTTATGTGGATTATCCATTCAGGACCTTGCGTTTTACACTGTCCCATGAGGCACCCCAGAAAGTGATTCACAATGTTCGGAAAAGCAGTGTGCATGATAACAGTGATGCAGTGATGCGAATTCACTGGAGTGTAATTAGAAATAGCCAATCGGCTATAATCACCTCACACATGTAATCAATTGAAATTGAGATCAAATTGAAACAAAGACTTCAATGAAGGTGTGAAAAAGTTGAGAACTATTCAGCAGCAACTGGAACGGAAGTAAATGTGTGACAGGTCACAACAAAACAGGAACGTTAGTAAGACCAACTCAATCACATCAAGGAAAGCAAAAACACAAATCGATGTACAGCAAAACTGAGACTGTAATGCCTCGCATCTCTTTGCTGTGTCATTGACATTACAGATGTTTTCAAGTCCAATCGATTCCTTGTATGTTTACATGATGGTGTCTTCTGTAAGCACCACTGTTCCTCTCTGTAAGCTTTGAGTAAAAGACAAAGCCATAACGTTTTCATTTTCATTTATTATCCTATCTGTTAAGGATACATTAATAGACTCTTCCCTCGATCAGGGACCAGGCTCTAGGCAGTTTACTAATCCTCTTTAAAACAAACGGGCTGTGTACATCAACAGAGGTCGCTGAAGAGCTACCTGCTTTGCTACATTAGTCGTTTCTCTTGTCATTCAGTCAATGTTGGTTTCTGAATTCTCTTCCTTCATTCTTCGGATTTTTCATGTCTCATGCATGCTGTGTAGAATATGTCCTCCATGGAAATGGAAAAAACTCTTTTTCTTCCAGACGTTGGTAAGAGGAATTCGTATGTGTGCCTGATATTTTTGCAAGCCGTCATATATGGAACCTTGGGTTAAAGTTTCATTCAAACACTTTTCGGGAAATGGAGTCAGAACCAATGTTAAATCCGAGGTGAAAATTCCCCGACACCAAAACAACCCTGCAGAGATTCGAACCAACAAATCCAGGATCATGAAATTTAAGAGTCTAGGGCTCTAACAACTGAGCTATTTCAGCCGCCAAACCATTGAGTGTGCGCTGAAGCAAAGACACCACACACACACACAACACACACCCACAACACACACACACACACACACACACACACACACACACACACACACACACACACACACACACACACACACACACATTATTCTGTATGGACAGGAATGCGCCTATATGCATATGTTAACGAATGCACATGTGGAGAGAGAGAGAGAGAGAGAGAGAGAGAGAGAGAGCGAGAGAGAAGGAGAGAGAGTAGAAGAGAGAGAGAGAAGAGGAGAAGGGGGAGAGGGAGGAGGAGTTTTGTAAGAGAAGGGGAGAGAGAGAGAGGAGCACAGCAGCAGCAAATGGCAAGACGTGGTTTATTCAGAAATGGAATGGGGCATGCACGCTTTGAAAGTTCTTTGAAATAATCTCGTCTGAGAAACAGATTATTGTTGAGCTAAACGGATGTTCCTTTTGCATATAATTTGCATGTTAACTCAAATTACTTAATGGTTGGTTTGCTACCACGCAACAGGTCTCCATGAGAATGGCTTAATGATAACACATGAAACTGATGGTGACAAGGAAATAAAAGCAATTAACAGAATTGAAAGTTAAAAAAGAAATAAACCCAAGATCGATCATCAGATTTTATTCGGTAATAAGCGCAAAACAGAACTCTGCAGGACATGTAAAAAGTAGTGGAATAGATTTTTCTAATCGATGTATGCGGCTTGTTCGCAAAAACAATAGATAATGCAATGTTTTCAAGCAAAAGGTGCTTTGCACTATGTATGTTTCCATTCACAAACACCAGTGGTCAATTTGATTGAAAACATTTCAACACCATCGGTTTTCAGCATTGTCCCTGCACCAAAATGTGCTACTGCCCAGAGAAAGCACTGAATGTGTTTCTTGCGTGTCCTGGCTGTGACTCTGATTTGAAAGCATCTACAGGAATTCTAATTTGTGGTTGGGAACAGTAAACTGTAAACACTAACAGGAAGGGTGACTATTTTGCTCCCATGATGAAAGGAATTTATGGCCAAGTATTCTATTCATTCATGGTGGCAAGAGTCCCTTATCGTTGTTTTTGTTAATTGAAGGTATTACGTTTCCATAATATTCATTTTTTTCTTTGTGTGTTCGGGAGTTTTTCGTTGTTTGTTTGTTGTTGTTTTTCATTTCTGGGCATTCTCGATTCTTCTTCTTCTTCTTCTTCTGAGACAGACAGACAGACAGACAGACAGACAGGACAAACAGATAGAGAGACAGACGGAACAGAGACAGAGAGAAGTGGAGATGCACAGACAAACAGATAGACAAACAGACGAAGAGCTTGAAGGACAAAGACACAAATTCCGCACAATAATGCCCTTTGCTGAAAACGAAAGAAGTATACTAACAACATCACATTGTCGTCTGACAGCATTCAAATGACAGAAGTTACTTTTACCGACAGTGTTTGTTCAGATCATCACGGCACCCAGGGGACATTGGGCTACCGAAATGAAAAGAAACACATCTTGACGACCGAAATGTCAAATACGCAAGAGTTATTAATCATATCCAAAAACGTTTCAATGCTAACACACAGCACAACCCTCAGATACAATGCGGGCGCGCACAGAGAGAAGAGAGAGAGAGAGAGAGAGAGAGAGAGAGAGAGAGAGAGAGAGAGAGAGAGAGAGAGAGTGAGAGAGAGAGGGAGAGAGAGAGGGGAGAGAGAGAGAGAGAAAGAGAGAGAGAGAGAGAGAAGAGAGAGAGAGAGAGAGAGAGAGAGAGAGAGAGAGAGAGAGAGAGAGAGAGAGCATACAAGTAGGAAAGTATTTGGGGCAATCATGTAATCTCCATCCCTCGCCCTTTAAAAGGATCAACATTGTGCAATCCTTAGTAAAGAGAGAGAGAAGGAGAGAGAGAGAAGAGGAGAGAGAAGAGAGAGAGAGAGAGAGAGAGAGAGAGAGAAGAGAGAGTGACCAGGGTTCTTACTGCAATGAACAAGATATAACAAAATGTTGTCAGTTATTCCTCGCTTTTTTTTTTTTTGCTTTTTTTTTGCCATCCTCCACGCTTCCTTCCCCTCAAGGGCTCTCTATACAATCATCCCAACGTTGCTTATGAGGAAACTCATACTGCAAAATACACTGCAGTCGTTTTGGTTTGTTTTGTTAAATCTGCCAAGATATCTGATAGTCTGCTCCATTCCTCAGTTTTCCATTACATACACTTCATAATAGTTTGGGTAAAACTGAATTTTTGTTAACAGTTGCATTAATTCACCTAAGAACATCTCTCTCTCTCTCTCCTCTCTCTCTCTCTCTCTCTCTCTCTCTCTCTCTCTCTCTCTCTCTCTCTCTCTCTCTCCTCTCTCTCTCTCCCGTGAATGAACTCGGCAACAACATGTGGACATATAAGACAGACAGACACGTTTGACTGAGATTAAAATCTAATATCTCCCACTGTGACTGTGTTCTCTACTCAGACCTACCGACCACAACTGCCAGTGCGATTACAGCTGGTCAATATTGTCGTGACGAAGTTCTTCACACACACACAACACAACACACACACACACAAAACACACACACACACACACACACACACACACACACACACAACACACACAACACACACACACACACACCACACACACACACACACACACACACACCAATGCGCCGCGCGCCAGCGCACACGCATGCACAATCATGTTTCTTCGCATCACTGACAACACCTATCATGAAAGGCCAGCAGAAACATCCACAACAGAAGGGAGACCCAAGTGATGACCATTTTGACATACTACGAAGTGACTTTCAAGAGCTGTGCAAAAGACCCAGTGACCATCGGCATAAACAATCCAGTTCTCACTATGTCTGCGCTGTCACCGTGATGTGCTGTAGTTTGCTTGGGCTTAACAATTAAGAAGGGTTGGAAACCACTCTCCCCGTGACCCATAAATACGCATAGCGTTCACCTTTTCATTTTGTTGCATCAGAATCTCCTCTCTCTCTCTCCTTCTCTCTCTCTCCTGTCTCTCCTTCTCTCTCTACTCTCTTCCTCTCTCTCTCTCTCTCTCTCCTTCAGAATGCAAGAGGTAGAAAAATGGTGATAAGTCGACGACGACCCAAAAAAAAGAGGTAGGAGGAGAGAGAAACAGGCGATGGTGAGGGAGGCCAAGAAATGAAAGATGTCGTCTTTTTAAGGCATGTTTTTGGTTTGACGTGATAACAGGATAACAGAATACCCAGGAGAGAGGCCCAACAGACATTGAAAAGAGAGTAAGAAAAGATGAAGAAAGGGGGTCAGAAAGAGAAGAGAGATGCAGCCAACACATTTTGCGGGCAAAATTGCACTACAGACGGGAG
>CM031607.1:76933891-76941391 GCA_018398815.1 Conus ventricosus | reverse complement strand
TGCTACATTGTGCTTTATGATTCTTTACGTACAGAACAGCATTCCGAGAAATGTTGATAAGTGTATTCATGGAGCAGGTAAATTTGGAACATGGATGCCGATAGACTCAAATATTGCAACACTTGCATTTCGTCAACATAATGGCGTAATGACATCTAGTTTAGGGCAAATGTACGAGAGAACATTAATAGCTTTTTCGTGTTGCTTTTGTTTGTAATAATCATTTGAAATTGTCTCCAGAACGATGAGCATCTGTATGTCACAAAATCCAATATATTCGTTTGCCTGTTATTTCTGTGTTAATTCTCGATTTATCCCCAAAAATTCAGTTTAATTATTCATACTTCACCAATTTAATACACACATAAATTATGAAAATAGATAACAAGTATACACGCATCAGAAAGAATGCATGCCTATACATGACTGGCCCTCACATCGCACGCTTCTGTTTACAGTTCACGTACATTGCTGAAAAAGTCTCCTTCCTCTCCTTTTAAAAATGTCCTGCTGAATCATAGTGGATACTAATTAGCATATGTGCCTTGCATACACGGTCTCTTTTTGCTTTGATGAAACTGCTTTCGCTTCCCTGTCCAACGTCATCTCATACAGTTCTCGTGAAGTCCATTTCCATAGAGCCAGGTCAAATGGTCGCAGAGCAAATGTGTGCCAACATGCAATGCATATTCAAGGGCAGTCAGTTTATCCCCATATTAATCTGGCTGGTTGGACGAGAACATTTCCGAGAAATATTTGGAAACATGTCTGCCCCGTTCTCTTTCTGAAATAATCTCTTCTTACATCTCTCTCTCTCTCTCTCTCCTCTCTCTCTCTCTCTCTCTCTCTCTCTCTCTTCTCCTCTCTCTCTCTTCTCTCTCTCTCTCTCTCAACTGTGAAAAATCAACATCTACTTTTATTTTCATTTAAAGATTCAAAGTACTTAGCCCTTCATGCCATGCTTTCGTTGTCACCTCAAGTTTGATCTTTTTACCCTTAAGTCCATGCCTATGTTTTGTCTGAAGTGGGTTGTCATAGCTTTTCTCCAAAGAGGGAGTTTTACAGTTTTTAGCAAAGATGAGCTGTCGAGAAATTTTACTGTGCTTTAATTTTTTTGGCAGAAAAGATTCGCCATGATTTTAGGAAAAGTGATGCGTTGACAGCGAGAGGTGTTTCATTTCTCCTTAAAAAAAAAAAAGAACTAAATTGAGCTGTCATTAATGTTTGTTTAAATGGATAACAATATTCCTTTAGCTGAACTGAAATGTCATACGTTTTGGCTGAAGGACGGACACTATTATTTGTTTGATAAACTGGGATTTCACACTTTTTGGCAGAAACAAGTTGTCCTAGAAGTGCAGTGTACTGATGGGTGTGGAAAGGGAGGGGTGAAGGAGGGATCAGTGCACATGATAACACGGGCTAATCAGCGGAGAGGCGTGGACAGAGTGAGGGATGAGGCAAACACACTGTCAGCGACATCAGAATCCTGCAGGCACTGGGTCAGCGCTGAGTCTGGTGGTCCTCTGCTGTCTCTATGTCTTGTGGTTCTGCCATGGCGTACAACTTTTGCCCGTCTGCCTCTTTATCTGTTTCTCTCAGTCTCTGCCAGTTTGTATCTTGTCTAACTGTCCATGACTCTCTCTCTCTCTCTCTCTCTCTCTCTCTCTCTCTCTCTCTCTCTCTCTCTCTCTCTCTCTTCTCTCTCTCTCAGGCTGTGGCTATCACTCAAGAAGGAGCGACTGCTGTGGAACATGAAGTCCAAGTGGACGACTCTCTTCTCTCTCTCTCTCTCTCTCTCTCTCTCTCTCTCGTATGTGTATGTGTGCGTACATGTATGCATGTGAGTGTGTGTGTGTGTGTGTGTGTGTGTGTGTGTGTGTGTGTGTGTGTGTGTGTGTCTGTTCAGCGGATCATGGGACCGTTCCTCTACATATTATGTTGTTTAGGCTGGTACATGAACAACAAACATACGTGATTAAGCTCTACTATGGCTCACATTAATGATGGCCATGACTCAAAAAACAGTTGTGTTTGCCAGTGTCGGGGTTTTTTTCTTCCCCTTCATCAAGTCAGCGTAACAGCGTGTAAACAGCTGATGCCAAACTGTCTCCTTACCCCCACGTCCTCCTCTCTTCTCTCTCTCTCTCTCTCTCTCTCTTCTCTCTCTCCTCTCTCTCTCTCTCTCTCTCTCTCTCTCTCTCTCTCTCTCTCCGCTCACACACCACACACCACACACACACACACACACACACACACACACACACACACACACACACACACACACACATACACAAACAACGATCACATGGATGAAAACGAGGAGAAGCTAAAAGAGATGTTTCAGATTATTTATAGCTTAAACCCGTTCACAAAGGACCTTTTTTAGTACTGATGAAAAATGGAGGTTGCAGCGTTATAGCCTGGATGACCAGACAGAGCCCCTTCAAGTGCTAACGATAAAGGCCCTTTCACTGTAATCAGAGCCCAGCTGACCATAGCGAGCCCTGTAGAGCGCCGTTTTGGTATTGAAACGCCATTTTGGTATTGGCATACCAAAACGGCGTTTCAATACCAAAACGGCGTCTTAGGTCCCGCCGTTTTGGTATTGAACACCAAAACGGCGGGACGTAAGACGCCGTTTTAGTACTGGGCGCCGTTTTGGTATGCCAATACCAAAACGGCGCCCAATACCAAAACGGCGCTTCTCGTACCCGCCGTTTTGGTATCCTGACCGGACTTAAAGGACCTGTTTTCGTGCATCTGGTTCAAATCTCAATATCTGCTTTTCTCGCATGAGTGATGTTAAAAGAGCACTGCTGATCAAGTTTTCGTATCGACAAATGAGGAAACAGTCTTTCTTCTTTCAAGTCCTCCCTCAAAACAACTCTCTTCAAAACATAATTTTTCTGCTCCTTCGCTGGTGTGTGGGCCAGTGCGTGTGTGTGGTGTTTGTGTGTGTGTGTGTGTGTGTGTGTGTGTGTGTGTGTGTGTGTGGTGTGTGTGTGTGTGTGTGGTGTGTTGTGTGTTGTGTGTTTTAGGGCTTATTGCTGTAAGCGCTTAGGGCTTTTGTTTAAGATTAAGCGCACTAAATGTTCCTTATTATTATTATTATTATTACTGGGGTAGGGAGAAAAATTAAATAAGACAAAAAGTTGTTTTCTTTCGTTCTTGTATAATTGGGTTTTTAGACATGTGTACTTGTATTTCCGGTCGACGACCTGAGAGACGCGTTCTTCTTGTGAGTACACCTTTCAGTTTTTTACTGTCAGTATAATTTAAATTTAGTTTAAATTGCAGTTCTTAAATTGTCTTTGTGTTTGTATGCATATATAACCGTACGGTACTCTGGTATGTTCTATCATTTAACAAAAAAAAGTCGCTCATCAGATTTGAAGGGGAAAAAAAACAGTTACGAGGATCCATCAAGACAGGGATCAGTCGAGACGGGTATCCATTGAGATGGGGATCAATCGAGACGGGGATCTATCGAGACGGGGATCCATCGAGACGGGGATCTATCGAGACGGGGATCCATCGAGACGGGGATCTATCGAGACGGGGATCTATCGAGTGCCCCCCCCCCCCCCCCCCCCCCCCCCCCCCTGTTATTATTTTAGGCAGAATATTTGTCATGGTTGTGATCAGTGTCCATAGATCTAAACAAGTGACCAATATTAGTTAACCTGAGAGACAGGTATTACGGGGATTTGATCATCCAAGGGGACCTGTGAGGGTTTATTTTTCCCCATGACAACCGAAGCCGAAGGCTGATGTTGTCATTTGGAAAAATATACCCCGAATAGGTCCCCCAGGACAACCAAGTCCCCATAACTACCTGTCCCGAGTATGTTAACGATTTTGTTTTCTCAATATAATGTCTAAAACAAAAATGCAGTAAAACATCCTTCTCTAGGTCCCTGTGTGTAAACTAAAGTGTTGACGTCAGTTTCATTCATAAATATTTCTTGGCTGCGTTCGTTCGGAATCAAAGTTGACTTGAGTACATCCCAGAGAATAATTTTCGACATGCGAGTGTTGTAAAACCTAACGTTTAGAATTTATATCACTAAGGTATTAATGAGTGGTTTTATGATCCTACGGATTCAACAGTTTTGTATTGTGGAGACCAAAAAAAAAAAGAAAGAAAAATGGAAAATTGGCGATTCTTGGCAGGTCGTCTGGGCAATGTCAGTCGAATGCTTGTTTATCGAAATCTATTTTGATCTGAACTTGAAAACGCACTTCCGTTGTTTTGCTAGTCAAAATTATCTGTTCAGATGAAATTATTCGAAACTCTTGTCGATTTATTACCAAGGAGATCGGATTCGAACAGAATTTCAACAATCATAAAGTGTAAGGGTGTTTCTTCATTGCGTTGTAAAATGATATTTTGAGGTTTGAATCATTGACCTGTAAAGCTTTTTCAGTGAACTGTTATTTCCGCGTACGACTTGCGGCTTTCGTCATCAAAACATGTTTTCTTCATATCCGCTTTTGGGCTGATTATTCTCAAAATAGAACTCTGTTAGGGTGGAGCAAGCATGCAATCAAAAAGATTGTTTTATTTGAAGAGATTATTTCTGACTAGCCAACTGCTCGCCGCTCATGCACTTCTTAAGCTTATAGGCGAGGTACCTATTGAAATATTAGATTTAGTATCTACTTACCAGTTTGTGTGCGTGCGTGCGTGCGTTATATGCATGCCTCTGTTGTATGCGTGCTCGCGTCTTTGTGTGTGTGTGTGTGTGTGTGTGTGTTGACTTTACCGTCATCATATTTCTTTTCTTTCTTTCTTTCTTTCTTTCGTTTTTTTTAAAGTTATATCACTCTGTCTTATATTTCAGTGAGAGAGACACACAGCGAGTGCCGGGGGAGCGGTTCTCTTCTCCTATCTTCGTTTTGGTATTGTTTTGCATTTTTTACATGGGATATTTTGTCTCTTGGCGGTGGATTTGTTACATTAAAATGTGTTGGTACTGCACTCAAAATCAGTCAACAGTTTTTGCGGGTGTGGTCCATGAATTGATTGGTTTCTAAATGCTCAGAACAAACAGAGCAGTTTGCATGAAGGTACGCAGCTGATCTTCACGCCTACAGTTCTGAACCCATTTCTTGCATCTGTAAAAAAACACAAAAAGAATGGCGAAACTCAGCCAGTGTCCTTCGCCCACTTGTACTGAATTTGGCACGCAGACAGTTGGATTTCTTTTAACTCTGCTTTGAGCATCTTCTTCTTGTAATTTTTTGAGAAGAGAAAGGTATGCACCAAACTTTTTTCCCACCTTGCGATTCATGGTCTCACCCACCATCTTTGATTTAAAAAAAAATTCTTCAATTGTACGCAAGTGACCAAAATGATTGAAATAGTGCAAACTAAAAGTTCTTCTTCAGAGCCCATGTTCAGCGAGTACTGAGCGCCGCGGCCTGTCCAGCAGCTGTGCAGACTCTTGTCGGCTGGACTGGAGGAAGCCAGCGGGGGATGTTTAGATTTCCGTCAACAACCGTCACTGCTTTGTCAAACAACCGCATTCCACTCGCTGGAGAGGGTTTTCCAGGGTAGTGTGTCGCCAGCTTCAGTGAGCGGTCTGTTGTTTACCAAAATCGCACGTCCGCCACGCGCTCTCCCCCGCCGGCACGTGATCCTACTTCAATGCTTGTTGTAAGGGAAACTAATCGTAGATGGTGGTTGTATTGATTGTGTCCGATTTGTTACATGTTACACGTCTACAAAACTACTGTTATCATCACAAAAAAGTTGATTGATGATTAAAACGAGAAATAAAACGGGAAAAAAAGAAAACCCGGAAAAATGTTTAGTCTGCATTACAACTGTTTACATCATCAATATTTTTAGTAGTAGACTACTGCTACTACCATTAGAACTGCAGCATATTTTTTTTCTGCTTTCGGATGTTTCCGATTTGTTACATGCTGCTCTACCATTCATGTACAAAAGAAAGGGATAATGAATTGAAAGGGGTATGTTTGCTGACATTTATTTATGTACTTATGTGTATGAAACTACTTTTTACCACCACAAAGATAAAAAACGTACAATCAAAACAATAAATGAAACCAACACACACACACACACACACACACACACACACACACACACACATACACGCGCGCGCGCGCGCGCGTTTACTAAGTACTAGAACTGTTTGAAACAACAGCAATAATTTCTCTTTTAATACTTTATGTAAAAACAAACTACAAGTGCTGCTATTACATTTTCCTTCAACTTGGCCTTCTTCTGCTACTACTACTTCCACTACTTCGTTCTCAGCTTTCAGACCATTCCGTCGTTTTGACCTTCACTGTTTATCAGTCGATGATGAACCCAAGATATACCCGTGGCCGAAATGCTCGAACTCAGCCAGTGTGTGGGTCGTGCACGTTATGTCCCTAGCACAATAAGGGGCTTTCCCGGCACAAACTGTCGCATGTTCCAAAGTGCGACACTTTGTGCAAATCTTCTCAGCACAAAGTGTCGCACTTTTGCACAAAGTGTCGCATGCGACACTTTGTGCAGTTGCATATAAGGCCCTCCCTAACCCAGTAATCACCTTCCCTCATTTGTCGATACGAAAACTTGATCAGCAGTGCTCTTTTTAACATCACTCATGCGAGAAAAGCAGATATTGAGATTTGAACCAGATGCACGAAAACAGGTCCTTTAAGTCCGGTCAGGATACCAAAACGGCGGGTACGAGAAGCGCCGTTTTAGTATTGGGCGCCGTTTTGGTAATGGCATACCAAAACGGCGCCCAATACTAAAACGGCGTCTTAGGTCCCGCCGTTTTGGTGTTCAATACCAAAACGGCGGGACCTAAGACGCCGTTTTGGTATTGAAACGCCGTTTTGGTATGCCAATACCAAAACGGCGTTTCAATACCAAAACGGCGCTCTACAAGCCCTCCACGCTGACGATGAAGAGATGTTTCAGTGCGAGTATAGCTCAGCTGACCACTTAGGGACCTTTCAAGGCTGATGACAAAGAAATGTTTCACTGTTCTATGGTCCAGCAGACCGCACAGAGCCCTTGATGATGAAGAGATGTTTTAGCGGTATGAAAGGCCAAGGACACATTGGGCCTTAGTGGACTGCTGATGATGAAGAGATGTTATACGGTATGATAGGCCAGCGACCCAGGAGTGTCCTTAAGAACCTGATACTAAAGATGTTACGTTTATGAAAAGGCTAGACCAACATGGGTTGTTAGGACTGCTGATGAAAAGGATGTTTGCAGTATTAAAGGCCAAGGACTCACATGTGCCTTACGTGGTTGTGAGATGAAGGTGTTCATGTAATTCATGCCAGCCGATATGGCTTTAAAACAATTTTTTCAGTTATAGCTGGCAACAACAACAGGGTGTGATTTAAGACGACTGATGACAGTTCTGTTTTTAAACCCAAAACACAGCTACCTCACAGCCCAGACGACGAAAGGCGTGTCAATGTTTACAATCCTAGCCAACTGTATGCCTAGACATG
>CM031607.1:76923891-76931391 GCA_018398815.1 Conus ventricosus | reverse complement strand
CTCATCCCCGCCCCACACATAGACCCCCCATGTGCGCGCACTCTGCACGTTACGCAAAGGCGTCGCCAAACAAAGAACGTCTTAGGTGGCTCTTTGTGTATCCGAAAGTAGTGTGCTGTGAGTGTGTGAGGCGTGCAAACACACTGTCTTATGAGGCTGCACACGCTGGTGCTGAAATACTCAGGTTATGCACGGGACGACCCACTTTGATATATACATTTGATCCCCTCTTGGTCCTAATGTGCTAGATTTACTGTTGTGTTATGTACTGGTTTGTTAGTTTTTTTCTGCAAAATATGTTTTGCCAAAACTTCTTGTGCTGTCTTTCAAACGGTTCATGGCGGCTTTGGGCTTTGGATTGTTTTTGAACCCTTTGCTGGTAAAGGTTCCATGGCAATTTTTAGGCAGATTCTTATATTACACTCGTTTTAGGTTTTGCAAATACTTTAGTGTCCTCCTTTTAATAGTGTTCCATTTTAAAGTCATGGCAATTGTGAGAGTTTGTGCTTGAATCGTTTTTGATGCCTGCTGCTAGAGAGAAGGTAATTTGTTAATTATTATCTTACGGGTTCATTATCCTGGGCAACTCTTTCTCGTTTTTTTTTGTCTTCAAGAGAAGTATATGATGTGAATGTTTTGTTAAAGCTTGATTACGTTTGCTGCTGTATTGGTTACTCCCAATATAAATCAAAACTATATTTTGTATATGCATTAACATCCCATCTTTTAACGTTGCATGTCTTTGAAGTCATTCAATATATGATGAAAATGGAAGCTATTTGTTCGTTTGTTCAAGACCACAAAACTGATCAATGATAAGATTTTTTACGTTACATTTCACCCCATAATAACCACAACTCACTCATTTTGCATGCGTATTATGGTCAGCGACGAGTCCTTATAAAAGAAAACATTATTGTGGACAAGTTTACTGGTAAGTTTATTCCCCTCATTTCCTACCTCTGCCACTCATTTCAGGCCGATATTAATTGCAGGATGTCCAAAAATTTTATTGTGACAAGATCATGGCAGATGTCACCCCTCCATTCTTCTCTGCAAAGGTTGAAAATGGCAGTGCAGAGACAATGACAGTGTATTAGCAAGGAGCTGATGAGGGTGTATGAAAGGAGGAAAGAAGGACAGGAGAGGAAAGTGGAGAAGTGGGATGTGAGGGGGGGGGGGGGGGGAGGAAGGGGGGAAGAGGACATTGAGTTGAGGGTAGTATGGAATAGAATGAAAGGGAAGGGGAAAATTTAAATACTGTTTTTGGGAACTTGCTCAGGGTGACGTGTTGTTTAATAAGAAATATTGTTAGAAAACCTTGTATACTGAATAATGGTCAGAATCAATCACTTTTGATCATCCACCTTTATCTTCTTCTTCATGCAACTTAAAGGTCACTGCGCTATTGTTTGACAATGAACCGCTTTAGACAGATACCCGTTCTACCTTTACATAGATAAATGACTGCTTCGCATTCAGTCTTTCGTCCCAATCCCCCTTCTCTTCTTTCTCTTTTCACATCTCCCTCTTATTAGTCACTCCGCATTGATAGAGAATGAACCTTTAATACAGAGTATCCCCGATTTCCTTAAATCACTCTGCCAACTAATGTAACTAGACTTTATTTTGTCAAATGTTTTCTGGTTCATACAATAAAAAAAAGGGCTTCACGGGTTTTTTTTTGTTTTTGTTGTTTTTTTTTTGTTTTTTTGCTCTTTATCTCCCCTTCTTTTCTCTTACTGCATTGTAAAATCATCTCTTCTTCCTCTCTCTCCAGTCTCTCTTTTTCCCTTTCAATCATCTGCAACATATGTTTAAGTTGATTTTGTCTCTATATTGCATTTGGTTCTAAAATTTATCTTGTTCTAATAGTCTAGACTGGTTGATAGTGCTTCATATCAAACATCGCATTTTTGTTGGGGAAAAGAAACTGCAATTTGATTTTACTGCTGTAAATGATTGTTTTGTCACAGAACTTGAAACCCAAAGATTTAATCTTCCTGACTTTTTTACACAAATACTTTTTTTCCATGTATTTCATCCAGTATGTGACTTGTTTCTGTTTGTTAGTAATCTAATTAGTATTGGTGCAATATTTTCAACCTTCATTTTCTATCACTTTCCCGAAACATGAATAAATGTAATAATAGTCTGTCCTTCTCTCTCTCTCTCTCACAAGCTTGATCCTCTACTTCACGTGTTTCATCCGATCTCTTCTCCTCTTCTTTCTCTCTGACTCTCTGTATGATCTCTTAAAATTAAGGATTTTTCCTTCAAATAATGTGAGAGAGATGGGAGTTGACTGGCGAGGAATGAATTGGTGGTGGGGGGGGAGGGGGGGGGTGGGGTTTGGCCTTGATGAGATCGTAGAATATATTATTACGCTTGTTTTCTCTTTAGTCTGTGTCTTTTGTCCTCTTTCTGCCTTCCATTCTCTCCTGCTCTCTCTCCACTCTTTGTCCTGGTTGCAAGTGGTTTTCCGCATGTAACGAACACGTTATGAACCGACCACTCTGTCGGCCTTCTGACAGTAAAGGGGCAAGGAAGTATTCCTTTCCCCGGTCTTCTCTTCTGTCAATGAGCTAGTAATTCTTCTATTCTTATATTTTGACGTTATGATGAAAAAAGCTTTTTTATTATAAAACCATGTGTTGTGGCATTTTTTCACAACTTGCTGAACCGTCTACTTCGGTATGCGTTACAGGTGGAGAGTGAGAGATTAGATGAGGAGAGGAGAAGAGAGTCCGATTCAGAGTTAAGAGAGAGGAGAGAGAGCAGGAGAGCGAGAGAGAGAGAAGAGAGATTTCGATGATTTTGATGTTGGATGAGAGGTGAGAGATCATGACACCAGACAACATTTACCACAAAATGAAATGAGACTGGGCACCATTGAATGCACACGGAGCACATGCAGGGGGAGGGAGCTGCACACACGAATACAGACACACAATCATACACACCTTTTCTATGCTCTCCCACACTCCTCCCCACCACACACTCACCACACATGCACACATGATAGAGGAGTGAGAGAGGTGAGACAGAGAAGGATGGGGTCTACATTAAACGCGACCAAACGGACAGTTGACAGAAATGGGGCAAAGAGTTTTCCTGTTTTTGTCTGTCCATGAGGTAGGGAGATTCAGTGAATGTTCGGGCTTTGACGTTATGGCCTGAAAAAAGTTTAAGTTACAACATGTGAGTGGAGGGGGCGTTTTTGGGAGAACGTGTGGTGTGGGTTCAGAGGGGGGAGAGGGGAGGGAGGGAGGGGGGAGGGGGGAGAGAGGAGGAGTGAGGAGAGAGAGAGTGGGAGGAGGGAGAGGGGATCAGATGATTTATAGAGAGAGGAGAGAGAGAGAGGGGAGAGAGGAGAGAGAGGTCAGATGATTTATGGGGGAGAGAGAGAGTGAGAGATTATGAACACAGGACCCATTACACGAACAAAAATATATGGCCACGCTCACACACACGTGCCACACTACTGCGAAATTTTGTCACGTGCATAAATTTTTTTAAAACGCAGTTAGGTGTGCACGCATGGGCAGGTGTACATGAGAGAGAGAGAGGCAGTTATGAATAGTGAAAAGTGGGGGACACAAAAGAGACAAGAAAGACAGAATAGAAACAGAAATATCAAATGCAGTTGCATGTGAATGAGTAGCGACGGGGGGGGGGGGGGGAAGACGTGCATGACGTGAGGACGTGTGAGTGGATGTGTGTGTTGTGGTGTGTGTGGTGTGTGGTGTGTTGGTATGTGTGCTGTGTGTGTAGGTGTGTGTGGTGGTGTGTGTGTGTTGTGTGATGTCGTGTCTTAGTGCATCGAGTTAACTTGCAGTATGATTGTGCAAAAAGGCCTGTGGAGCCAATCGAGGATAGAGTAGACGACAGACTGCAGCCATTCTCTCAGACAGTGGTCTCAGTCTCTCATCCATCCCCATCCACCCTCTCCCTCTCTCTATCTCGTCTCTCTATGAAAATGATTGCGCAGCTGTTCTACCAAAAGAAACACCTTCACTCTGCCATCTTAACATTCGATGACAACAGACTTGGCAAAATGATTCTTCTAAGTTTCCTCTCTGAGATGAAATGCGAGGTACACTCAAGTGAATGAAACCCAGTGCATGTCAGCCTTCAACTTGCATGCATCTACCTCATTCACATACTTTTGAGATGTCCGCTGCACGTAGTTGGATCTGTGAAGAATTAAGCCTATGTGTTATTGTGCAGGATCTGACAGCTGTGGAGAACATCACTGAGAGAGATGTGAAGGTGAAACTAGTGAAAGATACATCATGATGGATATGAAGGGTACAGTTTCAAGCTAGGGTGAGAAGCCTTGGCAAACCGGACGCTTGTTTCGTCGGAAGTTCAAGAGTGGACTGGTTAATGTCTCGTTCTTCAGAGTGACCCCTCTAGTCTGTACTATCTGATGATATTTTGGGTCTGTTCTCCATCGTCTGGCTTGACCCTTCATCCCGGCGCTCTCTCGTCGGTACTTCATGTCTTATCTCTCTCTCTTTCTCTCGCCCCCTCTCTCTCCCTCTCTCTATCTAACTATCTCGTCCTCTCATTGTGGTATTTATACAGTTTTTCTTAACAGAACATGTAACTGAGTAAACACTAGTTGCTCTCTGTCTGTCTGTCTGTCTGTCTGTCTGTCTGTCTGTCTGTCTGTCTGTCTGTCTCTCTCTCTCTCTCTCTCTCTCTCTCTCTCTCTCTCTCTCTCTCTCTCTCTCTCTCTCTATCTCGTCCTCTCATTGTGGTATTTATATAGTTTTCATAACCGAACATGTAACTGAGTAAACCCATGTTGCTCTCGCTCTCTGTCTCACTGTCTCTGTCTCTGTCTCTCTCTCTCTCTCTCTCTCTCTCTCTCTCTCTCTCTCTCTCTCTCTCTCTCTCTCGTTTTGGTTTTTACCCATTCCTCCTTTGCTGAACATATAAATGAGTACACACTTCTTGCTCTCTCTCCCTCCCTCCCTCCCTCCCTCCCTCCCTCTCTCTCTCTCTCTCTCTCTCTCTCTCTCTCTCTCTCTCTCTCTCTCTCTCTCTCTCTCTCGTTGTAGTAATTAAACAGTTCTTGACTGAACAAATTAATGATTACCCCCCCCCCCCCGTCTCTCTCTCTCTCTCTCTCTCTCCTCTCTCTCTCTCTCTCTCTCTCTCTCTCTCTCTCTCTCTCTCTCTCTCTGAGATAATGAATGGGTTCGCAGCTGTTCACACACAGAAGGGAACAAACACATCAACATGGGCACAGTGAAACACACAATGACAACAGACTGGCAAACTCATTATTGTAAGTTTCCCCTGCTGGCACCAACTATCAGGAACTCACATAAGAGGGAAGTCCAGGTGCTGATGTCAGCGCTACAAGCTGCACTCATCTACCTTTCAGGGAAGTCCAGGTGCTGATGTCAGCGCTACAAGCTGCACTCATCTACCTTTCAGGGAAGTCCAGGTGCTGATGTCAGCGCTACAAGCTGCACTCATCTACCTTTCAGGGAAGTCCAGGTGCTGATGTCAGCGCTACAAGCTGCACTCATCTACCTTTCAGGGAAGTCCAGGTGCTGATGTCAGCGCTACAAGCTGCACTCATCTACCTTTCAGGGAAGTCCAGGTGCTGATGTCAGCGCTACAAGCTGCACTCATCTACCTTTCAGGGAAGTCCAGGTGCTGATGTCAGCGCTACAAGCTGCACTCATCTACCTTTCAGGGAAGTCCAGGTGCTGATGTCAGCGCTACAAGCTGCACTCATCTACCTTTCAGGGAAGTCCAGGTGCTGATGTCAGCGCTACAAGCTGCACTCATCTACCTTTCAGGGAAGTCCAGGTGCTGATGTCAGCGCTACAAGCTGCACTCATCTACCTTTCAGGGAAGTCCAGGTGCTGATGTCAGCGCTACAAGCTGCACTCATCTACCTTTCAGGGAAGTCCAGGTGCTGATGTCAGCGCTACAAGCTGCACTCATCTACCTTTCAGGGAAGTCCAGGTGCTGATGTCAGCGCTACAAGCTGCACTCATCTACCTTTCAGGGAAGTCCAGGTGCTGATGTCAGCGCTACAAGCTGCACTCATCTACCTTTCTTTCTCCCGGGCACTCTGTGAGTAAGTGTATATGATGCGCGTGTCTTCGGTGTGTGTGTGTGTGTGTGTGTGTGTGTGTGTGTGTGTGTGTGTGTGTGTGTGTGTGTGTGTGTGTACATGTGTTACTGTGTGCACGCGTGCGTGCGTGCGTGCGTGCGTGCGTGCGTGCGTGCGTGCGCGCGCGCGCGCGCGCGCGTGTGTGTGTGTGTGTGTGTGTGTGTGTGTGTGTGTGTGTGTGTGTGGGACACAGAGCACACAAAACAAACAAGGAGACATCCCTACTCTTTGTTAGTTCCGTGTTGTCTGTGATGTCATTTCTGCCAGGCGATTTAATGTCGTAAGCACCATTCGTTTGGAGTTTTGGGCGTGTGTTTATCTGATCATAGGGGAGCAAGAGTGACCCTCATTTTTGTTATTGCATGTTCTAAGAAATCTTCACCTACTTTTTGTGCGTTTGTTCCAAGTATTTGCACTCTTGTCTGCTGTTAACAATGTATATTATGTCAGTTTTTTTTTTGGTCGTTTTTGTTGCAGTCTGGTTAATACCTAGTGTGAGTGTGCACACTGTGCAGAATAGCCATGAGTTGTCTGTTATACAATATCGGTTTGACAATACGCATGAATGTTGATATTGTTTTTATTCAAACAATGTTCATCCAGTTTTCTCACTATTTATTGCTGTTGTTGTTGTTGTTCTTGTTCTTGTTCTTGCTGTTGTTCTTGCTGTTAAACTGGGGTTGAGAAATAAAGGGGACAATCCCAGGCATCTTCAGTACTACCCCATCTATTTGCCGTATAGAGCTATGGATCAATTATTGGCTTGTGAATGTGATATGAATAATGTCTAAACGGTTATTGTTCATCTTCAGTTTAACGTCTGTAAACTGCAAATGATGCTAAACTATGCAGTCTGCCTTGCTTCCTATTTCAGAACAGGACTTTGTGGCTATGTCGTGACAGCCTTCCTAAGACCATGAGTTGTCAGCTGGGCTGTCATACTCCAACACAATTTACACCGGAGTGAGGAATTGTTTCTGTCCTGTCGTCCCATCCACAAGAGACTGCACTAACCGACGGAATACACTGCATAACGTTTTGTTGATTTTGAAAATAAATACTGTTTTACACTAGTTACTGGACCTAAACCCTTTGATTGACAAATACATGAGATGTAGTGGTAGGTAGATACACTAACATATCTTAATGATGTCATTGTTAGTGAACAAATGTATATCGTGTGACCTTCAATAAAAACTAATACTGGCTGATGTGGTTCAGCATGCGTGCTTTTCTTTGCTTCAGTCCAATCTCTTGATAATCATCAGTCATTAAATGCTCCTGTGCCTTTATGTGCATTAGTATCGCGGGTAGTGTCGTATACTTTATTGGCTCCAGTACTGTAAAAGCTGATGCAA
>CM031607.1:76913891-76916391 GCA_018398815.1 Conus ventricosus | reverse complement strand
ACACCGAATCGCCCAGCAGATATGACAGCACAGAGCGCGCAGCAAGCCTAGTACGGGTGTGTGAGTTTGTGTGTGTGTGTGTGTGTGTGTGTGTGTGTGTGTGTGTGTGTGTGTGTGTGTGTGTGTGTGTGGAGGGGGGGGGGGTCTAAAGCCTTTGATACCTTTGACTTGATCTTCTCTGTTAAAAGCTGCTGATGTGTGGCCTCACTCTCCGGTCCGTCAGCATCATGTTATCTTTTCTTAACAGACAGCCCGGCTAGAGTCATCAACATCTCTGGAGAACCCAATGCCCTCTGAATCATTCAGGTGACATTGTTAATCCAAGTAACATGTACAAACATATACATGAAATAAACAAACACACATGCAGGTGACAATTCCATACCACCCTGTGCAGAAGCGTAGGCCATTACGTGAAATTGAGATAGATGGATAAAAAAAATACACACTGACGTCATCCCCAAAGACAGAACGATGCGATCTTAATAGTAGGATTAGAAAGGAAGTCTCATGGATGGTACAACTAGGAGTTGTAGCTGGAAAGAAAATGAAGGAGGAGATAAAACTGATCTTCACTGAATTCTACAGGAATGTATAGGGCGGTAATGTGTGGTGGTAATGGTAGGGGTATAGAATTGTTTTTGTTTTGAAGTCTCTCGACAAAAACAAACAACCTTCAAAACACCAAATAACAAGCAAACAAGGGGAAAACGCAACAAAACAAAAACAAAAAAACACTTGACAGTAGAAAGAAACTCGTGGAGAGCGTGGCAGCAGAGAGTCCTCAGAAGAGAAGCCCCCTTCAAGCAAGTGTTTCGGCCCTTATCTCCTGACACTCTAGGGGGGTTGGGCCACACCCGGTTCATGACTCCGGATGTCCCTCTGCTGCCCCTTTTTTTTTTCCCCATCTTGGGACGAGCCATGGCTGGGATTCGAACCCATGACCCTCTGGACATGCTCATTTTCTACTTAATGACTCGCGCTTTAACCACTGAGCCACAGGGACACCTGATATTTGTAGGGAAATTAAGCCTTATGAAGTTCACTTTTGTTCCTCCTTGACCAGATCCAGCTTGAACACCTCTCTGCCGCTTCTGCCATTGCTTTCAGGGCTCTGGTTTTTTCCTTCCCTGCAACTGAGAGCTGTTTCATGAGGCGTATGCAGACGTTCCTACAAATCCCCTAGCTCCAATTTCTGCAGTGAGGACTTTGACCTGATAGCCTTCTCTCCTCAGGCTGTTTGCCAGATCAGCATACTTTTCAGTCTTGTAGATTTGAGCTGCCTCCATTCTGTTCTCATATGGCACTGTGAGCTCGATCATGATCAGCTGCTTGGTTGACTTAGAGTGGACTACTATGTCTGGTCTCATGCCACTCTTGCTGATGATCCTGGGTGACTCTTCCATTCTGGGAGGTCTGCAGTGCACTCCCAGTCCATCTGCCCCATCCAGCAGACTCTGCCTGCATGTTTGGAGTGGCACTGTTGTTCTTGGCCATAAATTTGCTGCCTCCTGCCGTGAAGAATGTTGCGGTGCTTTTGGAGTCCTGATTCTCCCTTTTGGGGTGTTGGTACTAGCCCAGACTACTTGTACAATCTCTTTGAGCACTTGGTTGTGCCTCCATGTGTACCTTCCTTGAGCAGGGCTACTTTACATGAGCTTAGAACATGCTCCACTGTTTGTTTTTCATGGCAGAGGGGGCATGCAGGATCGTCTGTTTTCCCCCACTTCACCAGGTTTGCATTTGAGGGCAGAAGGTCATATGCAGATCTGAGAATGAAGCTGATCCTGAGAGGGGCCATGTGCCAAATGTCATTCCAAGTTAGACTTCTTTGGAGTGCATTCTCCCACGTTGTCCATTGCCCTTGCTGGCTCTGCTGGACTGCTTTTTGGAGTCTTTTTTGGTCTTCTTCTTTTCTCATCTCCTGAATCATCATGTCTCTTTTGGCTTTTCCTTTGGCCTTTGACCACCATTCAGTTTTGGTCACCCCCAGTCCTTGTCTGTTGGTCTGTGTGTGTGTGTCCTGTTATTTCTCTGATCTTGAGACTTTCTTTTGCAGAATCCATCGCCTCGTGAACTTTCCATTTTCTGCCTGTCTTTAGCTGGGGCTTGATTGCTTCTACCACCTTGTCTCCTGAGTCCTCCAGCATGCTTTGAAGTCTGATCTTCCCTGCTTTGTATTCCTCCAGGATGGATTTCAGTGGTAGTTTGAGCTTTGCTTGGCGACAGTACAGCGCGATGTCAGTCAGACAGGGTGGGACACCAAGCCATTTCCTTGTGAACTTGTTGATTTTGGCTTCCATTGCCTCCACTGTGCTGGTGCAGATGTCGTATATCATCAGAGGCCATAGGAGCTTTGGTATCAGCATGAACTGCAGACACCAGACCTTGTATTTGCCAGGGAGCCCACACTGGTCAATGGTCTCCAAGCCTTCTTCCGCCATCTGCTTGGTTTCTTTTGCTCTTTGTGTGTCTTTCAGCGTATCATCATACCATCTTC
>CM031607.1:76876391-76908891 GCA_018398815.1 Conus ventricosus | reverse complement strand
CTCTAGCACTTTCTCTTTTATTCTTCTCTTTTTTATTTGATTGCAGCGCTGTTTTTATTCTCTTTCTTTGCATTATATTACTAAAGGGGTGTACCCTTATGTTTTCCTTTCTCTCTCTTACTGCAGCATTTCTTGATATTCTTTTTCATAGTGTTCCCTTATTGCAGCATTCCACTATTCTTCTGCTTTACGTTATCGTTTTATCTTTACATTCCCCCACCACCATCATTTTTGCTATTCTTGGCGTATATGCTCTTGTTTCAGGAAGTTCAGTTATATTCTAAGGGTTCCAATTTTCTGAAAGCAGGATTTTCCAGTCGATTTGCTTTTCATTCTTTCCTTCAAAGCATTGTTTTCAGTGATTTGGATTAATATATCTTTTTGCATATTGCTTTATCAGTCTCTTGCTTTCGGTTTTATCCTTTAGTTCGCTTAAAATATCTCGGGACCATTTTCTTTTTCAATTCTGTTCCTTTACGTTCTCTGAACGATGGACCTATTTGTCAATCATTGGTTTCCTGTCTGTTACTGCAGGGATGTTTTGGTTCTTCTTATGTTGATCAACGCTTGTCGTTTTCCACGAGATTTTAATCGTCCTTTTCTAGTTAGTTATAGACAACAATATATCTTGGTATTATACATGATACTTTGCAAATCATTTAAGACTGGATCTCTTAAGCTGATTTTGTACTCATTCACGAATACCAGAACGCGCATTTGGGCACATCGGTGTCGCGATAAACCTGAGGTGAGAAAAAAAAAAGTGTTTCTATCGTGCTAATTTGAATCTCGAATATAGCAGTACCGTCAAGAATGGACAATCTCGCACATGTTCGATGTTGAACATCGTTTCATGATACACATTTACCAACGTCAGTCCCCACCTCACAACCACTGGCAAGCCGCATAACATTTAAGTTAATGGCCGAATGTTTCAGTTACTTTTATTTGTGGCATGAAGAATTTTATGCTATGTTGTCCTCCATGGAGATGAGGGAGTCTCCATAGTGTGTGTGTGTGTGTGTGTGTGTGTGTGTGTGTGCGTGCGTGCGTGCGTGCGTGCGTGCGTGCGTGCGTGCGTGCGTGCGTGCGTGCGTGCGTGCGTGTGTGCGTGTGTGTGTGTGTGTGTGTGTGTGTGTGTGTGTGTGTGTGTGTGTGTGTGTGTGCGTGCGTGCGTGTGCGTGCGTGCGTGTGGGTGTGTATGGGTTGGTGGGGTTTTTTTTCATATCAGGAGGCCTGCTCTTCTCTCCTGTTCAATCCAACAGACCTTAATTCCATACTCTTGCTGTCACAGCCATCTCAGAACATGAACTGCAACATTTTGCTGTGCAGCATGTCCTTCTACTGGAGCTCCTGGAGTCGTAGTGTTTCCTCTGGCACTGTACGAAACGCATGTGCAATCTCCTTGTGCACTATGTTGCGTCTCCATGTGTACCTTCCCTGGGTTAGGGCTGCTTTGCATTAAGTCAATACACAGCAGATATGCAGGTCATCAGGTTCGTCCCTTTTCACCAGGTCTGTGTTCCTAATCGGGTGCCATGGGCTATCTTTCATTTCAGCTAAGACTTCTCCAGAATGGATTTCCCTCACAGTCGACTGTTGCTGCTGGCAATGCTGGGCTGCCTTCCAGATTCTTGTTGCATCATCTACTTTCTTTACGGACCATGAGGAAATAGATTGTGACCACTGAGAAGCTTTCATTGAGAAGACTAAGGTCAACTCTGACAGGGCACAAGCAAATGCTTTTGTTTGTGCTCTATCATACGCATAAACAACAACAACAACAGTCCTATTGCTGTCGGTGAAGATGGTAATGTTTATGTTTCTACGTGGTCCGTTTCATGCCACCTGTCCTTTCCCTCGCCCAAATCGCATCCTACCCCTCTTAAGTCATGTTCATCATGTCTGAGGACTTGTTCACCTGCACTTTTTCCCCTGTAAATGTTTGTTTCCACAGTTTGTTTGGTATCAACCAGCATGAAGAAAACCACTAGGTCAAGGCTTGTTACCTTAATGTCTGTGGGTGGCTCAGTACTTCAGTCTGTCGTGTCATGCAATGAGGAACAGAACGATGAAGGTCAGACTGCGTGGTATCAGTTCGCTCTGAATCTGCACAAGAGCGCTGCACATTACGCTCTAGGAGAAGTACAGACGTCCGCAGCGCTGGAAAACTGGAGCACCACTGTCAGAGATACATCAGTTTGATAACAGAAAGTTGATCGTATGGTTCCGTCTTTCCAGTTGAGCCTGCATTGCTGTCAAATCTAGACACTAGAACCCAAAAGAGCCGGATTCACACGATTTGATATGAACTCTGCAGACATGAAGCGCTGGACATAGTCTGTGTGAAAATGCAACTTATGGTTTTGATACTCAGAGTTACCATTCAGCGTTTTGAAAGAGCCGATTGAGATTCGAGCAACGACTTTTATTGTGTGCATGCCTAATAAAAGAAACCACTGCAAGTTTCCTTCTAAATGCTAACGTTTGAAAAGCGGACGAGTGTGGGAGTAGGGGAAGAAATGTGGGGACAGGGGTAAGGGGACTTAATGTCATGGGGAGTAGGGGAAGAAATGTGGCGACAGGGGTAAGGGGACTTTAATGTCATGGGGAGTAGGGGAAGAAATGTGGAGACAGGGGTAAGGGGACTTAATGTCATGGGGAGTAGGGGAAGAAATGTGGGGACAGGGGTAAGGGGATTTTAATGTCATGGGGAGTAGGGGAAGAAATGTGGGGACAGGGGTAAGGGGACTTTAATGTCATGGGGAGTAGGGGAAGAAATGTGGGGACAGGGGTAAGGGGACTTAATGTCATGGGGAGTAGGGGAAGAAATGTGGGGACAGGGGTAAGGGGACTTAATGTCATGGGGAGTAGGGGAAGAAATGTGGGGACAGGGGTAAGGGGACTTTAATGTCATGGAGGAGAGCAACTGTGCCCTAGAGCTCCCGATCAATGTCACAGAATATGGTTTCCTTACAAATCTGCGAGATCCTGTGTACCCTTTCACAACACCCACCAAGTACCTTATGGTCTTGTAGCTTCTTATAGGCTGCGTTGTACGTGCACCGCCTGGCAACAGGTTCATTGCCTCCATCATTCTGTTCCGTGGTGCCTCTCTCACTAACACGTTTATCTATGAGAAAGTAAGTGAGCAGAGCAGGGCAGGGGGGATTTGTCGGAAGATGTGATGTGTGTCCAAAGTGGGAAGGGGAGGAGAGATCTGGATGAGGAGAGGAGGAGGGTGGGACAGCAGATGTAGCGATGTTAAATATCACAGCAAAGTGGCGAAACTCGTTATCACAGACAGCAGACGATACGTTTTCCCGCTCTGCTTGTCTTGGAGCACGTGAGACAAATGCTAATTCAGATCACGGAGCACGTGCACTGCGTAAAGAAAGCGTCATTACCATCGACCCGGTTCTCGTTACTTCTCTCACTAACACACTTACGGTCTGTCTCATGGGAGGCGATCTGATAGGGATAGATGATGGATGCAGCAGGCAATATATTCCTTGTGACCTTGTTTTGGAGAATGCAATGGGGATGCAAATATCGGAGATGTATTTGACCTCATAACACAATGTTGTGGAATGATTTTCAAGTAATGTACTATCTAGAAATAGAGTTCCATTGACAATTTAAAGGAAGTTAATAATTCTATTGTAGATCTAGAAAAGCTGTTCACAACTATAATTTTCAAGTAATGGACTATCTAGAAATAGAGTTCCATTGACAATTTAAAGGAAGTTAATAATTCTATTGTCGATCTAGAAAAGCTGTTCACAACTAGTAGATATGGTAGAGAAATCATTAAAAGATCAGTCCTCCTATAGAGTTTGTTTTCTTATGATTCTCTGCACTACACTATGCTTACATTTACTGCTCGTGTGTTAGGTTCAGAATGTTATGTTTTCACATGTGAGGCAAGACACTGTCCATAAATGAAATGAAGTGTGTGATATAAGATTCATATTTAAATTACATGCTGCAAAGAAATACCAGATCCAGTCAAATAAAGGCGAAAAAGTACAGAATAAAATCTCGTTTTTGTTCCTTTTTTTCTGTTTGAAACCTTCGTTTGAATAAACATAAACATGTTACATTTCTGTTCAGCAGCTTTGATAGGAAACAAAAGGCCATGGTGGACTTTGTTCGTGTTGTTCGTGTAATACCAGACTGTGATCTGTCATGATCAACACGTTGCGAAGTGTTCATCCCTGTCTGTAATTCTATTAACAAACATCCCTTTCTGTCTTACCCTTGAACCACCAACACACAAACTGTCTCTGTGATCCTGTCATATTTTCACTATTTGTTTTTCACTATGGTATGAGCTGGGCTCTCACTGACAATTCATGAGATATGCTGCATCCAACACTGAAGTGAACGATGGAAATCTGACTGCACCACACCATTCTTAGGACAGTTGCACTGGCTGCCTGTATCTGAATATACTAAAAACAAAATATGCTCGATGCCCTTCCGTGCCATCACGCTGTATCACCCTACAATGGCGTATCTGTTTTTCGGTACATTCGCTTAACATGATATCCGCTCGACGCGTTGATCTTTGCTCGCTGTCCCTGGACTTGTTTCATGGAACGTGCTGCTCTTCTGTATGTTTTCATAGATCAGTTATATAGCATTACTACTTTCCTATTCTTGCCTCGTGGAGGCTCTTTGACTTCCTTCCTATGGGATATTCTGTTCTGCTAATTTGTTCCTTCCGTCACTTTCTTTGACGTACCATTTTCGTATCTTATTTTTCTTTGCTGGTGTCCACTATTTCTGCCTTTGTGGCCTGTTATCTTGGATTGAAATTGTCTGCAGCTTTGTATAAAATGTAAATTGTCTGCAGCTTTGTATAAAATGTACTCCATGCAGTAGTCTGACAGTGAAACTGTACACACTGTTCAGACAAGAAACTGGTGTACATTTTGCAGTGTCCATATGCCCATATGTTTTATGTTGATGTATTCGTTGCAGGGATGCAACGTGGACGGACGGGGGAGGGGGCGGGGCTGTCGCGGTAGAAATAGATCCCCACCCTCACACCCACTCACCCTCAGGAAGTTATATGCTAATAACTCCTCTTCTCTTCTCTGTCGCCCTGTCCGTCCCAGTTTAGACCCGATTTTCCTTTCTTTCTTCACTTCCCTCCAACATTCTCTGTCTTTCTTCACTGTCCCTCCAACATTCTCTGTCTTTCTTTCTTCACTGCCCTCCAACATTCTCTGTCTTTCTTCACTGTCCCTCCAACATTCTCTGTCTTTCTTCACTGCCCTCCAACATTCTCTGTCTTTCTTTCTTCACTGTCCCTCCAACATTCTCTGTCTTTCTTCACTGCCCTCCAACATTCTCTGTCTTTCTTCACTGTCCCTCCAACATTCTCTGTCTTTCTTCACTGCCCTCCAACATTCTCTGTCTTTCTTTCTTCACTGCCCTCCAACATTCTCTGTCTTTCTTTCTTCACTGTCCCTCCAACATTCTCTGTCTTTCTTTCTTCACTGTCCCTCCAACATTCTCTGTCTTTCTTCACTGCCCTCCAACATTCTCTGTCTTTCTTTCTTCACTGTCCCTCCAACATTCTCTGTCTTTCTTTCTTCACTGTCCCTCCAACATTCTCTGCCTTTTTTGACCATTCCCCTGTCTTTGTACTGGAAACTACGTTTTTTTTTGGTCAATGTGTTTGACATGCCAGGTGTTTTCCTCTTTTTCCTTCTTTTTTTAAAATTTTGACCAGGTATATAGTCCAGAGTGGCCGCTAGCTGCCAATTCTGCAGTGTCTGTTTGCAAGTATGGTTTTTATGGGTTTATCCCCAATCCACACACGTGTCTTTTTCATTTAAACTTTTTTTTTGTTAAACATGACACGTCGAAATCAAGCGGAACAGCTGGTAGTTTCCGCTGGTCTTGTTTTATAAGCTACATTATGTCGATAGTTTACCTACTACCTTATGCTATGTTTACTTGAGCTTTTTTAATGTAATATTTTTTTCAAGATTTTGTTGTTGTTGTGACCTTTCCTTGTTCTTCGTTTACAGCCCAGAAAAAAAGGTTTGTGCAGTCTGCATGGATTAAATAATAAAAGTTGTAATCAAAACGTTTTGCAGCTATATATGATCTTCTTTACTGTCATTATTTTTGCTTACCTTTGTCACCTGAAGATAATGAAATAAGGTGCATTCTTACCACCCAGAGCAAGGCTCAGTCTTTGAGATTTAAGTACTATTCTGTGGATGTCAACGGACTACTTATGTATTTAATGTATGTATTTTAAAGATTTGTTATGGTGTGTGTGTGTGTGTGTGTGTGTGTGTGTGTGTGTGTGTGTGTGTGTGTGTGTGTGTGTGTGTGTGCGTGAGTGCGTACGTGCGTGCGTGCGTGCGTGCGTGTGTGTGTGTGTGTGTGTGTGTGTGTCTGTGTGTCTGTGTGTGTGTGTGTGTGTGTGTGTGAGAGAGAGAGAGAGAGAGAGAGAGAGAGAGAGAGCGAGAGAGAGAGAGAGAGAGAGAGAGAGATGTTTCTTTGCTGTAGTTTATGTGTGGTTATCATATTGCTATGCAATTATTCTCTTATACTTCTCTTTACCCTCCCATATTATCCATCCTCCACCTTCCTACCCCAGTTCCAATCCTCCTCGCTTCCCCATCATACGCGAGTAGATCATGTGATTCGGTGTGGTGAAATTATGGCGCAGAGTGAGTCATACAGCTTGCTGTCCATTCATTAAAACCAAGGACAACTTCTTCTGAACCACACTCCTGTTACCACCTTCAGTAAATAGTTTATTTGATTCTGTAAATAAATCATACGACACAAACATTCAAAAGAATAACAATGAAATCGTACTTTTGACCATGATACACAGTTTCCACACACGTGTCTTAGGTATACCACATTCAATATTATGTGAGAATTATGAAAATTCAATTCGAAAAAAAAAATGACAACCGACTTTTACACGGATGTCGTCATATTACAAATAAACAAACGACGAAAGTTGCCAGTTAAAAAGACTAACTCATACATAAAGATCGATTCTCGGACAAAATACGTAAACAGTCAAAAGAGATCATCATGTCCCTTTCCCATTCCAAGCTGTTTCCATTAATTATATCGCAGATGATTATAATTTATTAAACAGTCGCAAAAAAGGCAATATTACGTAGTTACTATTAATGGACACTTTTAACCGGAAAAAGTTTCAAAACAGGCGGATCCAAAAACAAAAAATACTAGGCACATCAACATGCGAGCAGGAGATTGAAAGAAAAGTATAGAATCTAAGTAAGGTCAATGGTATTTCCTTACAAATCAAAATCATTGACTGCATTATATAAATTCAACAATGTCTGCTATTTTCAGAGTCAGAGAATGGGAGTGGGCTCAAAACAGAGGAGAAAAAAACTAGAAGAGCGCTCATGACAGTAACAGACCTCCGCCAGGGTCCAAGAGATCTTGGATTCGCTTTTTAAGTCAGATCCGCACCAAGATTGAAAGGATTCTTCCCATGGCCAAACTACTCTGCGCAGTCATGTTTGGTTAAGACCAGCTGAATAGTCTTTGCGTCATCTTGTTGACTGAAAAACAATAGACACCCGGGGAACATTCCCTCCCGGCGGAGTCAACAACAGAGAATACGTCTGAATATGGGCACATTGTGTGTGTGTGTGTGTGTGTGTGTGTGTGTGTGCGTGCGTGCGTGCGTGCGTGCGTGCGTGCGTGCGTGCGTGCGTGCGTGCGTGCGTGCGTGCGTGCGTGCGTGCGTGTGTGTGTGTGTGTGTGTGTATTGTCCTGTACGGATGGAGTCTTACACAATAATCAAACACACTTTACCGTTGAAGGCCTTTTCTATGTGTACGCTAATGTGTGACTATAGTTCTCTATAAATGATGTCTTACACAATAATCAAACACACTTTACCGTTGAAGGCCTTTTCTATGTGTACGCTAATGTGTGACTATAGTTCTCTATAAATGATGTCTTACACAATAAGTCAAACACATGTTACTGTTGAAGGCCTGTTTTATTTGTATGCTAATGTATGTGTGGAGGGCTTTAGTTCTCCAGCTTTCTATTCTTTCTGCTTCTTTGTCTCTCTCAGTTTGAACCGCAAAATTAAAAAAAAAAAACTAACCATCTCCCAAACGTCTAACAATAACATGATTCCACGACGAACAGCGCTTTCGTCTTCCAGAGTATTGCCAATTTCGGATTTTCTATTGTTTTAGCCGGTCTGTTCCTGTGATGTACATTTTTCTGCCTGGAAGCGGATTCAAATAGGTTTCAAATTCAAAAGCCGTCGTTCTGAACGTTGAGATAACTATTCAGTTTCCAACTCAGCGTTTAGAAACAGCCGCCACTTCTAACATTTCAAAGACCGGACAACACTCAATCTGAAGCAAAGAGTTTAACGTCTAGGTTAGAGCAGACAGAAGTGGTCATACAATTTTGCAATCGTCCTTTTCTTTTTTCTTTTTTTTTCTTCTTTTTTCCTTTTTTTCTTTTATCAGATAAAGAGATCGTCGTTTTATGTTTCAACAGATTGATGTAGAAAGCAAAGTAGGAAAAAGAAAAGATGAAGGTGGCTTACACGTACACCAACATGTAAACCATACGATTTGATATGTTCATAAAATTTTACTGCTGTATCAGTTCTTCTGGCGATTGTAAAGGTTCCTTGATGATAAATCAGGAGGTTGTTTTTAAAATTTCCTGACTAGATAGATAGATAGATAGATAGATAGATAGATAGATAGATAGATAGATAGATAGATAGATACCACCCATCGTGGTGAAGTGGTTAGCATCACAGACTTGCAAATGGGAGATGGTGGATTTGATTCCCATTAAAGCCGTTGATGTTTGTATTAATTTTTTTTCTGCCCTGACCATACCTATTTCGAGTTACTTTTGCTAAGAATTCAACTGGGAAAACTGGGAACACACATTGGAGTTTCATTTACTTAATGGATGCGTGTCTGACAGAGTTGCTCAAATTTTCTTACCAGCATTGCAGGTGAGCGTATCTCTCGCACCTGGTTGACGCCGAGATAAATTTTGAAAATATGCGTTTGGCACAGCATTATTCTCATGCCCATCGATCAGTATAAAACGTTTCAAATTCTATGGCCAATTCATGCCCTGCTCTCATGGCTATCTCAGCTTGGTTTACCTCTTCACGATGTCCTTGGTATGTTCTGCTGGGGTCTCTGGTGTCAGCAAATTCACAGGCACTCTCGTTGGGAAGACGCGATGGCGCCTTCCAGAGGAAGAGCTCACTGACATTGACTTTGCGACAAAAAAAAAATTGTCGAGAGTAAGGGGAGTGGGATATTAGATAGTGCACTGCATATGTGGGATCATAACAGACACGACTGAACACCACCGAGGTCACTCACGGGCAGTGCAGTGCCTCCTCTGGTGTGTTGCCTGATGACGACTCAACATTGACGACTCTCTGTGGATTGCCGGTGTCAAGGCTATGGTAGGACAGGCCAGCCTGTGGCTGTAGACATGGTGCCAGAACGAACAGCATGGGCGAGTGACATGGAAGATGAGAGGGGAAAAAATAGATAGCATGTATTTGAAAGAAGGGGGCGCAGCAAGGAATTCTTCTCTAGTGATTGCTCTGTTAGCGTTTAGCTTCCTTCACAGTGGAGGTCAGAAGGTCCAGTAAGTGATAGCTGTTTTGCTCCAGCCAACGCTGGTAAGGCTTGCTACTGATTCCTCCCTACCTGCTGCTCAGCTGCACCTCCCTATAAATAGGAAACCGCCTGAAAAAAAACGTAGGCTGCCTTACGTATGTGAGAAGTATCTAAATAAAAGAGCGCTCCACAAACAAAATGTAATTATTTTGTCATTAAAACGATTGGCTAAATCATTTCCGAAATATGACAGTGGAAATGTCGAACGACGCAGCCTATTGGGGTCAACCATCAGGGATTTTAAAAAAAATCACACGAATTAAAGAACAAATATCTGATACAAATTCTGAATTCAAAAAAGAAAAACAAATATGTGAAACAAATTCTTAATTCAAAAAAGAAAACAACACTCCATAAACACGAAATGCCTCGTCAGATTAACTACTGTATCCTGGTTACATGCTGCCAAGAAGCGCTTCCACATAAGAAGAAGGAAACTCCCCAAACCTTCCTCGTGCCCTGCCTGTCTCTGAAGTGTGTCCATAAAGCAAGGAGCAGCCTTCAGTGAAAGAAAAAGTAGTGCGTTTGATAGAAATGATAGACCAATGGTTTTTTCCACCTCAAAAGGTAGAACGAAAGAATGATTGCCTATGATTGTTGAGGCATTTCCAGCCTGTGCGAAGCCTGAAGACTATCTCCTAGTCTATGTTGTCAGGGGGTGGTACGCATTGCTCTGATTTTTATTGCATGCAGCCACCTGCTGTATTGCTGCGCCTTGATGATAATGATTGTCACATTTATGAAAGAGGCATGGTATAGTGACGTGAGATTTCTTTTCTAATCGTCACGATAACATGGTAGGCCTACATGACCTCCTTTCCCCGCCCTCTCCCTCAGATTTAAACATAGGCTAACAATCACCCGAATTAGGAAGAGTTCAACACATCGTAACCTTGCTAGATCTGAACGTGGCGGACGAACTGCAAAAATTAGAATTAAGAATATTTCTTCCACCAACAGTTTGTCAGCGCTGGCACTGAATTCCATTTTAGATATTTAAAAAGATCTTCACGGCAAGTAAATATATGTTTTAAGATCACAAACAACAAACAGGTCACAAGAGCGAAACATGGCTTATTTAAGATCTTTAGCCAGTTACACTTCAGCCAACAGTTCCTTTATATGCTAACAATCATAGGTGGTGAGCAATGCAGCGCATAGCCAAACTGACGAACACACCTTACATGCACTTGTCGTCGTTGTGTGTGTGTGTGTGTGTGTGTGTGTGTGTGTGTGTGTGTGTGCAAAATCTCGCTTTTTGTGACTTCTTTAATGGAAAATCAAGGTAAATGGAAAATCAAGGTACGACTGACTTGTTATGGGGATAAAACAACACACACAAAACAAGGAAAATGACAGCACGCTTCTATGCTGCGCCAGAAACGCGGTAAAGACGTCAAGCGTGTATTGTGGTGATAAAAGAGATCCCTGACACAATGTTAAATGTAATAATGCAGCAGTTTCCATAACAAAATGTAACGATGCTTCTATTTCCGGACATGTCATCCATTAAATTGTAATCTGATACCCATTTTGTGCATAATCAGCAAACTGATAATGCACAAAATTTAACAAATGTAGACAATCGTTGCAGATTGTCACGTTAATTAGAAGCAGCACACTGTAAAAAATCATTGATGCACCAGTATACAGCCTCAGGGACAAATAATCAGAGATGATCACCCAATGTATTAACAAACTTACAACATCTGACTCAAAAGGTTTCTTCTATTCACCAGGCAGCGACGTGCAAAAGAAACAAATCTTAAATAAATGTTAGCGAACCGCCCAGAGAACGTGGACAAACGAGTCACAAGACAAAACACAACGCGTTTCGACCTCTTAGGTCTTCGTCAGGTGATGTATAAACGAATAAAACAACGAAAATTCACTTAGCTTTGATCGCTTCAGATCGCTTTGGGTTCAGCGCAAGGAAGAAGGCGTTGAATGAGAACGAGGCTGTTGGAAGGGAAATAGTGAGTGAGTCAAAGTCGTAATGATGATAATAATATTACTGATAGGAATACTAATATGGTCAAAATTTAGGGGGGGGGGGTGGTGGGGGGGGGGGGGAGACAGGATCAATCTTGGTGTCAATAAGTATGGGTATGGGAGAAAGGAGAGTGGGTTAGAGGATTCTTAAGCAGCAGGGTTGCGTGGCAACAGTCCCAGAGGCAAAGGCGATTGTGATGTCAATGCTAGTGGTAGTATCAATACAAGCAATAGCATTACTGAATGATACTGCTAACAACGATAGTGAAGGTTAAGGTAACGAAAGCATGATACAGAAACATATTTAGAAAATACATTTTTATAATAATCAAATAAATAAATAAGGAAACATTTAAAAAAAATAAATAAATAAATAAAAAATAAAAATAATAATAAATTAAAAAAAATAAAATAAAATAATAATAAAAAAAAAAAAATAAAAATAAAAATAATGATAATAAATGCATAAATAAGATAGCTATAAGTTATGTGTGAGGTGAATAGTGGGAGATAAGGTAGTATGTGTGTGTGTTGTGGGAGGATATTGTGGGCTGAGATTGAAGTGGTGGGTTGGTACATGTTACTTTAAGGTGTTGATGCTATGAGGTGGAGGGAAGAAGGGGATGGGTTTACGTACTAACTGGGGGAGGGGGAGGGGGAGGGGCAACATATTCACACCTATACACAAAATCTCCTCTCTCCTCTCTCTCCTCTCTCTCTCTCTCTCTCTCTCTCTCTCTCTCTCTCTCTCTCTCTTTTCCCCCCCCCCTTCACGACCAACGATAAAGGAGATAGCATTCTATCATTATGTGTGTGTGTATGTGTGTGTGAGTGAGTGTGAGTGTGTGTGTGTGTGTGTGTATGTGTGAGTTGTGTGTGTGTTCCATGTGTAATATCAGCCTTATTCATTGGTTACCCCCACCTCCACCCCCAACAACCGCCATAACCCACCAACATCCCTACACACATCATTACTAGGGCAGGGGGTGGGGTGGGGAGGGGGGTAAGTCGATTGATGTAGCAAATGGAGAGACTCAGAGAGTGTAGGAAAAGGGAAGAGGATGATAGCTGCAACCTATGTCTGAGGTAAACAGAGGTAGGGTGTGCGTAGGTGAGGATATTTCAGGCTGGAGCTGCAGAGATGGAATGGCACATACTACTTTTGGACGTTGATGCCATGAGGGTGGACGGTGCCCAGTTTGGCAATGAGATGAGATTCCTGCATAACGCGTTCCAAGTTGTCACTCTTAGATTGCCAAAGTGCCAAGACTTGACATGGTTGATGTTGTGTTGGGCATGGTTGAAGTGTAGAGCGACGGGTTTTGGGGCCGATGGTGGCGGATGTCGGCAGGTGTTCAGAGATGCGCGTCTCAAGTGTGCGAAATGTCTCACCTACATAGATCTTACCGCACAGCTGACAGTGGATGGCATACACAATGTTGTGGCATCTGGCAGGAGAAAGTGCGTTTAATAGTGAAATAGCCTGTGGGGCCATGTAGGATGGTGTCTGGTTTGGTGAGAGAGCAGATTTTGCAGTTGGGTTTAGAGCAGGGGAAAGTACCTGGTGGCTTAGGTGTAAAGATTTTGTTCAGCTTAGAGCGCACCAGTAGGTCGTTGAGGTTTTTGTCACGTTTGAAAGTGATCATAGGTTTCGTCTCAAAGGCAGGTTTATGATTTTTCTACCATGTGCCAGTTAGACTTCAGGATCCTGCAGATGGGCAGATTTTGAGGATGAAGAGAAGGCAGGCAGTGGGTCTGTCTGTCTCTTTCCATCTCTGCAGCTCCAGCCTGAAATATCCTCCACCTACGCACACCCTACCTCTGTTTACCTCAGACATAGGTTGCAGCTTCATCCTCTTCCCTTTTCCTACACTCTCTGAGTCTCTCCATTTGCTACATCAATCGACTTACCCCCCCCCCCCCCGACCCCACCCCTGCCCAGTAATGATGTGTGTAGGGATGTTGGTGGGTATGGCGGTTGTTGGGGGTGGAGGTGGGGGTAACCAATGAATAAGGCTGATATACACATGAGACACACACACACTCACACATACACACACACACACACACACTCACACTCACTCACACACACATACACACTCACATAATGAATAGAATGCTATCTCCTTTATCGTTGGTCGTGAAGGGGGGGGGGGGGAGAGAGAGAGAGAGAGAGAGAGAGAGAGAGAGAGAGAGAGAGAGATTTTGTGTATAGGTGTGAATATGTTGCCCTCCCCCCCCCTCCCCAGTTAGTACGTAAACCCATCCCTTCTTCCCTCCACCCTCATAGCATCAACACCTTAAAGTAACATGTACCAACCCACACTTCAATCTCAGCCCACAATATCCTCCCACAACACACACACATACTACCTTATCTCCCACTATTCACCTCACACATAACTTATAGCTATCTTATTTATGCATTTATTATCATTATTTTTATTTTTATTATTTTTTTTTATTATTATTTTATTTTATTTTTTTAAATTTATTATTATTTTTATTTTTTATTTATTTATTTTTTTTTAAATGTTTCCTTTATTTATTTATTTGATTATTATAAAAATGTATTTTCTAAATATGTTTCTGTATCATGCTTTCGTTACCTTAACCTTCACTATCGTTGTTAGCAGTATCATTCAGTAATGCTATTGCTTGTATTGATACTACCACTAGCATTGACATCACAATCGCCTTTGCCTCTGGGACTGTTGCCACGGCAACCCTGCTGCTTAAGAATCCTCTAACCCACTCTCCTTTCTCCCATACCATACTTATTGACACCAAGATTGATCCTGTCTTCCCCCCCCCCCCCTAATATTTTGACCATTATTAGTATTCCATCAGTAATTATTATCATCATTACGACTTTGACTCACTCACTATTTCCCTTCCAACAGCCTCGTTTCTCATTTAACGCCTTCTTCCTTGCGCTGAACCCAAAGCGATCTGAAGCGATCAAAGCTAAGTGAATTTTCGTTGTTTTATTCGTTTATACATCACCTGACGAAGACCTAAGAGGTCGAAACGCGTTGTGTTTTGTCTTGGGACTCGTTTGTCCACGTTTCTCTGGGCGGTTTCGCTAACATTTATTTTAAGATTTGTTTAGATTTCCGCCTGCAGTCGTCTGCTTTGCAACTAGTGCAAAAGAAATTAAATATGTATAGTTGAGTGCTAATGAAGAGTTCAAATAGATCAAAATAATGTTCATCATGACTTAGAACACCAATAGCTTTGTGTATCTTCTATTTAAGTCATAATTTTGCTATGGAATCAGTTAGATTCTTTGTTGGAGACTTTTTGTTCTCTTTGATCGGATTTTTTTTTTCTTTTTTTTCTTTTTTTTAAAGGGGGGAGGGTGTATTTGATGCATCGATCACGAAAAACTAAGAAACAATTAAATCATCTTCGTTTTTAAGGATGATTAAAATGCTGCACGGATTGCATTTCGATACCTTGCAAATCCTGAGTTTTTTCAATGGAACAGGAAGTAAAATGATTCGAATAAACATGGATCGATAATGATGACAAGTCATCATTAGGTCTAACAGAAAAAAAGAAAACAAAAAACAAACTGAGGGTTGAACTCTTGTACTTATCAACTATTCAGTTAGTTATCCTCCTGTCTTTGTCTCTGTTCATGAATTTTATACTCATCATTTTCTCATCAGTAGGCTAGCCAGCTGACTTGTTTATTTCAACATTGTGTGATCCTTAAAGAAACCAAAGCATGTTTTCTTTTCTTTCCTCTTTCTTTCAGAAGTGAGAACATGATTCAGAACTGGTTGGCTTCAGCAGAAGTGAGAACATGATTCGAAATGGTCGGCTTCAGCAGAAGTGAGAACATGATTCAGAACTGGTCGGCTTCAGCAGAGTTGAGAACATGATTCAGGACTGGTTGGCTTTAACAGAAGTAAGAACGTGGCTCACAACACGATTTCAATAGAATTAATCTGCCAAGAATGGCTTGGCTTCAGTAAAATCAAATGTCCCATAGCGGGTCCTTTTCAATAGCTATAAGAGCTCATAACGGTTCGTCTTCAGCAGAAGTTATAGCATAGCTCATGATGGGTCGTCTTCAGCAGAAGTAAAATCACAGATCAGAACGGGTCTCTTCAGCAGAACTAAGAACCAGCTTGGAACGGTTTTCTTAAGCAGATTTAAGAACGCAGCTTGGACCGAATATCTTAAGCAGAGATAAAAAGAACTCAGAACGGGATCTCTTCAGCAGAAGTAAGAACCAGCTAAGAACGAGCTGTCTTCAAAAGAAGCAAAAATCATAGCTCAAACCGGGTCTTCTACAAGGGGGGGAAAAAACTATAAACAAAATATTTTTAAAAAAAACAAAACAAAAGACTGGCCATTTTAACTTGGATCGAGCATGGCTTAGAACGGATACCTTCAACAGGGGAAAAAAGCAATGTCCAAAACAGGTCGCCTTCAATGCGGGTAGGAACACATGAGAATACAGCGAAGAGCGGGTAGTCTTTAGCATACATTAGAGAAAATAGTCCAAAAATCCACTCTGCGTATTGTAGGAGTGCTGCGTTCCATCAAACAGACATTGGCCGTCAACAACGACAAAGTTTTAAATCGATTGTTTGATGCTTTCTGTTCGCGTTTTACGATATACTGTACACAAAATGAAACAGCTATAACTTGAATATGTTTCATATCCACACGATCAGAATCACACCGTACAGAGGGTCACCGTGTCTAGGGCCTGACACTAAAGAAGGCGAGGTCCAAACTTCCTCTTTCGCTACTGAATTGAATCGGGTTTCCATTGTCTGACTCAAGTACTCACAGTTTCTTTCTGATAACATTAGTAAAGGCAACAATAGTTTCCAAAGAGTAGCGATTCTTCAGCAGATATTCATGTTGAGGTACAGTCTCATTTGGACTTTAAACAAAATGCAAATGATCAACATTTCCGAAAGTCGTCTCCATGATTCTGTGATACATTTCATTTGAATTATTCGTGTTTTACATGACTGCTTGTTGAGCCACTAGCAATAATTTACCTGGTACACAGTGGATGCTTTGGCAATACCATTTTGGGGAAAAATAAAAACCAACAAAAACCCAAAACAAGGAAAATGACAGCACGCTTCTAGGGCTGCCCAAAAAACGCGGTAAAGACGTCAACGTGTATTGGGGTGATAAAAGGATCCCTGACACAATGTTAAATGTAAAAATTGCAGCAGTTTCCCATAACAAAATGTAACAAAGGGCTTCTATTTCCGGACATGTCATCCATTAAATTGTAATCTGATACCCATTTTGTGCATAATCAGCAAACTGATAATGCACAAATTTAACAATTAACAATCGTTGCAGATTGTCACGTTAATTGAAGCAGCACACTGTAAAAAATCTTGATGCACCATTAAAACAGCCTCGGGGACAAAAATCAGAGATGATCCCCCCATGTATTAACAACCTTACAACATCTGACTCAAAAGGTTTCTTCTATTCACCAGGGCGCGAGTGCAAAAGAAACAAAATCTTAAAATAAAGTTAGCAAAAACCGCCCAGAGACGTGGACAAACGATTTCACAAGGACAAAAACAACGCGTTTCGACCTCAAAAGTCTTCGTCGGGTGTTTAAATAAACGAATAAAACAACGAAAATTCACTTAGCTTTGATCGCTTCAGACGCTTGGGTTCAGCGCAAGGAAGAAGGGCGTTGATGAGAACGAGGCTGTTGGAAGGGAAATTGTGAGTGAGCAAAGTCGTATGATGAAATAATATACGATAGGATACTAATATGGTCAAATAAGGGGGGGGGGTGGGGGGGGGGGGGGAGACAGGATAAATCTTGGTGTCAATAAGTAGGGGTATGGGAAAGGAGATTGGGTTAGAGGATTCTTAAGCAGCAGGGTTGCCGTGCAACAGTCCCAGAGGCAAAGGCGATTGGGATGTCAATGCTAGTGGTAGTATCATACAACAATAGCATTACGAATGATACTGCAAACCAACGATAGTGAAGGTTAAGGTAACGAAAGCATGATACAGAAACATATTTAGAATACCTTTTTAAAATCAAATAAAAAATAGGAAACATTAAAAAAAATAAATAATAAAAAAAATAAATATAATAATAAATTAAAAAAAAAAATAAAAAAAATAAAAAAAAAAAAAAAATAAAAAAAAAAATTGATAATAAATGCATAAATAAGATAGCTATAAGTTATGTGTGAGGGAATAGTGGGAAAATAAGGTAGTATGTGTGTGTGTTGGGGGGAGGATATTGTGGGCTGAGATTGAAGTGGGGGTTGGACATTTTAAACTTAAAGGGTGTTGATGCTAGGGGGTGGAGGGAAGAAGGGGATGGGTTTACGTACTAACTGGGAGGGGGAGGGGGAGGCAACATATTCACACCTATACCCAAAATCTCTCTCTCTCTCTCTCTCTCTCTTTTCTCTCTCCTCTCTCCCCCTCTCCCCCTCTCCTCCTCTCCTCTTCCCCCCCCCTTCACGACCAACGATAAAGGAGTAGCATTCTATTCATTATGTGTGTGTGTATGTGTGTGTGGTGAGTGTGAGTGTGTGTGTGTGTGGTGTATGTGTGATGTGTGGTGTTTTCCCATGTGTAATATCAGCCTTATTCATTGTTACCCCCACCTCCACCCCCAACAACCGCCATACCCACCAACATCCTACACACATCTTTAAACTAGGGCAGGGGGGGGGGGGGGAAAGGGGGGGTAAGTCGATTGATGTAGCAAATGGAGAGACTCAGAGAGTGTAGGAAAGGGAAGAGGATGATAGCTGCAACCTATGTCTGAAGGTAAACAGAGGTAGGGTGTGCGTAGGTGAAGGATATTTCAGGCTGGGGGCTGCAGAATGGAATGGCACATACTACTTTTGGACAGTTGATGCCATGGGGGTGGACGGTGCCCAGTTTGGCAATGAGATGAGATTCCTGCATAACGCGTTCCAAGTTGTCACTCTTAGATTGCCAAAGTGCCAAGACTTTGACAGGTTGATGTTGTGTTGGGCATGGTTGAAGTTTAGAGCGACTGGTTTGGGCCGAGGTGGCGGATGTCGGCCAGGGTTCAGAGATGCGCGTCTCAAGTGTGCGAAATGTCTCACCTACATAGATCTTACCGCACAGCTGACCGTGGATGGCATACACAATGTTGTGGCTCTGGCAGGAGAAAGTGCGTTTAATAGTGAAATAGCCTGTGGGGCCATGTAGGATGGTGCGGGTTTGGGGGAGAGAGCAGATTTTGCAGTTGGGTTTAGAGCAGGGGAAAGTACCTGGGTGGCTTAGGTGTAAAGTTTTTGTTCAGCTTAGAGCGCACCAGTAGGTCGTTGAGGTTTTTGTCACGTTTGAAAGTGATCATAGGTTTCGTCTCAAAGCAGGTTTATGATTTTTCTACCATGTGCCAGTTAGACTTCAGGATCCTGCGATGGGCAGATTTTGAGGATGGAAGAGAAGGCAGGCAGTGGGTCTGTCTGTCTCTTTCCATCTCTGCAGCTCCAGCCTGAAATATCCTCCACCTACGCACACCCTACCTCTGTTTACCTCAGACATAGTTGCAGCTATCATCCTCTTCCCTTTTCCTACACTCTCTGAGTCTCTCCATTTGCTACATCAATCGACTTACCCCCCCCCCCCCGACCCCACCCCCTGCCCTAGTAATGATGTTGTAGGGATTTGGTGGGTAGGCGGTTGTTGGGGGTGGAGGTGGGGTAACCAATGAATAAGGCTGATATATACACATGGGAAAACACACACACTCACACATACACACACACACACACACACTCACACTCACTCCCCACACACATACACACTCACATAATGAATAGAATGCTATTCCTTTATCGTTGGTCGTGAAGGGGGGGGGGGGAGAGAGAGAGAGAGAAAAGAGAGAGAGAGAGAGAGAGAGAGAGAGATTTTGTGTAAGGTGTGAATATGTTGCCCCCCCCTCCCCCTCCCCCAGTTAGTACGTAAACCCATCCCCTTCTTCCCTCCACCCTCATAGCATCAACACCTTTAAAATAACATGTACCAACCCACCACTTCAATCTAGCCCACAATATCCTCCCACAACACACACACATACTACCTTATCTCCCACTATTCACCTCACACATAACTTTTTAGCTATCTTATTTATGCATTTTATTATCATTATTTTTATTTTTATTTTTTTTTTATTATTATTTTATTTTATTTTTTAAATTTATTATTATTTTTATTTTTTATTTTTTTTATTTTTTTTTTAAATGTTTCCTTTATTTTTTTATTTGATTATTATAAAAATGTATTTTCTAATATGTTTCTGTATCATGCTTTCGTTACCTTAACCTTTACTATCGTTGTTAGCAGTATCATTCAGTAATGCTATTGCTTGTATTGATACTACCACTAGCATTGACATCACAATCGCCTTTGCCTCTGGGACTGTTGCCACGGCAAAACCCCGCTGCTTAAGAATCCTCTAACCCACTCTCCTTTCTCCCATACCCATACTTATTGACACCAAGATTATCCGCTTTTCCCCCCCCCCCCCCCTAATATTTTGACCATTATTAGTATTCCCATCATAATATTATTAACATCATTACGACTTTGACTCACTCACTAAATTTTCCCCTTTCCCAAAAGCCCGTTCTCATTTAACGCCTTCTTCCTTGCGCTGAACCCAAAGCGATCTGAAGCGATCAAAGCTAAGTGAATTTTCGTTGTTTTATTCGTTTATACATCACCTGACGAAGACCTAAGAGGTCGAAACGCGTTGTGTTTTGTCTTGGGGCTCGTTTGTCCAGTTCTCTGGGGTTTCGCTAACATTTATTTAAGATTTGTTTAGATTTCCGCCTGCAGTCTCTGCTTGCAACTAGTGCAAAAGAAAATTTAAAAATGTATAGTTTGAGTGCTAATAAGAGTTCAAATAGATCAAAATAATGTTCATCATGACCTTAGAACACCCAAAAGCTTTGTGTATTTTCTATTTAAGTCATAAATTTTTGTATGCCCGAATCATTAGATTCTTTGTTGGAGACATTTTGTTCTCTTTTTATTCGGGTTTTTTTATTTCTTTTTTTACTTTTTTTAAAGGGGGAGGGGTGTCATTTGAACTGCAAACCGATCACGAAACCAAAAATAAGAAACAAATTAAAATCATCTTCGTTTTAAGTATCATTAAAATGCTGCCCGGATTTCATTTGATACCTTGGGAAATCCTGAGTTTTTTAATGGAACAGGAAATAAAATGATTCGAATAAAACAGGATCGATAATGATGACAAGTCATCATTAGGTCTAACAGAAAAAAAAGAAAACAAAAAAACAACTGAGGTTGAACTCTTGTACTTATCAACTATTCAGTTAGTTATCCTCCTGTCTTTGTCTCTGTTCATGAATTTTAAACTCATCATTTTCTCATCAGTAAGGGTAGCCAGCTGACTTGTTTATTTCAACATTGTGTGATCCTTAAAGAAACCAAAGCATGTTTCTTTTCTTCCCCTTTCTTTCAGAAGTGAGAACATGATTCAGAACTGGGTTGGGTTCAGCAAAGTGAGAACATGATTCAGAAATGGTCGGCTTCAGCAGAAGTGAGAACATGATTCAGAACTGGTCGGCTTCAGCAGAAGTGAGAACTGATTCAGGACTGGTTGGCTTAACAGAAGTAAGAACGTGGCTCACAACACGATTTCAATAGAATTAATTGCCAGAATGGCTTGCTTCAGTAAAATCAAATGTCCCATAGCGGGTCCTTTTCAATAGCTATAAGAGCTCATAACGTTCGTCTTTAGCAAAGTTATAGCATAGCTCATGATGGGTCTCTTCCAGAAAATAAAATCACAGATCAGAACGGGTCCTTCAGCAGAACTAAGAACCCAGCTTGGAACGGTTTTCTTAAGCAATTTAAGAACCAGCTTGGACCGAATATCTAAAACAAGATAAAAAGAACTCAGAACGGGATCTCTTCAGCAGAAGTAAGAACACAGCTAAGAACGAGCTGTCTTCAAAAGAAGCAAAAATCATAGCTCAAACCGGGGCTTCTACAAGGGGGGGAAAAAACATAACAAAAAAATTTTTAAAAAAAACAAAAAAAAAGAAATGGCCATTTTAACTTGGATCGAGCATGGCTTAGAACGGATACCTTCAACAGGGGAAAAAAGCAATGCTCAAAACAGGTCGCCTTCAATGCGGGTAGGAACACATGAGAATACAGCGAAGAGCGGGTAGTCTTTAGCATACATTAGAGAAAATAGTCCAAAAATCCACTCTGCGTATTGTAGGAGTGCTGCGTTCCATCAACAGACATTGGCCGTCAACAACGACAAAGTTTTAAATCGATTGTTTGATGCTTTCTGTTCGCGTTTACGATATACTGTACACAAAATGAAACAGCTATAACTTGAATATGTTTCATATCCACACGATCAGAATCACACGTACAGAGGGTCACCGTGTCTAGGGCCTGACACTAAAGAAGGCGAGGTCCAAACTTCCTCTTTCGCTACCTGAATTGAATCGGGTTTCCATTGTCTGACTCAAGTACTCACAGTTTCTTTCTGATAACATTATTTAAAGGCAACAATAGTTTCCAAAGAGTAGCGATTCTTCAGCAGATATTCATGTTGAGGTACAGTCTCATTTGGACTTTAAACAAAATGCAAATGATCAACATTTCCGAAAGTCGTCTCCAATGATTCTGTGACTACATTTCATTTGAATTATTCGTGTTTTACATGACTGCTTGTTTGAGCCAGCTAAGCAATAATTGACCTGGTTTCACAGTGGTATGCTTCTGCTCAACTACCATTTTGGAAAGGAACGGCTTGACGGTCTCGTAAAAATTTCATTTGAGCATTAGAACATTATACTGACACTGAGCTGTCTTGATCAGAATGCTGAGAGTCTGGTCATTTGACTCGCAACATAAAGGTGTACATGAATGTTTGTCTGCATTGTCATGAGTTCTCTCTTAAGGAGTACTTATCAACAGCTATGTCATCCTTTTTTTCTTGCGAAGTACGTATTTAGTTCAGTCTGACGATCTTACGTTATCTATTTAAGGGCACGCATTGATAATACTGATATTTTTTTAACAAAATCATTTAGAAATGAGTACTTATATCGACCTGATTCATTATGAGTTCTTTGTCTAAGAGTATGTATTTATATTAATTTGTTTCATAACATAGTTTACAAATACGGGTACAGACAGACGAAAGTTTATGGACAGGCGTCGGTCTCTCGGCTAACTGCCTCTATAAAGGGTATGAATAGAATTAATCTATTTCATCTGCACTCCCTCTATAGGGGCATGAACAGATGCCAGTCTCTGTTTAATCACATATTCTCTATGGAAGGGCACGGAGAGACGTCAATCTCTCTGTTTTATCATACATCCTCCACTTATCCACTTAAGGGTATAGCCAGGTATGAGTTTATGTGTTTTACGATACAGTCTGTTTATAGGGGTATGAACAGGTGTCGGTTTTTCCTCTGTTATAAGTCTGGGTAGAGAGCGCACGCAGGGAAAGGTTTTGACCTTAGCTTCATCATAAACACCTTGTACAAGATTGTGGACAGCTGTCGGCCTCTGTTTTATAAAACACGCACTATATAATGTTATAGACAGATGTAAACCTCTGTTTTAAATACACCCTATAGAGAGGGTTATGAACAGTATTGGCGTCTGTTTCACCATACGTTTCTCTGTAAAGGGTTATGGGGTTTGTCAGTCACTGTTTTACCATACTCATTAGACATGTTTCTAGACAGATCTCAGTTTATCCGTGTTGTTGCACGCTCCCAATGTACGGGTGTTGATGCCCATCTGTATATTTCATACGATGTCTAAAAACGTGCATGTATTAATATCAGACTTTTCAATTTAAGCTTTCAATGTACGGATATGCACGTGTGTGTGTGTGTATGTGTGTGCGCGCGCGCGTGTGTGTGTGTGCACGTGTGTATGTGTGTGAGGGAAGGAGGCGGATGTGAGGTAGAGAAGTGGGGGAGAGGGCGATATTGTAGTATAGTACGAAAGAGCCACATCGTAATCTGTTCACGTCATCGATGCTGACTGACATACACTGACACAGTGAAGGCAGAAATAAGTCACCATTTGAAAACCCATTTTACAAACATTTCAGATAACAGATCTGTAGAAAGGTATCACTTGATAACAGAACGGAAGAGAGTGATCACTTAATTAAAAAAAAGATGGAGAAAGTTTCCAGCTTTGTTACCTCGACCAAAGAATACTTTCCAAATATCCACGTCACCCCTCATGAGTATACGAAGACGTTGTTTGTGCTGATGAGATAACATGCCAAAGATCAAACATAGCTATGGAAGTCATACGGAGTGTATCTCAAACACAGCAAACCTTCTGAAGACCAGTCTCACGAATGGTCAACAGCATATGTCTTACAAAAAAATAAACAATGACAAAAACAAAATTGTCCAAGGGTCCAAACACGCGCACGCAGGACACCTGTCCAACTCCCCGGACACAAAACTAGATGGTCACTCCAGACAGCACAGATCTGAACCAGATCGAAGGGATTCTGGGTCTACCCTGCCATACTAATTCGCACCAAAGTTTAATGTACCTTCATGGGCCAAAGTCCTTCTCTCCACTCGGCTGTGTTCAAATCGATTGTGTAGTTCTATCGGTGTGTGCCATCTTGATCTGCTAGAAAGGGTCCTTGATACACTCTCTCATTCCGATCTGTATAAGAAGTCCATATCAACATTTCATGGGTGAGTCCGTGAGTCATGTGATACCTTCTCGCTTTATATTACTAATTATCGGTTCATGCGTTTTGTGTAACCTTGTTTATGGACAAACACACCACCAGAAGCACGGATGAGGTCCTAGCCTCCTTGGCGGAGGTGGAAAAGGCCAAACAACATGCACAAACGTGTCCAAACGACGTCAAGCAGTATCTGCGGAGTGGAGCGGGCCTAGCTACCAACGCGAGGCCGACGGCGTAGTCGCTTCACTCTCTTCGCTGTCCACTCCGCAGTCCTCCCTCACCTCCCTCTGCTCCTCCTCCTCCTCCTCCTCCCGAGGGTAGGCTCTTCCCAGCTCCCGCAAGACGATGGGTCGGCCCCGATAACGAGGAGGAGAAGGAGGAGGAGGACGACGACGCGTCTTGGGCCACCGTCATACCGTGGAGCTCTCCACCTCGCAGCAGTTGCCGTTGGGTTGAGCCCTCGTGCGCACCACCAGGCGGTTGTTGGTGTACATGCAGGCCGAGGTGGACTGCGGCGTGGAGCGGTAGACGCTGGTCTCCAGGTTGTCGGCGTTGCGCAGGCGCAGGCAGCGGTACAGGGTGCGCTTGAAGAACTTGCGGTACTTGCGGGACATGACGTTGTACAGGATGGGTTGATGGTGGAGTTGAAGTAGTACAGCACGCCTGGGGACAGACAGGGGAAGGTAAGGACACGGAGCAAAAGAGTGGCCGGGTGTGGGCCAGGTAGGACACTTGTGATAAAAAGAAAAAAAAATTAAAAAAATTGAGGTAGCTTATTGCATATGCACAGATAAAGGTAACATGAAGGGTAGTTTAATTAACGAAAACGTTAAATGGTGGTAGGGCAGTACACTTATCAAAAATAAAACCAAAAGGTACAGTGCGACCAACTCAGCACACCTGTCGACAAGAACCACACAGCGAAAATCGTCCAAAACACTTGTCAAGAAGGACACTGCAACCTACAGTGACGACAAAGACTCTAGGGAGAGCAGAAGATCTTCAGAAAAGAAACCTCCTAAGTTCCAAAGTTTCTGCCGTGAACTTACACTGGACGAGTATCAGTCCATATCCAGGTCATGGCTCCTGGACGACTGCCTGATGCCAGAAAGTCTTTTAGGTGCCACCAACAAAAAGTAATGTGGAGACAGTGCAAAGCGTTCGTCAACAATGAACTTATAACACGTACAGTACAACACGCTTCAATGTGCAAAAGAAGTGCACGACAAACATATTATTCCATCAGACGAAAAGATGTAATAGAGGTAGTACACCACAACTGTCAACAGAAAAGTACAGTGGAGATGAAGTACACCACACCTCAACAGAAAAGTCGAACAGAGTGGTGCAGTACATTCGGAACAGAAGGAGTCAGTAAAGATGGCGTATTTCATTCGTCACCATAACGATACAGTTTAGGTGAAACATTACATTTGTCAAGAAAGTCAATATAAGTAAGAAATTACACCTATCATCAGAAAGGTACAATTGCAATAACATAGCACATAATAAACTACAAGCTCCAATGAAGGCAATACATTATATCATGAAGAGACAGGTCTAATGACGGTAATGACCGACTCAAATGTCAGGTCTAATGGAGATCAGACACTGTACTTGCCAATAAACAACAATGGTGGTATTACATAACACCTGTCTCCAGAAAGATAACGTTGGAGGTAACAATTGCAAGCAGAAAGATTGTATGGAAGAAACACACCTCTCTTGTCAACGACAGGTACGATGGAGTTAAGGCATTGCACTTGCCAACAGACACTAGTAACGTACAGTTTTACACAAAGAAAAGGCAAGATGGAGAAAAAAAATCCCAATACAGGTGTCATTGAAAATGGATACATTGGTTATAGCATGATAGGTTAGGAGACTAGAAATACGCTGAGCAGCGGAGGACATCTGCACCAAAAGGAACTTGCTTATCAAAGCTTCGAACTTCTTTTTATTTCTTTTCAACGTTGCTGTTTGTTTTTATTACTCGTGTCCTTCTTTTAATTCGCTCTCGATTTTTTTTTCTCAATCTTTTTTTTTACTGGCCTCTTTCGTTTCTTTCCGCTGAAATTCCTTTCCATCTGACTCCTTTCCTCTCCACCCCCCCCCCCCCCCTTACCACCACCACCCCCACCCGCCTTCTTAACGTTTGCTTTTCCTTTTCTAGTTAATCCAGACAGTGTTTTCTGCTTTAAAGAAGAAGAAGAAGAAGAAGAAGAAGAAGAAGAAGAAGAAAGAAGAAGAAGCGCGTTACAATTTTTTTTTTTTTTTTTACCTTTCTCTCCTTTTTTCTGTCTCCCTGTCACCTAACCTTTAAATCCAACTCCTTCCAGTTGCTCCATCTCCCCCTCCCCCTCTCCCCCAACTACTTCCGTCTTCTACACACTTCTGTTTGTTGTTTTTTTTTTTTTAGCTCAGTACCCTTTCGTACTCTTTTTGTTTCTACCATTATTGCGTGCTTTATTTGTCTGTGGTGGTTGAAAGAGTCGTGGTGAAATGAACAGTGAGGTGTGTTCGATTGCTCAGAAGACTGTCTGTGGTGGTTGAAAGAGTCGTGGTGAAATGAACAGTGAGGTGTGTTCGAGTGCTCAGAAGACTGTCTGTGGTGGTTGAAAGAGTCGTGGTGAAATAAACAGTGCGGTGTGTTCGAGTGCTCAGAAGACTGTCTGTGGTGGTTGAAAGAGTCGTGGTGAAATGAACAGTGAGGTGTGTTCGATTGCTCAGAAGATTGTCTGTGGTGGTTGAAAGAGTCGTGGTGAAATGAACAGTGCGGTGTGTTCGAGTGCTCAGAAGACTGTCTGTGGTGGTTGAAAGAGTCGTGGTGAAATGAACAGTGAGGTGTGTTCGAGTGCTCAGAAGACTGTCTGTGGTGGTTGAAAGAGTCGTGGTGAAATGAACAGTGAGGTGTGTTCGAGTGCTCAGAAGACTGTCTGTGGTGGTTGAAAGAGTCGTGGTGAAATGAACAGTGCGGTGTGTTCGAGTGCTCAGAAGACTGTCTGTGGTGGTTGAAAGAGTCGTGGTGAAATGAACAGTGCGGTGTGTTCGAGTGCTCAGAAGACTGTCTGTGGTGGTTGAAAGAGTCGTGGTGAAATGAACAGTGCGGTGTGTTCGAGTGCTCAGAAGACTGTCTGTGGTGGTTGAAAGAGTCGTGGTGAAATGAAACAGTGAGTGTGTGTTCGATTGCTCAGAAGACTGTCTGTGGTGGTTGAAAGAGTCGTGGTGAAATGAACAGTGCGGTGTGTTCGAGTGCTCAGAAGACTGTCTGTGGTGGTTGAAAGAGTCGTGGTGAAATGAACAGTGCGGTGTGTTCGAGTGCTCAGAAGACTGTCTGTGGTGGTTGAAAGAGTCGTGGTGAAATGAACAGTGCGGTGTGTTCGAGTGCTCAGAAGACTGTCTGTGGTGGTTGAAAGAGTCGTGGTGAAATGAACAGTGCGGTGTGTTCGAGTGCTCAGAAGACTGTCTGTGGTGGTTGAAAGAGTCGTGGTGAAATGAACAGTGCGGTGTGTTCGAGTGCTCAGAAGACTGTCTGTGGTGGTTGAAAGAGTCGTGGTGAAATGAACAGTGCGGTGTGTTCGAGTGCTCAGAAGACTGTCTGTGGTGGTTGAAAGAGTCGTGGTGAAATGAACAGTGAGGTGTGTTCGAGTGCTCAGAAGACTGTCTGTGGTGGTTGAAAGAGTCGTGGTGAAATGAACAGTGCGGTGTGTTCGAGTGCTCAGAAGACTGTCTGTGGTGGTTGAAAGAGTCGTGGTGAAATGAACAGTGCGGTGTGTTCGAGTGCTCAGAAGACTGTCTGTGGTGGTTGAAAGAGTCGTGGTGAAATGAACGGTGCGGTGTGTTCGAGTGCTCAGAAGACTGTCTGTGGTGGTTGAAAGAGTCGTGGTGAAATGAACAGTGCGGTGTGTTCGAGTGCTCAGAAGACTGTCTGTGGTGGTTGAAAGAGTCGTGGTGAAATGAACAGTGCGGTGTGTTTCGAGTGCTCAGAAGACTGTCTGTGGTGGTTGAAAGAGTCGTGGTGAAATGAACAGTGCGGTGTGTTCGAGTGCTCAGAAGACTGTCTGTGGTGGTTGAAAGAGTCGTGGTGAAATGAACAGTGCGGTGTGTTCGAGTGCTCAGAAGACTGTCTGTGGTGGTTGAAAGAGTCGTGGTGAAATGAACAGTGCGGTGTGTTTCGAGTGCTCAGAAGACTGTCTGTGGTGGTTGAAAGAGTCGTGGTGAAATGAACAGTGCGGTGTGTTCGAGTGCTCAGAAGACTGTCTGTGGTGGTTGAAAGAGTCGTGGTGAAATGAACAGTGCGGTGTGTTCGAGTGCTCAGAAGACTGTCTGTGGTGGTTGAAAGAGTCGTGGTGAAATGAACAGTGCGGTGTGTTCGAGTGCTCAGAAGACTGTCTGTGGTGGTTGAAAGAGTCGTGGTGAAATGAACAGTGCGGTGTTTCGAGTGCTCAGAAGACTGTCTGTGGTGGTTGAAAGAGTCGTGGTGAAATGAACAGTGCGGTGTGTTCGAGTGCTCAGAAGACTGTCTGTGGTGGTTGAAAGAGTCGTGGTGAAATGAACAGTGCGGTGTGTTCGAGTGCTCAGAAGACTGTCTGTGGTGGTTGAAAGAGTCGTGGTGAAATGAACAGTGCGGTGTGTTCGAGTGCTCAGAAGACTGTCTGTGGTGGTTGAAAGAGTCGTGGTGAAATGAACAGTGCGGTGTGTTCGAGTGCTCAGAAGACTGTCTGTGGTGGTTGAAAGAGTCGTGGTGAAATGAACAGTGCGGTGTGTTCGAGTGCTCAGAAGACTGTCTGTGGTGGTTGAAAGAGTCGTGGTGAAATGAACAGTGCGGTGTGTTCGAGTGCTCAGAAGACTGTCTGTGGTGGTTGAAAGAGTCGTGGTGAAATGAACAGTGCGGTGTGTTCGAGTGCTCAGAAGACTGTCTGTGGTGGTTGAAAGAGTCGTGGTGAAATGAACAGTGCGGTGTGTTCGAGTGCTCAGAAGACTGTCTGTGGTGGTTGAAAGAGTCGTGGTGAAATGAACAGTGCGGTGTGTTCGAGTGCTCAGAAGACTGTCTGTGGTGGTTGAAAGAGTCGTGTGAAATGAACAGTGCGGTGTGTTCGAGTGCTCAGAAGACTGTCTGTGGTGGTTGAAAGAGTCGTGGTGAAATGAACAGTGCGTGTGTTCGAGTGCTCAGAAGACTGTCTGTGGTGGTTGAAAGAGTCGTGGTGAAATGAACAGTGCGGTGTGTTCGAGTGCTCAGAAGACTGTCTGTGGTGGTTGAAAGAGTCGTGGTGAAATGAACAGTGCGGTGTGTTCGAGTGCTCAGAAGACTGTCTGTGGTGGTTGAAAGAGTCGTGGTGAAATGAACAGTGCGGTGTGTTCGAGTGCTCAGAAGACTGTCTGTGGTGGTTGAAAGAGTCGTGGTGAAATGAACAGAGCGGTGTGTTCGAGTGCTCAGAAGACTGTCTGTGGTGGTTGAAAGAGTCGTGGTGAAATGAACAGTGCGGTGTGTTCGAGTGCTCAGAAGACTGTCTGTGGTGGTTGAAAGAGTCGTGGTGAAATGAACAGTGCGGTGTGTTCGAGTGCTCAGAAGACTGTCTGTGGTGGTTGAAAGAGTCGTGGTGAAATGAACAGTGCGGTGTGTTCGAGTGCTCAGAAGACTGTCTGTGGTGGTTGAAAGAGTCGTGGTGAAATGAACAGTGCGGTGTGTTCGAGTGCTCAGAAGACTGTCTGTGGTGGTTGAAAGAGTCGTGGTGAAATGAACAGTGCGGTGTGTTCGAGTGCTCAGAAGACTGTCTGTGGTGGTTGAAAGAGTCGTGGTGAAATGAACAGTGCGGTGTGTTCGAGTGCTCAGAAGACTGTCTGTGGTGGTTGAAAGAGTCGTGGTGAAATGAACAGTGCGGTGTGTTCGAGTGCTCAGAAGACTGTCTGTGGTGGTTGAAAGAGTCGTGGTGAAATGAACAGTGCGGTGTGTTCGAGTGCTCAGAAGACTGTCTGTGGTGGTTGAAAGAGTCGTGGTGAAATGAACAGTGCGGTGTGTTCGAGTGCTCAGAAGACTGTCTGTGGTGGTTGAAAGAGTCGTGGTGAAATGAACAGTGCGGTGTGTTCGAGTGCTCAGAAGACTGTCTGTGGTGGTTGAAAGAGTCGTGGTGAAATGAACAGTGCGGTGTGTTCGAGTGCTCAGAAGACTGTCTGTGGTGGTTGAAAGAGTCGTGGTGAAATGAACAGTGCGGTGTGTTCGAGTGCTCAGAAGACTGTCTGTGGTGGTTGAAAGAGTCGTGGTGAAATGAACAGTGCGGTGTGTTCGAGTGCTCAGAAGACTGTCTGTGGTGGTTGAAAGAGTCGTGGTGAAATGAACAGTGCGGTGTGTTCGAGTGCTCAGAAGACTGTCTGTGGTGGTTGAAAGAGTCGTGGTGAAATGAACAGTGCGGTGTGTTCGAGTGCTCAGAAGACTGTCTGTGGTGGTTGAAAGAGTCGTGGTGAAATGAACAGGCGGTGTGTTCGAGTGCTCAGAAGACTGTCTGTGGTGGTTGAAAGAGTCGTGGTGAAATGAACAGTGCGGTGTGTTCGAGTGCTCAGAAGACTGTCTGTGGTGGTTGAAAGAGTCGTGGTGAAATGAACAGTGCGGTGTGTTCGAGTGCTCAGAAGACTGTCTGTGGTGGTTGAAAGAGTCGTGGTGAAATGAACAGTGCGGTGTGTTCGAGTGCTCAGAAGACTGTCTGTGGTGGTTGAAAGAGTCGTGGTGAAATGAACAGTGCGGTGTGTTCGAGTGCTCAGAAGACTGTCTGTGGTGGTTGAAAGAGTCGTGGTGAAATGAACAGAGCGGTGTGTTCGAGTGCTCAGAAGACTGTCTGTGGTGGTTGAAAGAGTCGTGGTGAAATGAACAGTGCGGTGTGTTCGAGTGCTCAGAAGACTGTCTGTGGTGGTTGAAAGAGTCGTGGTGAAATGAACAGTGCGGTGTGTTCGAGTGCTCAGAAGACTGTCTGTGGTGGTTGAAAGAGTCGTGGTGAAATGAACAGTGCGGTGTGTTCGAGTGCTCAGAAGACTGTCTGTGGTGGTTGAAAGAGTCGTGGTGAAATGAACAGTGCGGTGTGTTCGAGTGCTCAGAAGACTGTCTGTGGTGGTTGAAAGAGTCGTGGTGAAATGAACAGTGCGGTGTGTTCGAGTGCTCAGAAGACTGTCTGTGGTGGTTGAAAGAGTCGTGGTGAAATGAACAGTGCGGTGTGTTCGAGTGCTCAGAAGACTGTCTGTGGTGGTTGAAAGAGTCGTGGTGAAATGAACAGTGCGGTGTGTTCGAGTGCTCAGAAGACTGTCTGTGGTGGTTGAAAGAGTCGTGGTGAAATGAACAGTGCGGTGTGTTCGAGTGCTCAGAAGACTGTCTGTGGTGGTTGAAAGAGTCGTGGTGAAATGAACAGTGCGGTGTTTCGAGTGCTCAGAAGACTGTCTGTGGTGGTTGAAAGAGTCGTGGTGAAATGAACATGCGGTGTGTTTCGAGTGCTCAGAAGACTGTCTGTGGTGGTTGAAAGAGTCGTGGGTGAAATGAACAGTGCGGTGTGTTCGAGTGCTCAGAAGACTGTCTGTGGTGGTTGAAAGAGTCGTGGTGAAATGAACAGTGCGGTGTGTTCGAGTGCTCAGAAGACTGTCTGTGGTGGTTGAAAGAGTCGTGGTGAAATGAACAGTGCGGTGTGTTCGAGTGCTCAGAAGACTGTGGTGGTTGAAAGAGTCGTGGTGAAATGAACAGTGCGGTGTGTTCGAGTGCTCAGAAGACTGTCTGTGGTGGTTGAAAGAGTCGTGGTGAAATGAACAGTGCGGTGTGTTCGAGTGCTCAGAAGACTGTCTGTGGTGGTTGAAAGAGTCGTGGTGAAATGAACAGTGCGGTGTGTTCGAGTGCTCAGAAGACTGTCTGTGGTGGTTGAAAGAGTCGTGGTGAAATGAACAGTGCGGTGTGTTCGAGTGCTCAGAAGACTGTCTGTGGTGGTTGAAAGAGTCGTGGTGAAATGAACAGTGCGGTGTGTTCGAGTGCTCAGAAGACTGTCTGTGGTGGTTGAAAGAGTCGTGGTGAAATGAACAGTGCGGTGTGTTCGAG
>CM031607.1:76863891-76871391 GCA_018398815.1 Conus ventricosus | reverse complement strand
TCGGATGCGACAGGGCCTGTCTTTTTCAGTTGAAATGTTCTTTGCTTGATCGTTATCATGTGATGTTTGTAAATTTGGAACTGAACGGAATATACTATTGCATATACTGTCACATCGAGTTACATCGGGTCATTTCCTACACCATAAGCTATGCTATGAGCAGGACGAGAGAGAGATAGAGGGAGAGACAGACAGACAGACAGACAGACAGATAGATAGACAGACAAAGACAGACCAAACGTTGAGGCAAAGAAAAATCGTTGACAAGAGAGAGAGAGAGAGAGAGAGAGAGAGAGAGAGAGAGAGAGAGAGAGAGGAGTGTGTGTGTGTGTGTGTGTGTGTGTGTGTGTGTGTGTGTGTAGAACTGCGGGATGCCTTGTGTCACCGCCAGGATTGGTGGGGGCCTTGGGGATGGTGGAGGGATTGTCTGTTGTTTGTTAGTGATGTGTTTCATCAACAATATGTCAAAACTGTACATGAGTTTTGTGTACTTGGGGGGAAGGGGTAACACTCGTTTTATTGCTTTTTTGAAATATTTATGTTGGCTAATAACGATGTTTATGTGTTTGGGTCCATGTATTTTTGCGTATAGGCACTTGGCTTTGTCTTTCCTTTGGGGCATATAATGTAGTATTGTTCCGCAAGAAAAGTCTTTAGTGTTCAAGTATTTGCGTTTTTTACAACTACCTTACATGATTGTCTCTTTGATTGGACAGATGGCTTGATGTTATCAGACGTTTGTATGTATATATGCATATGTATGCACACAAAGTGGGAATGGTGATTCGTGTAGGTGTCGGAGATGGTATGTGTGTGTGTGAGCGTCCGTTCGTGTGTACCTGTGCGTGTATGTTTACGTGTGTGAGTGTGTGTGAGTGTGTGTGGAAGGGGGGGGGGGGGGGTGCGTGTATGTGTGTGCGTGTGTGTGTGTGTGTGTGTGTGTATGTGATCCGTGTGTATATGCGTGTTTGTGTGCTCTTTCTGGATGTGCTTGCATGTGTGCATGTGTGGAAGTGTACGTGTGTTGGGGTGGAGGGTGAATGTGTGTGTGTATGCGTGCGCGCGCGCGCGCGCGCGCGTGCATGCGTGCGTGCGTGCGTGCGTGTGTGTGTGTGTGTGTGTGTGTGTGTGTGTGTGTGTGTGTGTGTGTGTGTGTGTGTGTGTGTGTGTGTGTGTGTGTGTGTGTGTGTGTGTGAAAATATCAAAATAAAAGTTCTGATATTTCCGATATTTATCTGTCCAGTCCGGGAAAATAATCACGTGTATAGCTTTGCTCCCTTGCGGCGTTTGTCGTTGAAAAGTAACTTCTTTCCTTTTCTCTCCTTTTATTTATTTTATTTTTTTTTTTACAAATGTTTTGTATTTCTCGTTTTTGTGTTAGTATTTCTCATTATTTTTCTGTATTGTGTATGTTTTGGGCATGTATCTTTGGTGAAATGATCGATTCAGCTGTAGTGTGTCTGACGAACAATTGTTTTGTACAGCCAAGTGGCAAGTTTAATACAATTGAAACGTTTGTTGTTGGTCATTTAGTGCATCATCCTGCTCTTGCCAGTTCATCTGTTGTAATTTGGACTGTTTTCTTGTTCACTACAATATTCACACGTTTGTTTTCAATCCGTGATCCTCAGACTGCTTACAGATAGTTGAGTTTCATACTTTCATGTTGAATAGTGTAATCAAAATCATGTCGATGAATTGTCACGGCTTGGGTAATGCTCAGAAAAGAAGGGATGTGTTTCACTTCTGCAAAAACAAAAATTATTCTGTATACCTACTGCAAGACACTCATTTTGATCCGAAACTAGAAAATTGCATAAGAGCAAAATGGGGATACCAGTGTTGTTTTGCTTCCTATAATTCAAGTTCAAGGGGGTTGCTATTCTGTTAAACAATAATTTTGAATTCAAGGTGAAGAAAATATGTAAAGATTTGGAAGGCAACTATTTGTTCCTCTCTATTGATATAATGGGTCGTGACCTTTTAATCATTAGCTTATATGGGCCTAATCGTGATGACCCCGACTTTTATGTTAATTTGAAAGAAAGCATTAGAGAGGTAGGATCAGAGAACATTATCATTGGGGGAGATTGGAATCTTGTAATGGATTTTCATTTAGACTACTGTAATTACAAACACTACAACAATATTAAAGCTAAAGACGAAGTTGAGGCTTTGACAATGGAACTGGGATTAGTAGACGTATGGCGAGAACTTAATCCAGAATTAAGGAGAAACACATGGAGGCGAAATACACCATTTCAACAAAGTAGGTTAGACTTCTTTTTAGTTTCGGACTTGTTGTCTAACTATGTGTCTGATTCCGACATTAAACCAGGATACAGAACTGACCATTCGATCATAACTTTGGAATTGGCATTCAACAAACAAACAAAACACCGCCTTTTGTGGAAATTTAATAGTTCTCTGTTGAAAGACAAGGCATATTTAAAAGATATCAATCAAACTATACAGGAAGTCCTTGAGGAATATGCATCTGCACCTTATAGTAGAGAATATTTGCAAAAGGCAAATAAAAGCGAGATCCAGCTAACGGTATCGGACCAGCTCTTTCTAGATGTACTGTTGATGAAAATTAGGGCTAAATCAATATCTTATGCAACAATGAAAAAACGCAATGAAACCGGAACAGAGAGACAGCTTGAAAGCAGCATTGAAACGTTAGAAAGAAAGAGAAGCTTAACAAATATTGAAAAGCAGCAGTTACATGATGATAAAGATAGGCTGGTCGCTATTAGAGCACATAGAATGGAGGGAGTGTTGTTGCGATCAAGGGCTCGATGGGTGGCCGAAGGGGAAAAAGTGAATAAGTATTTTTGTTGTTTAGAGAAAAGAAATTATGTTAGTAAATGTATGAGTAAAATTGTACTTGATAATGGAATTGAAATAAAAGAAACCAATGATATTGTAAAAGAAGTAAAACATTTTTATGAAAAGCTTTACGAGGAAAAGGAAGTGGAAGACAGTGTTATTGGTGAACTTGTAAATAACTTGCCTACAATAACAGCGGATGAAAAGGACTTAATGGAGGGACTGATAACTTTAGATGAAGCTAGTGATGCTTTAAAACAAATGAAAAATAATAAAAGTCCTGGCACAGATGGATTCACCGTTGAATTTTTCAAGGTGTTTTGGGGTCAGTTAGGGCGTTCGTAGTAAGATCGTTAATGAGGGATTTTGTAATCAAGAACTAACGTCTACTCAAACAGAGGGTCTAATTGTTTGTTTACCCAAGCCGGTAAGGATAGGAGTAGATTACAGAACTTGAGACCAATATCATTATTAAATGTGGCGTATAAAATTGGGTCTGCATGCATTGCTAACAGAATTAAGCTCATCTTACCTTCAATCATAAATAAAGATCAGTCAGGCTTTGTGCCTAACCGCTTTATAGGTGACAACATCAGATTAATATATGACTTAATTGATTATTTGAATAAGAATAAAATGCCTGGTTTACTTATATGCCTAGATTTTCAAAAAGCCTTTGATTCTGTTAGCTGGAAGTTTATGTCAAAAGTTATGCGTGCATTTGGCTTTGGTCCAGATATATGCCAGTAGGTTAGTACTTTTTATAGAGACATTAAATCAGCAGTTTGTGTTAATAGGATTATCTCTGAATGGTTTCAAATTGGGAGGGGTTGTAGAAAAAGGGGATCCTATCACTCCATATTTGTTTATCCTATGTGTGGAAATCCTGGGTTGCATGATACGTCAAAATAATAAAATAGAAGGAATTAAAATAGGTGATGCAGAATATAAAATTTCTCAGTTTGCTGACGACACTGAACTTTTCTTAAATGACACAAAAGTATCATTTGAAGAAGCTTTGAGCACATTAGATATGTTTGGTAAAAAGTCTGGTTTAAAACTTAATACAGGAAAGTCGGCGGCTATATGGTTGGGAAACAAATGCAATTCCCAAGAGCGATTTATGCCTCATTTACACTTTGAATGGAATCCCCCGAAATTCAAAGTGCTTGGTGTCTGGTTAACTAATGATTTAACTGACTGTAAGAACTTTAATTTGAACGAAAAATTTGCAGAAATTAGAAGACTGTACAAGATATGGCTTAAGCGAAACATAACGCCTTTGGTTAGAGTAGCGGTTCTGAAGTCTCTAATTCTGTCAAAAATTACTTATCTATGGATGTTGCTACCAAATCCACCCGACCAATTGATAGAATCAATACAAATCTCGGTGTTTCAGTTCGTTTGGAGTAGGAAAAAGATAGAATCAACAGGAAAGTAGCTGTAAGAAATATTAATGAAGGTGGACTTGGAATTCCTCATATTAAGGATGCAGTAACAGCATTAAAACTCAGTTGGATTCGAAGACTGAAAAACAGTAATCAGAAATGGAAAAGATTACTCACAACAATTTATCCGAACAAAGCTAAGTTAGATTTATTGGGCCCATCAATACCTGCTGAGAAACACATGTTAAGCAATTTTTGGATCAATGTCTTCGAAGCATATCAAATATCTAGCTTAAAGGTAAATATTGAGACAACAAGTGATTTGCTTTTGGAACCTATTTTCTACAAAACAAATATTAGGATAGGTCAAAGAATCATTTACTACAAGAAATGGCTGATAAGGATATTTTTCTGATTAGAGATTTGTTAAATGATGATGGAACCTTTTAGACTATGAATCAGTTTAAACAAAAACATGGTGTTAATGTCGATTTTGTCACTTATAATGGATGTGTCGGTGCTATACGTTGCTATGTCAACAAGACAGGATTAACCCTTAACAGTAACGATTCCATTGCATTGACTCACAAAACGCTTCAATTGATATATTCCATCCCAAAAGGAACGAAGTTTTATTATGATATGCTAAAGGACAAATTAGAACCCAAACATTGTAAAAGATGGAATGAAAAAATGAAAAGAGAGCTTAACTGGAAAAATATTTTCATCAAGGCCAAGAAAATACAAGAAATCAACTGAAATGGTTCCAAATAAGAATTCTGCACCAAATATTAGCAACTAATGTCATCCTTGCAAATATGAATGTTGTTAACTCTGAGGATTGTTCTTTCTGTAAAAATGTGAGAGACAGTATTAATCACATGTTATGGGCATGTCCACATGTAAAACGTTTTTGGGGACAGTTAGAAGCATGTATCAACTCCAGCACAGAAAATAGCTTTAACCTTTTACTTAACGAAACTTTCGTGCTATTTGGATATGGAAAGAATACAAAGTCAAGTCATGTCCTTGATTATATTATAATCCTTGCAAAATTTTTCATCTTCAAATGCAAAACGGTGGAAACTTTACCACTCTATGTTAACTTTAAATCCTTCTTGAAGATTAAATATGAAACTGAAAAGTATATTTCTTTAACAAATATGAGATATAACAGTTTTCAGGCAGAATGGTTTTATTTCAAAAAACTTTTTGAATAGATAAAGAAACGAGCTAGCAAACCCATCGTGCCGTTACTATTTTTTGCCATACTTGTAATGTGTATGGGAAATAAATGTTCATGCCTGTCGCCAGGAATACCACAATGTAACTACAGATTCTTGTCCATCTAGTATTCAAGCTACAGTTAATTTCTGTCTAGATGTTTATTTGTAGTGCCCTTGCCATTCAATAATGTTTGGGGATTTTTTGTTTTGTTTTTTGTTTTTCTTCGTTTGCCTTTGTTTGTGCAGTCTCCTATATTGTCATTTTTGATTGTGCACGGAAAAAGTTTTTTTAAAAAAAGTTCAATAAAAAAAAAGGATAAAAAAAAATTTCAGAAACAAAAGCTTCCTCTTGAGAAACATAAGAGATTACATTGCTTGTTGAAAATGACTTGTCACATTTCAGGAAGATCCCGAGAGAGAAGAAATGGTAACTACAACAAAAATTCTCATCTCTGACCGTTTAACTGTCCCTTCGCCATGGATGCACACACAGAGAGAGAGAGAGAGAAGAGAGAGGAGAGAGAGAGAGAGAGAGAGAGAGAGAGAGAGAGAGAGAGAGAGAGAGAGTAACGTTGGTTTTTTTTTCATCTCAAACACCCTAGACAGATCATGTCATCCATGAAACAATAAATCTTACATAAATAATGCGTCTTCACGTTCCTCGTGAGCTTGAAGTGAACACAAAGGGGGTATGTGGGGGGGGGGGGGGCGGAGGAGGGAGGGCGAAAAGCACATTCTCATCTACAAAGTCAGTTGAGAACAGATACATTTTGTTTCACAAGAACATGAGAGAGAGAGAGAGAGAGAGAGAGAGAGAGAGAGAGAGAGAGAGAGAGAGAGAGAGAGAGAGAGAGAGAGAGAGAGAGAGAGAGAGAATTTTATGTGAAGCAAACAGCCCAGACCATGAAGCGGTCAACCTTTCGTAACAAACTCATCTGTATTCCACCTTCTTCACCTTCCTCGAGCTGTTCAAATCAACAAAGCGGAAGCTCCGGTTTTACGACATCCGGGAAAACGACAATAAACTGTAAACCAATCGGCCGTACACCGTATTCCTCTCTGGGTACCAACACCCAACTCCTTTCTTTGCTGACCAAGGTAACACCTTCTATCACCCTCATGCACGCACATGCAGAAATAGTCAATGACTTCGAATCCGAGAATAAGGTGTGTGGTGTGTGTGTGTGTGGTGTGTGTGTGTGTGTGTGTGTGTGTGTGTGTGTGTGTGTGTGTGTGTGTGTGTGTACTCGTGTGTGTGTGTGTGTGTGTGTGTGTGTGTGTGTGTGTGTGTGTGTGTGTGTGTGTGTGTGTGTGTGTGTGTGTGTGTGTGTGTGTATTAAGGCGGGAGAGATAGAGACACAGACAGGCAGACAGAAAGACAGACAGTCGGACAGAGAGATAGACAGGCGAGCAGACAGACCGACAGACATACAGAGAGAGACTGACAGAAAGAGAGACAGAGACAGAGAGACATAAATGGTGGGGTTGAGTGGGTTGCAGGGGCTATAAAGGGGTTGTGTCGCATAAAGCAAGTATGCGTTCAGTCTGTAAACCAAAATGCTGGTATTTCAAACACCTTTTTGATATACCACAATGATCACACCTGCTTATAGCCTTCGAACAGGCGAGTTTTCATCACGCAAAACAAAAACACATACTTAAAGTTCCCGACCACTAATCTCTTGACAAAAAAGCGAGATAGAGAGGGGGGGCGCGGAGGGAGGCATGGGAGAGTGAGGCAGGGACGGGGGGAGGGAGAGAGGAAAAGAAAGAAAGAGAGAGGGAGGAGCGAGCGAGCGAGAGAAAGAGAGAGAGGGAGGAAGGAGAGGAGATCGTAGATATGCCTGGGTTTCAGATGACCCAAGCAAATACAGCCAAAAACCAATCTATGCTCGTCAGGACTGACCTCTGTGATAAAGTATAAGCTAAATCAAGGAACAGATGAAGGGGCGGGAGTAGAAACAAGTCCTCTGCTTTTTTCATCTACAAAAACGCAAGGCAATCATGGGCCAGTAGCAAAGGCTGAGATTGCCCTCAAGGAAACTAGCAGGGGA
>CM031607.1:76856391-76858891 GCA_018398815.1 Conus ventricosus | reverse complement strand
TCTCTGTGTGTTTGTATAGTATGTATGTGCATCTGCTTTTTTCCATTTCTTTTGTGAGAATTTGCCTTTATTCGTGTATTCCAGGTGTGTCTCCTTCAGTATGGGCTATGGCCAAATCTGAATAAATCAATCAATAAATTTCAATCTCTGTGTGTGTGTGTGTGTGTGTTATGCATTTTACATATAACTCTCTCTCTCTCTCTCTCTCTCTCTCTCTCTCTTCTCTCTTCTCCTTTTCTCTCTCTCTCTCCCTGTAATATATATATATATATATATTTTATATATATATATTATATATATATATTATATAACCTCTTTTTCTTTCTTTCTTTATAAAACTCTCTCTCTCACACACACACACAAAACACACACACACCCACACACACACACACACACAATTATATATATATATATATTATATATATATATATATATATATATAATATATATTATATATATAAAAATTATATATATATTCTTTTCACATGTTCCAGTTTGTATGACGTCTACACTGGGGGAGGGTACTACATGTTCCACAGCTGTGTTTTCTAAAAGTGTCTGAGTGACGTTGTTCTTATTCTAGCGGTCAAAGCGCCCTTTTTGTGGAAACAATGGACTATGACGTAGTACAGTACTTACTTAACTGCCAAAGCCAGAATATTCCAGAAAATGCTGTTGCCTTGAGGGGAACGGACCGGGAGCAGCCACTCTTCCCACCATGTAAAAGGGAGAGAGCGTTCTCACAACAAGGAAGGCTGACATTTTTTCTTCTCTCTCTCTCTCTCTCTCTCTCCTCTCTCTTTTCTCTATATTTCATTATATATATATATATATATATATATATATATATAACACACACACAAAGAAAAAAGTTAACCCACCCCCCCCCCCCCCCCCCCAATGTTTTTTAGTTTGGAGAAACTGAAATTCTTTTTTGTACTAAATGTTTAATGTGGAACATTTTTCTTTGTTTTTATTAAATAAAAATATTGACAAAAAGAAAACACAACAAAGATATAAAACAATCATAAACAGAATGTGGTACTGCTACAGAAAGATCAATGACATTTTCCCATGAAAAAAATACCCATGAAAAGTATGGTCATTACAAAATCTAGTGCTTAATCAAAGTGGCAATTTTATTTGAAAACATTGCCATGAATTCCATAAACCAAAGAAAAATGAAAATGTTCAGTAGCGCGTGAAAACCGCCCTCAGCCTGGATGACCTCCTCAACCCTGCATCGCAGCCTCCAGTCAGTCGCCCGGATCTGTTTCATCGTCAGTTGCTGCCACTCTGATGCAGTGCGGCTTCCAGTTGATGCAGATTTTGTGGAGGAGGGTCCAAGGTCTGCAAACGAGGGGCCAATCATGTCCAGATGTGCTCCAGTGGAATTTAGGTCTGGGCTCATGGCAAAGGCCCTGGCAGGGTCTGCACTGCTTCTTGCTGGAGAAAGCCTGTTACTGCTTAGCACGATGAGGCTTGGCGTTGTCATCCATGTACACTGGTTGGTGGCAAGTGGGTGGTTGTCAAAATGGGGCACAACGACCGGCTCAAGGACATCTCGGATGTACCGTCCGCCTGTGAGGGTCCCTCGAATGGTAATCAAATCCAGCTTGCAGTCGTGTGAAAGGCAACCCCCAGACCATTATGGAACCGCCACCGTGAGGAACAGTTGCCTGTATGTTCCTGGGGCAAAAGGCTGTATTTGGCGTCTCCAAACCCTTGATCTTCCATCAGTGAGTGCAGCAGGAATCGCTTTCGTTCGAACCCGTGTATCTTTCTTCAGTTCCTCAGGTTCCCACCCCCGCCGAGCGAGACACCAGTCCAAACGCCGTCTTTTGTGGTGGGTCAGTCAACAGAGGACGCTTGATAACCCTCCTAGCCTTATATCCGTGGGCTTTTAAGCTGTCTGCCCCTGTTCTTGTGGAAAATTGTCTGTTATGCATCCACTGTCGTTTCAAGCTGGTGCATGTGGCGAATGGCTCAATGGCGTATCTGCGAAGTAAAGCCCTGTCTTCGCGCTGTGACGTTGCATGTGGTCGGCCAAAATCGTGGGCGGTCCTGCACATGGTTTGGGTTTTCTGTTTTGTTTCCTCACCACCGGCTGATGACAGTGTAGTGGAAGCCCAATTGACGCCCGATTGCTTTGAAGGACATTCCAGTGGAATTTCATGCCAATAATTTACCATCGTTGGCCCCTGCTATCCTCCCTTCACACCATATTTCTTTGCAAAGAATATCTTTTCTTAAAACCAACTGTGATTGCTAAACTGGATGACTCACCAAAACCCCAATTTTAAAAATTTCAAAAACCCCAATGCACGGCAAGCCACACCATGCTATGCTTCACATACACGCCTGACTGGTTTATATCCTTTCAATGACACACATTCTTACAAAATTGCAAATTTTGGGGTCATACATTTTGTTGTCATTCCGTTAAAACAAAGGGGGTTAAAAAGGAATATATAAACTAAAAGAGTTGGTTTGTCTCTAC
>CM031607.1:76828980-76833980 GCA_018398815.1 Conus ventricosus | reverse complement strand
CGTGCGTGTGTGTGTTTGTTTGTTTGTTTAGTTTTACGTGTGTGTGTGGCAGGCCAAAATGGAAAGCCAAAACAACGAACTTGAATGAGTGTGTGTGTGTGTGTGTGTGTGTTTTGTGTGTGTGTGTGTGTGTGTGTGTGTGTGTGTGTGTGTGTGTGTGTGTGTGTGTGAGTGTGTGTGTGTGTGCGAGTGCGTGTATGCGCGCGCGCGTGTATATGTGTGCGTGTGTGTGTGTGCGTGTGCTCACACACACGCGCGCGCGCGTTTGCGTGTGCATGCATGTATGTGTATATGCATGTGTGTGTGTGATATCTTGGACAGTTTCAACCAAAAGATGTACGAAGGTATTTAACGACTAACAGAAGAATCCGGAGACGTTGTTTGTAACCCAGCAGGTCACATTAGGGCTGAAAGTAAGTTTGTTTTTTTTTAAAAATGGAATATGCAAACATTAAAAACCCAAGAATACATTTCATAACCGATTCCTGAAATGACCTTTAGTAGTTCATCACCAACCACTAACTAAACCAAAAACTTTAACCGTCTAAACAAAGATTTTCAGACCACTTCAAGTGGAACATCTTGGATCAAGGCGTTCATGGAACCTGCAGCGTGAAACGCTTGTGCCTGCGTCGATACATAACCGAGCTCTCAAACTGGATGTTCAGCCGAGTGTTTCATTACTGAGAGCGCACAAGGGAGCCTCGTCACGCTCGGAAATGCAAGGACGTGGAGAAAACGTTAGCGTTACCGTAGTGTAAGGTGCACAACACCGTTTCCTGTTTCTGATACCCAGAGACATATGGCATTCCTTTAGGTCGGGGCGAATTTGAAAGATTTTTAGAACCACTTTAGAAAAATGTTCACCGACTGACATGTTTTTATATTTTGACTGGTGTGAAAGTGAGGCCGCCTGTGAAGCAATGAAACCGTTTAATCGAAAAGGTAATTATAAAATCAATTCGGAAAAGGCTGCGGACTGAACCTTTCGTGCAGATGTTTGCATGCTCAGGAATACCTCCAAGCACTTGCAGTGTCCGCACGCGCGCGCGCCCGCGCGGTGGGCGCGCGCGCGCATTTGTGTGTGTGTGTGTGTGTGCGTGCGTGCGTGCGTGCGTTCGTGCGTGCGTGCGTGCGTGCGTGCGTGTGTGTGTGTGTGTGTGTGCGTGCGTGCGCGCGCGAGTGTGTATGTGTGTGTGTGTGTGTGTGTGTGTGTGTGTGTGTGTGTTTTATTTTTTGTTGTTGTTGTTGTTGTTGTTGTTAAACCTGTTTGTCTTTACTTTAAAGATACCGTTCAAAGCCATTGTTGCCCGAATGATAGTACGCATTCGTATCTGTATGAGGAGAAATCCTTGCGTGCTTCGTAATGATTCGTTCCGAATTCAGTTAATAAAATCAATGTCGCTCACACAGAGGGGGGCAGAACTTAGAGATCTGGATGAGGCAGTAGAAGATTAGGGGGGAACAGGGCCTGCCAAACACCGTCTTTTCAACCGAGACTATGCTCATTTAAACACGCACGTTGGGGAAGGAGGAAGGGATGCTATATCTTTTCCAGTATTAACATAAAGAGCAGTCCGAGTTAGTTATCAAGTCAAATCATCAAGTCGGAAGCATCCATCATCTTCTTCATGCTGCAGGATATATCAGATACCAGATCAACAGTTTATTTTTTAAACTGTTCTTTCTCCCTTGGCATCAAGACCACCCGTGAGAAACGATGTAACATCATCTCAGTGCCACTACACCAAAGCAAACCCAGCTCCCGCTACTATCTACTGTCAATATTTCAGAACGGAAGCCCTCGTTTGGTATTCTACCCACACCAATGACAAACGTGAACCAAAGCAAGGAATCGTCTGAGGAAACCAAGACCGAGATAAGCACGAACTGATGCACCAGCCGCACAACAGTCTGAGACAGGTTTACGATTATCAATGGAGGAGGATGGTAAAAATGATATCAAGATGGAGACAGCCCTAAACTCGCACAGCAGGGCAGCACTCTAAGTTATCATTATGTATCCTTGTGTCAACAGCGGGTGTGAGATATAGGCATCTGCCGTTTTCACCCAGCGGAGCACACCCGCTAAGACATTTTCAGGAAGCTCGGTGGCAGCAGACTTGCCCGTTAGAGCCTGCCCCGACTCGTTTCCTCGCGGCCCGCCGTTTAAAGTCTTCACAAGGAAGCTTCCATAGTGTTATGTATTTACCCGTTCCTTTCATGTTGTCTGTGTTCAAGACGATATGAAGGCGTCAAGCGTTGTTTGCTAGAAGCAAAATGCTCTGGACCTGATTTGAGTATACATTTACTGTACCCCTGCAACGGGAGAGTTCTGTTTTGTCTGGTGTTTTTCCTCCGGTGCGCTTCATTATCGTCTGCCTTATAACCTGACGCTGGCGTGGACGTTAAAACGGAATGAAACTAAAACTTAAACGTTAATCGAAGTGAGAGACCCTACTATTTATGGTTTGCCATGGAAATCGACTATTGATCAGCTCTAGGTGAGAAGACAGACTGACAGGCTGGCTGACTGCAGTGTTTGGACACACTTCTCTGACGGTGGACTTACAGATGCCCTTCGTTTTTATGGAGGTTTTTAGGTGAAAGGAATGCCGTATTCCCCATCGATGTGAACCATTATGCAGTTACCAATGTTAGACAAAAATCTGTCTGTGGTAAGGAGCTGAAAAGTCTTTTTCTTTAAATGTTACGGTGGCGACTAGAGCCTAAAGTTTTGTTGTTGTTTTTCCAGAACTCTACATCTATCATTGTTTTTATCTAAATTCATTTCAGTGCTTTCCACATAATGTGATTTTGTGTAATAACTTGAAAATATTTTTACAAGTTGAGAAAGGGGGACGGCGTGGGGAGGAGGTTGATCAATTTCGTTCAACACAGGACAGAACTCGCGCTCTTTCATTGTTCGGACAGTATGCTGTCTGGGACTAAACGTGTCTTGATCCCTTGACTCTTATTTGAATGTCTTAAACATTTACCACCACAGCTTGATGTTCTTTACGAGAAAAACGAGTTCAGTTCAACTTTCATAAAATAGATGTGGAATATCAACCGAAAGTTCCTTGCTTCTTGTTGTCTCTGGACAGAGAGACAGACAGAAACACAGACAGCAACGTCTGCAACCTTGTCGCTCATGTGACTGTCGCAGCCCAGCATCTAGAGACCGTGGCATGTAGTGACATACAACTCATCGAACATACATACAGCTGAATCGCCAAGGATTCCATTGAATCACATTGTCTGTCTCGACCAACCACCGAAGCCACGCAGCGTCTTTGGTTTAAGTGAGAACAACGCACAAGTAAAACTTCGTTATTTTCTTTTCACAAAACTGAACTCTTTAAAAATAAATCTTATTACCATCGAAAGGTCAATCCGACCATAGGAAACAAACCAGCGCTTTTTAATAAGTTTACGTCACATCAGGTGGTCTCACGGAACGAGATTTCCATACAGACTGCAGCAAACTGCTTGAGAATAATGTGGTATAGATACCGGAACTCAGTGTGGAAGGCTCAGGCTAATGCCAGCAGCAATCCGAGGACTAGCGGCGGTCTGGGAAACATTAAGTGTTGAGGGAAATAACAGAACTGTTTCCACTTTTCGTCAGGATTCAAATGGCTCTCCCGAATCCTGGGGGGATCAGTTTCATGCCACCCACTTGTCAAATTCGCGGTGTGTGGATAAGTTATCGATCCCGCATTGCAAATACGCGGTCGCCTCGTTCGTGTTCTCAGAACGCTGGTATGGAAACAGATGGTGGCGGTTTTCGTGTCCGAAACTTACCTTGAAAAGAGAAAGTTGGAAACTGGTCTTCCGAGTAAACAGCTTCTGAGGTTCTATTAATATGTACATGCACAAGGTAGTGAAACATATTATGTTTCTCTCTTCTTCGGGTTCTAACACCTCTCTTCGTCAGCATGCCCACTCTAGATGCCCACTCCGATCTAACTAAACAGACAAAAACCAGCACATTCCTATTACTACGATTTTTGGTGCCCTCATACATGTTACAATTCCTAACTGTTACAAAAAGTTTCCTCAGAAACGGAATAAATACTTTTCAAGCCTCTAGCTTCAAACGATAACATTAATTTCATTTTTAGACATTATAAATGGTAAAACGTCACCGCTGTTGACCTCCATCTCCAAATTCATGAGTGCGCGTGCAAGACGTGTTAAGTGCTAGGCGTACATAGACGTTAATCTTTAAACACACTGCTGTTTCTATATTGTAAGAAGAGTCAGAAAGAAAACGTTTTGCATCACCACTTAGTTGACCGTTACTGACATTGTTAAGGAAAACAAAGAAAGAAATCATAATTGTATTGACGGTCGACTTCCAGATGCGCTCCCTTGGGTAATACTCCTGCCACCCTATTCCCTACCCCACCATCACTGTCCTTATTTCAATGCCATTTTTAAGTCAACCAACTCACATACACCCTTCTCTCTCTCTCTCTCTCTCTCTCTCTCCTCTCTCTCTCTCTCTCTCTCTCATCCTTTCCTTATCTCACCTACATTGTGTGTGTGTGTGTGTGTGTGTGTGTGTGTGTGTGTGTGTGTGTTTATAGGCTTTATATGTTCTTAGTCGTCATTATGTGTATACCCATTTGCACGATATTATATTTTGTTCCGTCCATAGATTTCATTATTTGCTCTTTATAATTGTCTATCCCGCTTACCCACTCCCTTTCACGCTTAGCAACACACCCCCCCCCCCCCCCCCCCCCCCCATTTCCATTCTACCTCTTTTTAAGTACTCTACGTATGTTCTTGACATTTTGGTGTCCATTGAATCCATATAGCGAGTAGTATTGTTGTCAATATACTGGGTTGTAATTTAGATCCTTTTCAAGATTAATGGAATTTAATTCTTTTGCCCCTTTTGGAATGTGAACAAAACAGAAGTAAACGGGACTAATTCATAACGAACAATGTAATTTGACAATTGATCACAAAGTAAATCAACTGAAAGT
>CM031607.1:76796480-76816480 GCA_018398815.1 Conus ventricosus | reverse complement strand
ACGCCCACAACCCCATCCCTCTCCACATCTTTAAAGACAGAAAGTTCAAATATTATTGTGAACGTGTCTCCTAATTTTCTGCTTGGAAAGAACTGTAATTTTGTAGAAGCTTTTTTTACAACTGTTTCTTTTCTGTGGAGGATGTACTGCTTTTTCCCATACGGCGTTATTTCAATTTCTTTCCGACTATTGTCGTCCGGCATAAGGCTTACATGTAAAGGGCCAGAGTTGAATGCTTTTCTGAAACTTTTTTGGCGGCTAAAATATGTAAATGGGCTTATGAATTCAAATTTTATGTCCCATTCTAAATATGGTTTCTAAGTGCCATTTGAGGTCAGGTTTTCGAACTATTTTATATTCATACTGGCCAACATTATTTGCCTCTAGATTGCGCAGTTGTTCTAGTTTAGGAAACTTTTTGCTGTCGGCAACCTCTTTACGTTTATAATCACCCTCTTTAGTGTACTCAAAACCATACAAAGCGCCTATCTCGCCGTTCTGTTCAAAGTCCGCAACGTCTGCAAGGTCTTTTAATTCTAAAGTTATACACCTCACAGGCGCTAATGTAACTCCTGATTCTTCTGGCCCACGCAACATTATTTTTTAGTACAGTTTATTATTTTATTTCCAAAACAATGTGCAGGTTATCACATTTCACAACTTTCCCCCTTTGTCTTTGATTTTTATATTAAAGACCGACCCCCCCAAATAATCTTTTTAAATTTAAATTGGGGATTGAAAAAAATTTCTAATCGCAATTGCAGTTTTCCCCTGAGGAAGAGCTTTTAAAAAACTTGGGGGCCCTTTCCCGTCAATAAGTTTTCATCAGGCTCAGCCACCCAAAATGAACATAAGAAAGAATGTAATGCAGTCGAGCGGATTTTCCCCCTCATAATGGGTTTGGGTTGGGTAACTCTAAATCTAAATTTTTGTAAAAATTTTTTACTAGCTTTTTATCAAAATAGTAACCTCCTTCTTCTTCGGGCTTGAATTTAACATTGTTTTTTAGTTTTGCATTGTTAATTTAGAGTAATGTAAAATTTACTCATTGCTTTTTTAGTGAGCAAACCCTAAAACCATCATTTGTTACTGGTAATTTTGTTCCCGATTTGTCAACTTTTAGAACCGATTTTTCTCCTTGGCTTCGCTTATATTAACCATACGACTTTGTAGAATTTTTCATGGAGGCGACCGTTTTGGCCCCGCTTGTTATCAATAGCATGTAAAAAAACAAAGGGACGGTTTTGGGGTTTTTATGTTAAAAAATTTTTTTTAAAAACGAAATAAAAATGAGTGCATTAAAAATATAGGGTGCAAAATATTCTTTTGGGGCCCACTAAAACTTAAAAATATAGCAAGATACTCTTACATTGCGTGACCCAGATGCCTCTTTTCAAAAAAAAGGTGAGTACCCCTTAAAGAGCACTTAACCCCCCTTTTTGAAAACGCCCGCATCAAAAAGCGGGTTTAGTATCCATGGTTTTATCGACCAGTTAAATTTTTGCGTGTTTTGCGCATAAAACGGGTTTTGGATTCGTATGCTGATCATTTAAATCACCATGACCCTTTTGGTGGGGTCAGTGTACAGATTTCATTTTTTTACACCTTCAGGGTTTTTTGACTAAACGCAAGCGCCATTCCCAAAATGACAAACCATTTAATCCACTTAGCAAAAGAATAGACATGAAGGCTTTTGAAAGGATCTGTAACGAATTCAAAAACATCAAGAAAGGGCTTTAGAAAAGTTGATCAAAATCAGGCCTAGGCGACTTTATTTTGGGGGCACGCACAGAAATAAACTGACGGCTCCCCCTTTTTCAAATCTTTCTTTTTTGGCACAACTGTTGGCCCGGGTCCCACAGCAAGGCATAAAACAGCAGGAAAATTTTATTTTAGCCCACTTCTAAGGGGCCAAACCCAGGGGGGAATAAACGAATAACGACTCTATTCTATTTACTTTTTGGTTTTTGCTAGGGCGAAAGCACAGGAAAGATCGAGATAACGGGGCCCTTCTACGGGCTTTGACCACAAAAACAATCTTAGAAAATTTTAGAGGACGCCTTTAAATTTCTAAGTTGATTTACCTTCAGTATTAAAAGTCCAAAAAATTTTTTTCAATACCAAGATCGAAAGAAAAATTTGCCGTTGGCCTTTTTTATAATCTGCCTTCTGACCTCAGACCCCCAGTTTGGGGGGGAAACAATAATAAACTATAATAATGAAATTCTTATAGCGGCAAAAAACGAAGGGGGGGAAAAACGACAAAAATTTCGAGCCAGTAATATTACAAACAATAAAAAAAACACCCAAGTTTAAGTCATCTAATCCCCAAGTCCAACCCCCCAAATCATTGAAGCTCAGCAAAGCTCGCGGACTCTTTTTCGCGTTTACCAAAAATTTAAAAAGACAGCGCTTGTTCTTGGATTAACTGGCATAGGATTACGGGTTTTTTATTTTTACAAAATAAAACCCCAACTATTCAAAAAAATTTCCCAAAATGCTCGGCCATAAACCCAACTATTTGTTGCAGTAGACAAAAGCCAGCTGAAAATACCCCCAATATCCGGGAAAAGGTCCAGGGGCTTTACCAGCTAATTTTTTAAAAAATTTGCAAGATGATCAAGCTTTTTTTTCCCCCAGTTTTTTCAGTTGGACGATGGCGGTGGCGGCGGGGGGCATGGCTTGCTCCACCGCCGCCGTAATAGCAAACCGTGGCTTTTGCAAATCCAAAGGGCTTTATAACGCTTGCTAATGTGAAAACCCTTCTCCTCGTGTTGTATTCTTCTGCTAGTGTCGTGTCTTTTTAAAAAATTTTTTCGATAGTTTCTTTTTTCTTTTCCTTGATTCGAAATTGGCCCCGGTTGTATCGTATTTCGTCTTGCTGATCTTTCTTTTCAAGATTTTTTAGTTTTGGCTATTTCTTTCTTTAATACGGGCCCCAAGTTGGCGTCATCACCTCAACGAGTTTTTTTTTTTTCTCTTTTTTATCTTTCTATTCACCTAGTTTTGCTAAATTGTTTGTTAATTCCCCTTTGAGGTTCTTAAAGTACATCAAGGGCAAATAATTCTCGCAAGGCAATGGGGAAATCATTAATTTTTTTTAAAAACGCTTTTTCTTCTGAAAAACGGTTTCTGCTTCTTTTGTATTTATTAATTCCCCCTGCTGATTGATTTAATTCTTTAAGTTCCATGTTTTGCTTTTGGTTACTGTCGGGATTTTCTTGTAGTGGTTTTGAAGTTTAGCAACTGCATCCCATCTAATTTTGGTCTAGCAATCCCAAGGCGTTTTGTACGCTCGCAGGGATCTTTTTCTATTGAACCCCGGCAAAAACTTTGATGGTTTTTTTAGTTGTAACCGAAAAAGTTGCCCTTGATCGTTTTTTACAGACAAATGACCATCTTCAATTCAAAAATTTGGGTCTATAAATTGGGGAGGTTTTGACCTAAACTTTTGTAAATGCTCCGCCGTCTTTCTGTTAATTACCCGCTTTGAGAGCGTTGACGATCGTGTAAAAGGGGGCATTTCCCAGCGTCCCCAAAGAAAAAAAACATCATAATCTTTTTCGCCTTCTTTCCTGCCATGTTTTAAATACTTAACTTTTTATTTTGCTTAAAAAAATGGGGGACAACTATGGCTCGATTCTTCCCCAAGAAAACTGAAAGACCCCCTTGGCGTAAAGGGGGAAAAAAACGGAATATATTGTTCCAAAATCCATCACTATTGATGCAGTCAAATTCTTACGCAAATTTCCAGACTTAGGAGCGGATTAATTGATTGTGCCGGCTCTGCGCGTCTTACTTTAAAAATAAAAACTCGCTTCAAAAACACCCCCAAAACGGGACGTTGTCCGAATCGGGACGGCAATTTTAAGAAATTTCTAAAAAACTTGGGGGGCAAAAAATTTTCTTCCCAAAATGCAGAATATTTTTAACCTATTCTGATCTTGGGCTAACCCGGGAAAAAAAGGGCTACTTTGCTTTCAAAACGAAAATGAAGAAGCAAAAAAACAAAGAATAGGCGCCGCAAAAATTTAAGACGGCAAAAAGTATGTACAGTAAATTTTGCGTAGGGAAATCGTTTTTTCCACCCCCTTAGATTTTGAGTTTTTAAAAAGCGCATGGCCATATTTTCAAGGAGCATTGAAAGCAGATTGTCAATGAACTAACTTTTAATGAATACAAAAGTGTTTCGACACAACACCGGAGCAAAGTACAGCATTTCTGACATCTCGTTAGTTTGCTTGTTTCAACCATGATTAGCAGAGCGATTGAGCAACAATACAAGAAAAATTTGCAATATTTACGACAGGTGATTTATCTACAACATTCCCCGAAAACAGGGAGACACTATAGGAATTTTTTTTTTTAAGCGTCGCACAAGATCGCTTAAAGTATTTTATTGCTGTGTGAAAGAAGAACCGTTCAAAAGAGCAAGGAAAAGTTTTTTAATTTAAAAAAAAAACGAAAGTGCAATGTTCGATTGGGGTAGTCCCAAAACCCAAAACTACGCAGGGGCTTAAAAACCCTTTTTCAGCATTTTGATGAAATAAGAAAACTGTTTGGGGGGGGAGGTGAGAAGTCCAACAGTTGACCTTTTGTCTAAAAATTTACATTTCACAATGTTAGGCTTATGTTATTTAACAACAAAAAACGTTTTTGGATTTACCCAAGGGCAACAGGGATAAACAGTTTGATGGAAGCGGGAGAACGGGGAACTAATAAACATTCAAATTGATAAAGAAAAGAAGCCGATAAACCGCTTAATGTCATTTGTTTTTTAAAATAAGCGCAGCGAAAATTTTGGGGATAACAATTAAAAAAATGTAGTTACTAATATTTTTTATTTAAAAAAACATTCGTTATTTTTTTCCAAAAAAACCTACGCGCCCGAGTCACCAAAGAAGGGAAGTAAAACCCCTAACATAAAAACCTTTAAATTTAACAACATTACCAAATGCAACAAAAACTAAGGGAAGACCTTTCAAAAAACAGCAAAACCAAAAAGAAGGATTCTGCTGCCTTTAATGCGTTACATATGTTAAAAACTGGAACTCGACAAAGCGCTCACACAGGAACAGTGTTTGGGCTCTTACAACGGGGAAGGGGCACCCGCAGCTTTTCCTCTAGAGGTTTGTCTTTTTTTTGCTCTCGGGCCCGTGTTCATTAGCCGTAGGTCTGCTAGCAAAAAAAAAAAAACTAAACTCCCAAAAACACACAGCTATGGTTCAAATAATAACGCTAAACTTTGTTTTTCAAAAATGACAATAAATAAAGCGCAGTTACTCAAAATCACGGATGAAGAATTTAATCGTTTTCAAAGGGCCATTTTGAGCTACAAAAAACAAAAGTTTTTATCTCAAAGAAAGGCGGGGACAATTTTTTTCCCAAAAAAGCCAACGCCGGCAGTAAAAAAGGAATCTTAAAAAAGTAAACGAAAAAATTAAAATCTTTCAAACGCTACATTAAAAAAAACCAAAGGTGTTTTTTACTTTAGTTTTTGATCCAAGCGAAAAAAAACCGCGATATTTATTCGATTTAAAAATTTTTTTTTAATTTTAAAAAAATATTTGAGTTAGAAAAGAAATCAACATGGCAAGACATATGAAGGACCCAAAGAAATTTTTGAAGGAATGCTTGAGAGAGAGCGTTTATCAAGAGCACTGAATGATATTGATTTGAAGTCATTTACCGCAAAACGTCGGGCAAATTTGTACAGGGAATTTTTTCAAGTTCCAATAAACTAACAAAAGACCCCGCCAGTTAAGTAAGTTAGCGTTTTTAAAACGATTTTTGTAACAATAAATGAAGAAAATCTAGAAGTCTGGGGCTCGACTAAACAAAAGACTATTTTTTCCATAATGACTTAAAAGCCCCGGGTTGGGGAACCAATGTTCACAGTTTTACGCTGCCGCTGAAAAGCCAAAAAGAGAGGGTCTGGTTGGTCAGAGGGCGAAGTCTTAGAGATCAGATTTTTAAAAAATCTAAGTATCACCGATTGTGGCAATCTTACATTCCACTACCTCCAGCATTGTTGCAAAAAGAGCGTTTTTAAAAAAAGAATACAGACACAAAATTTTTTTTGTGGTGTGTTCTCGCAAAGGGTCATTTACCCCAAAAAACGCAGAGGATGTCTAACTACACCCTTTTTATCAATGATCTTTTAAATTTGTGGATGCCCTTTCTGTTAGTGAAAACCAAATTGTCAGTTTTTTAAGAACAAAACAAACCAATAACGTTAATATCACACATGGGGTGAGGGGAAACAAACTACACCCCTTAAAGTGTCTAAGAACAGTCCATCTTTGGTGAACCCGACAAAAATCAGTTGACTTCTACTGATCTTTCGCCAGCGGGGCACCGCATTTTACATTGATTTGAACAAAGAGTAAAATAATGCAGATGCTTCAAAGAAATGGGCATAAACAAAAATCTGCGAAAAAGTTTAACAAGAATGCCATCGTTTTAAGCCGCAACGAAAAAAAAAAAAAATTGTATCGGCCCAGTTGACTGTAATACAGAACTAAACGCCCCACCTGGATCTAAAGTTAGTTTTAAGAAATGGAACGGATTTTCAACATTCTCCATACGTATTTACGCAACTTCGAGTCGCTTATTGTTCCCCATAAGGGCCAGCGCACCCCAAAAACTTCGAAAAAAATCTTAAGAGTAATCATCAATTTTCATTTTCCTTCATCATTGTTGGTCGGATGGGGCTCATTCAAAGCCCCGAATTATACAGAGGGCCAGATGCTGCAGAAACTTTTTAAAAAGCATGCGCGTGCTAATGATTGTTTTAATAAACGAATTTTTCTGAAAACAAAATGGCGCCTGAAGACCAAGAAATATGATCAGCCACTCCTGTTGGATTTTTGGGTTTTGAACTCAGTGAGGGGAAACCAAACCAAAAATAAAGCCCTGATCACATTTTGGGGAAAATTCAGAGGGGGCAGCACATAGTAAATGCAATCTTCAACTAAAGTTTGACCAAACATGGGAAATGCCCATCTTTTTTCATAAAATTTCGAGGTTACGACTCCCACCTTTTAATGAAAAAGTGGGAGATGCCTTCAGGGGAGCATCATTGCCAGTCTCAGAAAAGTACATGTGTTTCACTTTAAATAACTGCTTTTTATGACTCTATGGACGATGGGTTCATTAGAGCGCTGGCTATGTCCTTAAAATCCTGCCCCTAACGGAAGAATATTTGACCAACCCCGTTAGAAAGGGCGTTTTCCCTTATAGTACATGAAATGGGGAAAGGTTTAACGAAGATACACTTCCACCAAAGGCGGTTTTTTTTTCTAGTCTCGAGGAAATGACCAGGTTCTGATTACCAGCATGCCAAGAAGCATGGGAAAGTTAGAGTGTAAAACGATGGGAGACTTCATGACTCCCACTTAATGGCCGATACATGTTTTGTTGGGGGACTCTTTTAAAATTTGGAAGACCTGCATGAACTTTGCCTGGATCCCGCGCATTAATTTCTGGCCCGGGGGGAGCTGGGGCGCTTTTTTAAAGTTTTCTGGAGTAAGATTGATTTTTGTCGTTTACCCTGATTCAAGATTGAAAACGGGGTTCGTGGGGGAATTATATGGCGTCGCCCATTTTCTGTAAAGCAAACAACAAAAACTTGACGACATGATCCGAGTAAAAGGTCTTAACATTCAGATTTAGCCAAACAATCTGTATGGTTGGGGAGGCGGGGAACACTTCCCTTCGTAAATTCAAGTGTACAAGGGGAAAAAAATATTCAAAAGGCATTAAAGTGGGTTTAACGTTTAAAAAGCCTTCAGCACGTGGGGTTATTTTAGAAGTTTACTTAGAATACCTCATAACTCCATGACCTCCATAAAAAACTATCCATTTGACAAAAGTCTAAAGATGGATCCCAAAAGACCCCTAAACTTGGGCCCAAACTTCGGGGGAAAAAAAAAAATTAGTCTGTATTCAGACTTTTACAATTTTATTTAAGACATGGGTTTTAATTGACAGCTGTTCATCGTAAATTTCTTTCGATCAAGAACATTCAGAAAACCCTACATCATGAAGAACACTGACTCAGAACTAAATCCACAGATGCTTCAAAAAAAAGACTTTTTCAAGCAAGAAAACGTGTTTTGGAAAAAACTATGGAGAACCGCACAAGCCAAAAATGTCAATTTTTCACCAGAGAGAACGAAGCAATAACTGACTTCAAAAACCCAAAATTATCAGGGGCTTTAAAAGATTTCATGATCAGCTTTTTTGGGATAAAGAAAATAAAAAGAAAGTCAAATTAGACAAACCTGTATTTAATTGGGGTTTTTGTTTTGAATTTTCAAAGCTTTTGAGTTAAGTTTCTTTTGACTACTTAAAACCCCGTATCCCGAGTCCAGAGTCTTTTTCACAGATACAGATAGTTTTTTTATAGATATCCCTACTGAAGACATCTATAAAGACATGGAAACCGAAGTAGCTAAAGGAGCGAGTGGATGGTACGACACATCCGATTACCCTAAAGATTCGCCTTTACATTCAATTACTAACAAGAAGGTTTTAGGAAAGATGAAGGATGAATTATCTGGAAAGGTGATCAAGGAGTATGTGGGGTTAAGGTAAAAAATGTACAGTATTTCGAGCCAGAAGAAAATCATTAAGAAAGCAAAGGGAATATCACGCAACGTTGTGCAGTCAAACATATCACATGACAACTACAAAGAAGCATTGTTTGGCAATAAGACTTTTCATCATGACAACGTAAAACTGCGATCTAATCTACATGAGATCAACACAACAGTTGTAACAAAGAAGTCGTTAGATAGAACAAACACAAAACGGGTGTTTGTTAATCCAGAGTTTCATATGCAATTGGGCACTGGAGAACCGTAAATTAATTAAAGCGGAACTGTGTCTGGCGGAATTATCTGCAGTTCTTCTTTCACAAAAGATCTTTGAGGAGCTGGTTGTTTTGTTGTGTCAGTTTCTCGTAAATAATACACGGGCGGATTCATTTTTACAATTCTTTTTATTTCATATGGATCAACACTCCAAACTGGATCTGTTGCCCTGATGCGAGTGTCCCCTTCTGCTTCCCCCGGTAAATAAAGGTACCTTACTTTCAAACCAAATGGTAATAGTTTGCTGGTTGTACTGGAGTCTCCTTCAGCAACATTTATTGTTTTTCTTTTGATTGCTTGTACTGGTTTTAGCCCTTTAAATTCTTCATTATTCATTGCGCGCAAAACTGAGGGCAATCTTCTAACCCATTCTGTGTTGCGAGAATTGTCAATCAGCTCTCTGTGATACTGGTAGGAGAAAAGTCTTTCGGCTAACTGTTTGTTAAAGTTTTCAACTAAAGCCTGTGATCTGTGAACTCCGAATGCCTCTTCTATAGTAACTCTGTGTTTTAACAATAATTGATTCACTTGGCCTTTAAATTCTTTTCCATCATCGACTTGAATCATGCGAGGAAAGTTAGTGGGCCTCGTTGGTATATCAGTTGTATAGCGACAGCAACAGCAGAAGCACTCTTTTGTGTTAATGGCTCCGCATCTTGTATCTTGAAGCCATGTCAATGACTGTGAGTGCGTACTTAAATCTTTTTCGTCTAATCGTATCAGAGGGTAAATATAGAAGATCCATTTGATGGTGTCGTTTGGAGTTGTATTAACAAAGTGTGGTCTCTGTATTCGTCTAGGGGCAGGTAAATAAATTTGCCAAATTGCTTGTTTAGATAACCATTCCTTTGCTGTTTGTTCACTGACCCCCGCCGCTTGGCTTAGCTTTTGTATTGCTGTGATACCCTTCCAATATCCTTTGGGCGAATAATAGATTTTGTTCATTTTTTATTCAGCCAATATTATGCGCAACAAAATACACGACGGTCATACCAAAGGCAATAAACGCGATTTCTTGCATCTTTTGTTTTTCTGATGGTTGATAAAAGTCACTGAATTTTGGTGGGGGCAATGTCTGGACCGGTTTGCCTGTTACAAGATAATATTGTTTTATTGCTTGATCAACATTTTTAAATGTGTAAGCTGCATGCCCCTGTTTTTTCAGTGTGTCATTAATAAAATCTAACTGCTCAAGTCTCTGCTTTTCATAGGCGTCTTGTGCAGCTGCTAGTTGCTCCATAGCTTTGTTATGTCTTTTTCTCTCGCCGTCATCCCGTAGTTTACTAAATGCGAAATTACTTCCGCTAAAAGCAAGCGCATTCACCACAGCGCCACCTATCATCATTACGAGTGAAGCCATTTTTTATAAATGTATTTTTTATTTACATATTTATACTGTCTGGAATTATTCCTTGCTTGACTAGAAAATCTTTCGTGGCAACCGAAGCTGCAATGATAGCAATTAGCTTTGCTGAATCCTCAAAGTCTAGTTTGCCAAGATCTGCTGGTTTAATTCTTAACAAGCTTTTACCAAGCATTGAGTATCCTACACTTAGGCCTCCAATAACAGCAGAATGGTATACAAGGTTAGCAACAGTTTTTTCGGTGCTCATTTTTTAAAAATAAAATAATTATAATTTAATAAAAAACATGAACAGTGATGATCTACTACAGCTACAAGGCGGCCTAAACCTTCCCACTTATGAATGACCAAGTTGATGGCCAAGCTGTTATGCCCCAAAAGGAGAGGTTGTATTCTTTGGCAGCGTGTGGAAAAACAAAACAGTTCCTCGGAACTGAATTCAGCATAGAACAGATTCAACAGATGTCTCCACAAGACATTATAAAGTATCATAACAGGTATGAAGCGCAGCTGGGGTCGAGAATGGTAAAAAGTGTGGGGCAAACGGTTCTTAGTTTGTACACTAAACTAGTCAGTAGATTTGCTCCCATTGATTCTGAACAAGATCTTACGTATGATTTAACGCAAGATCCAGTTTTAACAAAGTCATTAGAGTCTCTAGGATGTGATCTATACTATAGATTTGGAACATTGTTATCGCCATTAATCATGGGATTAATAACTTTTAATCATATAGATTTTGTTTCCCTTCAAAATGAACGAGCTGGAAAATCATCAGAATCAGGAAACATTGAATCAGGTGGAGAAAGTAACCAAGCCAGAAAATCAGCAGAAAACACTGAATCAGGTGGGGACCAGTGAAAAGCATCCTCATCCTGGGCGTGTTTAAAGCAGGAAAAAAATTAGCAGAGTGGAACAGACAAAAAAAAATTAATGTTACAGAATATAACTCATCATGAAAACATACCGCGCCAGCGCCAGAACAAGTTGATTCAATGCCCGCTATAAAAACTCCATGTGATTCAAGGCCTACAGCGCCAAAGTCTTCATGGTATATTGAACTTAAAACTGTTGCCATTTTTGGCGCCATTGCTGCTGTTGGGGCAGTTATTACGGTTATAAAATATATAAAGAATGGCAGCCAAAACAAAAGAAGTTAAAACAACCTGAACCACTAAATACAGAAAAAGACAACTGCACGCCAAAACCGTCAACAACAAAAGATCATTTTGATCCATTTATAATGCAATAATATTTTAAAATTTTTTAATAAAAATAGATCATGGCGTATTATAAAATGATGAAGTCAATAAATAAAGACATGGAGTCTATAAAAGACATTTCCATAGACCAGAATTGTAATCAATGCGGTTGCTTTCGGATGTAAAAACTTCATTAAGATCTATGCTGACCGATCCCGCGCTAAGGGCGTTAAGCAAGACATCCTCAACGATGACGCGTTTTTTGAGGCGTGTGTGTACTATATTAGACATCTACTATTTAAGATAAAAACATAGATTGTATTCTTTGATAATTATAAGATAACTTGAATAAAAACTTGGTTGTACTTAGAGGATGACTTAGTTATGATCTTGAGGTAACTTAATCAAGAACTTAATCAAGAACTTATTAAAGAACTTGAAGTATTAATTAAAAACTTAATTAAAAACTTAATTAAGAACTTGGGGTGACTTGAAGTGACTTAAGTTAAGAACTTAAAAGTGACTTAAGTGTGTGCATGCGTGGGGTGGGGGTGGGGGTGGGAGGAGGAGGTGTGCATGCATGGGGTGGGAGGAGGAGGTGTGCATGCGTGGGGTGGGGGTGGGAGGAGGAGGTGTGCATGCGTGGGGTGGGGGTGGGGCACATCTGTCCCAGTTACGAGCACCACTACATCCTGTTAGACTCATGCTGCTAAAATAGGGCGTTCACACATAAACGGCTATTTATAGTAGCAGTCAGCAAGGCGGATTTCCCCACAGTCCTCTTGCTGCTAAAAATAGCCGTTCATGTATAAACGGCTATTTATAGCAAGGCGGATTTCCCCACAGTCCTCTTGCTGCTAAAAATAGCCGTTCATGTATAAACGGCTATTTATAGCAAGGCGGATTTCCCCACAGGCCTCTTGCTGCTAAAAATAGCCGTTCATGTATAAACGGCTATTTATAGCAAGGCGGATTTCCCCCGCAGTCCTCTTGCTGCTAAAAATAGCCGTTCATGTATAAACGGCTATTTATAGCAAGGCTGACTTCCCCACAGGCCGCCTCCCGGCTACGCACTACTCCTCTCCATACTGGTAGATGTACTAAGGTCTGCCTAGCCCTATCTAGTTTGTTTGCCAGAACATTCGAAAATCGCCATTCAGTTGCATAAGGACACACTTGAAGGCAGATGAACTAGTTAGAATTAGAAAAGTAGAAAAGTATACACATCTTAACACAGATCAGCTTGCTACATGAACACTGAATCTGTAGTTAACAATCAATCAAGTCTGATACAAACTGAGAACATTTTTACTTGGGAGGAACAGCAAAATGTTTCAAATATAAGTTTTTTAGCATACGAATCAGTCGTGTTTACCTCCGCCTTAAGAAATGAACGCCATGTTTTTTAAACATGGCTTTAGCTGTCTCAAGCCAGCTCCCAACAATCAACGCGTAATGGATTGTTTTGCTTCAGATAAAGAACCATCTCATCGATAGCCAAACACGTATTAAAACTGGCTACATCTTGTTTCATTTCCTTGAACCAACAAACCTTTAAGATAGTCGTTCATTTCCAAAGCAGTTAGTTCACTTTTTCGTTTTCTAGAAAAACAATCTCCCCGGTTTCACAACATGCTTCGCCTAATTCTTTCAACAAATACTCTAACATGCAGTTAAAGTAAACCTTATGGCCACGAATATCACAACCCTGTTCTTCAGTAACGTTTAACAAAACCAACCTGCACAAACCCGTAAATATCTTCTCACTACAACGCACACACCTTTACAGCTCCAACGCCGCCAAGTAAACTGACAATACAAACCGGTCTTGCTGACGTGATTCGCTAACGCGCCACCTGTGTGCTTTATTGATTTTTTGGTCGCAGTTTGCAACCAGAGCGCCTAGCCTGCGCTGTGCAACCGAAGGCCGCGAGCCGTAAATTAAGTGATCAGGTTTCAGCCCCGTGTCTGCCTGTCTGTGTACAAAGTTTGTAGGCAGAAATTAGTCAGAAGAAGTGTGCGGATTTTATGTCATTTAATTGAGAGAGAGAGAAAGAGTGTGTGTGTGGTGTGTGTGTGTGTGTGTGTGTGTGTGTGTGTGTGTGTGTGTGTGTGTGTGTGTGTGTCTGTGTGTGTTAGTGTGTGTTAGTGTGTGTTAGTGTGTGTGTGTGTGTGTGTGTGTGCGCGCGACGTATTTTGTGAAACGCAGAACACGTATGTCTATGGCTCCGTGTCTAAATGAAAATATCACACAAGCAATCCTTCGCCACACGGCCAGTGACGCCAGCCCTCAGTTCGCACAGTGTCTCAGCCAAGTTTTAGTTTGGTGACTGTCTCCGCAAAAATGATGGTATTGAAAATGACTGTATGCGCGAAAATGATTGAAAACATAGTTTGAAGTCTTACTTGTCAGAGAACGTATAAATGCCAATCCTGGGTCACTTTCGCCCGAAAACTGGTTTGAGGGCGAAAGTGAGTCAGGATTGGCATTTATACGTTCTCTGAAATACAGCTTGCACTCAAGCATGTTGTCCCTCTTCTGATCTGAACACGTTGTAGTTCAAGAGAAGATCATCCCCGTCGTGCTTTGTATTCACCTGCTGAACAAGGACGACAGCAAACACAACTATCCCATTTCTGTGCTCTTTGATGCCTGGGCTGTGTGTTGTGTGTGTGTGTGTGTGTGTGTGTGTGTGTGTGTGTGTGTGTGTGTGTGTTGTGTGTGTGTGTGTGTGTGGAGGGTGGATGGAGGTGCATGGACATGCATGCTCTGTTCCCAGGTTTTGCGCACGCGCGTGGGTGTATGGGTGCGCGCGCGCGTGTGTGTGTGTGTGTGTGTGTGTGTGTGTGTGTGTGTGTGTGTGTGTGTGTGTGTGTGTGTGTGTGTGTGTGATTCAAGATTCAAGATTCAATAGTTTAATGCCTTTGAAACCGTAACAGGTTTTATATGACACAAATAAATAGAGAAAAGATAAACGAAACCAAATGACGAAATACACATTTATGCTTGTTGTTGTATCCAACTATCATCATGTTATATCAAGTTGTCCTTGTCATACATTTTACCTTATCGACACTTTGAAATAGCATGCACATATTTTGAGATCTCGCTGATAAGCATGTCATTTGATATTAAGATAGATGGTAGCGCATTTTGTATATTATATTTGTCTTTGATGTGTTCTAAAAACTGCCGCTTATATCGTTATATTTAGTACATTTATCTAAGAAATGAACTTCGTCTTCTACTTCATTACATTCCAAACACAGTCTTCTTTCTCTTGGTGTCTTAGTATATCTACCTTTTTCTATTTTTAAGATCGTGACAAGAAATCCTTAATTTACATAGTGCTTGTCTTTGATTGAAGCTTATGAAAGAGTTTGCTAAATATGGTTCCATTCTGTAATCTGTAGTAATATTGTCATAAAAGTTTAGTTTTGATTCGTTTCTGATTTTTTTCTTTTCCAAAATAATACATATTCATCTTTTAGTTTATTCTTGACCACATAACACAACTTGCTAATATTAAAAGTATGCTGGTTATTCCAAACATGCTTCAATCCCATTAGGCTGAGAATTTGTTTGACAAATCTAAACCAAGGTGTTTGCTGATCTTCGTTGTTTAACATGTTAGTGTATATGATTTTAATAAGCGAGTTGTCTTCAGATTCTAAAATATGATGCCAAAACTCTGATGAATTATTGTTAAGCTAATTGGAAAACTTCCGAGTTCTCCAATTACAGCTAAGTTTATAGCTTTTTTGTGTACACCTACCATTTGCTTGAAGAACTTGTGTTGAGTATGTTCATGTGGTAAACTATTTGAAAGGCAATGATTAAACAGATTATCTAAATTGAAATTATCATTTAATTTTAAGCAAAAAGGTAGCCATACATCCGCGCCATACATTAATATTGGTGAAATAAGACTATCAAACAACTTTAGAACAAGTTTAAAATCAATATTTTGATTTTTAAACGCTCTTTTTAAGGAATATGTTGCTTTATTACCTTGGTTACTTAGATGTTCCGCTGCGATGTCAAGTTTTCCTGATTTATGAAATATTATTCCAAGATATTTGTATTGTTCTGCTGTTTCAATGAAATTTGTACCACATTTAAAAAATAAGCGACTTTTGGGTTCTGTTATTTCATTTATTTATTCATTTATTGATCTATTTGTTCATGCATTTATTCATTTATTTTTGTGCTGTGTGTGTGTGTGTGTGTGTGTGTGTGTGTGTGTGTGTGTGTGTGTGTGTGTCTGTGTGTCTGTCTGTCTGTGTCTGTGTATGTTTGTGTGATGCTTTTTTCACTCCACTGCAGACCTTCGGATCCAAACTTCTATCTCTTTTGTGGATTTTTCTTTCTTAAATATGTTTGGCTAATTACTGTAACAGACTTTCATTCTCTCAGAGGAGAAAAGTTCCCATATGTCATACCATGAAGAGTCTAGTACATACCTTTCATTTCAGGAAGAGAAGAACAGGCAACTCCCATCCACCACCATCGCCACCCCCCCCCCCCCCTCTCTCTCTCTCTCTCTCTCCTCTCTCCTCCTCTCTCTCTCTCTCTCTCTCTCTAGCTCGCTCGCTTGCTCGCTCGCCAGTCCAATCCATTAGCTAAAACCTTTCCTTCTCTGTTAAAACACTGTGGACCAAGATCTTCCGAGAACTAGACGGCGCCTTTCCTTCTACCAGAGAACGGAATTCGTGTCAGCCCTTTCATGTGCCGACTGTATTGGTCTCACCTCAGACTGTCCATAAAGAAACTATGAAAGTGCACTTACAAGGACAGTCTTAGGAGAGCGCGCACAGCGACAGAAAGAGAGAGCGAGGAGACAGACAGACAGACAGACAGTGAGACAGACAAAAACACAGATAGCATCTGTCAGCTAAAACCATAACGGCCCATGATAAGATAGTCCTATTCTCAGCTTTACATCTGTGTCGACTGCAAACGACTTATGGTGGGAACGTTGATACCCCTGCAAATCCCGGTAACGTCCTACTGAAATGTGTGTGTGTGTGTGTGTGTGTGTGTGTGTGTGTGTGTGTGTGTGTGTGTGTGTGTGTGTGGTGTGTGTGTGTGTGTGTGTGTGTGTGCGAGCGCGTGAAGTGTGTGTGAGTGTGTCTGTGTGTAGAGAGGGAAGCAGGGTGGGGTGAGGAGAAAAGGGTGCAGGATAGACTTTAGAAAAGGAGGAGGGATGTTAGAAGATGAGTGGAGAGTAAGACGAAGTCAATGAACATGGAGGGAGAGGATGGACATTTGTCTCATTTTCCGTCCCCTTTCGTTTGAATCATTCCCATTCCCTTCATTTCCCCTGGCTAGGTCCCGTTGGAAACTCAGCATCGGCAATCCACAAGATGCTATCAACATCACCCTACAATGTGAAGGTCCCCAAATGCCTTTAGTTCCCACAGGATACGCTTAGAATTCAAATTTCAAAATGATGACGACGAAAGAATAATGGAAAGGCATCTTTACTTTTCCCTATTATTAACGCAAATAAGATCATCCAAATGGTTCGTTTGTACACTTGATGGCGTTACATATGCATCATCATTAGTAGTAGTGGTAGTAGTAGTAGTAGTAGTAGTAGTAGTAGTAGTAGTAGTAGTAGTAGTAGCCGTAGTAGTAGTAGTAGTGTTGATACTACTACTATATACACACAGAGAGCATTTACACAGAGAGCATTTACACAGCAGCTAACCTCGGTTAGATAGTAAGTTCTAAGCGATTAACAATCTACACTGTTGTTTTCACGGTGGTTGTCTACCCAGGCAGAGATGACTGAAAGCCTGCCTGTAGGCGCTACATATACAGTGGTACATGGTATCCTGTGTCATTTTGGTGTAATGTCTGTCACTCAGTTTCCGCTCATTTTTGTGCACTGTCACGAAGGGTGCGTGCTAACTATAAACGTGTCATAGGTACCAACAACCAAACTGGCCTTCTTTTCCAAAAGGGGGGAATGAGATTTTACATGAATCTGCAAGATGTGATGCGTGTATTCAAGTACAGAACCTCGGTTTACAGTTTCATTCGTAGCACCTTTAGGGAAATAGGGTCAGAACCAATTTTAATACTGAGAGACGGGCCCTCCTCCTTTTACCAAAACATGTTGGAGGGGATTCATTCTTCAAACCTCAGGATTACAAAAGGTCACGTTCTCACAACTGAGCATTTCTGGCTCCGTAGAAGTGCGAAAACAAATCAGAATTCTCGAGCATTTCCTCACAGTGAATCGGTCTTTGTTCAATACAGTGGATCTGATAAATCAATACTGTGGGTGTCTCCTTTTGACTTCCCGACAGTCCCTTCGGCACGGAGTACATCCGCTTCCGGACGAACGCCCGAGAAAGGGCATCCCACTGGTCTTGGCGGCTGTCAGTCAGTTCCTGGCGTGTGCGTCTTTCATGATGTGGCTGGTGTGACTGACGGCCAGGCCCGTTTCCCCGTGCTCTTTGTGTGTGTGTGTGTGTGTGTGTGTGTGTGTTCTATTTTATTTCTTCTTTTTTTTTAGTGGTATCAGCCATCGGATCAATGGAGCACCTAAGGCAGTGACGTCTTTTTCCCCTGAGGCCGAAATCCACTCTTCATTTTTTGGTGCTTCACAGTGTCCTCTTCATCTGCCAAAAGAAACCAAAAAGCGGGGGAAAATGTCTACTACTAGCTTTTTTTTCACGTTTTAGAAGTGAGCTATTCTGACTGCCTGAAACTAAGAAAACACATCAGAATTCTCGAACATTTCCTCAAGTGAATCGGTCTTTGTTCAATACAGAGGAACTGATACATCAATACTGTGGGTGTCTGCTTTTGACTTCCCGACAGTCCCTTCGGCTCGGGGTACATCCGCTTCCGGAAGAACGCCCCAGGAAGGGCATCCCACTGGTCTTGGCGGCTGTCAGTCAATTCCTGGCGTGTACGTCTTTCACAATGTTGCCGGTGTGACTGACGGTCCGTTTCTCCCTGCTGTTTGCCTTTCTGTCGGTGACCGACTTTGCAGATGTCTCTAGTCGTGATCGTCTTTCCTCACTGCTGGTCGTCCCTTTAGACACGTCTGGTCAAGGCCGGTCGTTCACGGTCTTACAACCCGAACATTTGGCGTGATGATGAAGTGTGGTGTCACCCTGGTATGTCAAGCCAGAATTTGTGCTTATGTACCTCTCCTCACCATGCCCTCACTTTCGAGTTGATGGGTAGGGGGAGGGGTCCTTTGATATTTTTCAGGGATGGTGGGTGGAAGGACAGGAACAAAATTTGCGGCATTTTTTTTTTTTGGGGGGGGTGGGGGTGTAGGGAGGGCGAGGGGACTGACCAACGTCGACTGGTGTGTTCTCATAAATCCATTATGTTGGCCTCTCGCGCTCGAATCCAAATCCTCTCCATGCAATATGTCATTCGGGCTGCTGCTTTCAGACCCAATCTGCGGACAAAGCATGGTGATTGTGTTTTAAACTCATTTATGTCTGCAAAATCAATTGCAATCCAGTGCATTCCTTTCGTTTTTATGTTATGCATAACACGTATCTATATATATATATATATATATATATATATTGAATATAAACAAAACTTGCTCTTATGTCTTAGATTGAAGAAATAGGGGGAGATAAGCATTCATATCTGCAGTGGTAGATGATTCTGCCTAACTAACAGTATGTGCTTGAGTGGGTAAAGAAGAAAAAAAAATGCTTCTCACAATGAACTTTCAGCAAGCTTATAGTCTCCAAGGGAGACAACCTCCAATAGGGAGGGAAACTCACTAACATATAACTCCTGGTCATATACCGATATTTCGAAATTTGGTGGTTTCTCCTCAGTGACCGCGGAAAGTGGTAATTTGACTCCTCTGCCTTTTCAGTTTTAAGAAGAATGCAATCCCAGAAAAGGCTGGTGTGCAATACCGTAGTATGTTTGTTGTGTTTTCAAAAAACCAACCAAAGGTGCCACCTAAGAAGCAAAAGAAAATCATGAAAGAGCAAAACAAGCTACATTTTCTTGTGAAAAGTAGAAAATATAAAAAGATATCCTCTTAAGACACAAGTGCTGAGGGCCAGTTCTTGGAATGAATCCGCAAGGGACTAAAATACAACAAACTAATAAATTCCAAGGATAAGTACCGAGCACCGTTCCAGCAACTTACAGAGCAGCTTGGTGTTGCAATGACTGCAAGAAATATTGAATTATAAACAAAGCTTGCTCTTATGTCTTAGATTGAAGAAATAGGGGAGATAAGCAGTCATATCTGCAGTGGTAGATGATTCTGCCTAACTAACAGTATGTGCTTGAGTGGGTGAATGGGGAAAGAAGAAAAAAAAATGCTTCTCACAATGAACTTTCAGCAAGCTTATAGTCTCCAAGGTGGCACCTTTGGTTGGTTTTTTGAAAACTCAACAAACATACTACGGTATTGCACACCAGCCTTTTCTGGATTGCATTCTTCTTAAAACTGAAAAGGCAGAGGAGTCAAATTACCACTTTCCGCGGTCACTGAGGAGAAACCACCAAGTTTCGAAATATCGGTATATGACCAGGAGTTATATGTTAGTGAG
>CM031607.1:76761480-76793980 GCA_018398815.1 Conus ventricosus | reverse complement strand
TACCTCAGATTATCTATTCCTTGAGTCAAAATTCATCTTCATGGCGTAAACATTCCGTGAACACATTTCACCGGTCAGAGGAAGCGTCTATCGTGGCGTACTGGTGAAAAATAAGAGCAGCACATGGTCAGAAATACTTCTGGCCCTTAATGACAACATTCATCTTGTTTGCATCGCATCGAAGGTCAAGTGGATTGTAAAGGGAAAGGAAATAAATCAGTCTGGGTTCGTGAATCTCTCTCTCTCTCTCTCTCTCTCTCTCTCTCTCTCTCTCTGATTTGTGTATATCAGTCTATGGTATTGGACTATGGGACTGGGAGAGATACAAACTTGGTGCTACGCTTACATGTCTAGCCAGTTTGGGGTCACTCTCTCATGGCATGATATTGTTGCAGCTATTTCTGTGTACTTAGTGACTGAACGTCAGGCATCCAGATCAAGCATTCCAAGATGAGCCGGAGAGAGGTGGGATTTTCTTGGAACATTTGCAAAAGAATAATGGACTTTTACTCTCATAACTACACAAGACAAGAGAAAAGGTGAGACTGGAGAAGAAGAGAGAGAGAGGGGGAGGAAGAGAGGGAGGGAGAGAGGGAGGGGTTAGACAGACGCACAGAGATAACCTTAAGGATCAAAAGGACCGTAGTGACTCGCATTCGCACCCAAATGATAGCTTGCGGCGATGGGCATCAAATGTCCGCTCAGCACGCAGCCTGTCTGCTCACGCTTGGGGGACGGCGAGACGCAGACGCCAATTCGCTTCGAGAGATATTGGCAATCAATCAGTGGAAATTACCATTTGACAAAATGTCCATTAGGTAATGGTAGGAAGTCATGGCAACTGGTGGAACCTGGTCAATCAATCTTTGGTATTATTCTGTTTTATCTTTTTTATGATACCTGTTTATGAGGAAAGAAAAATGGTTAACAATGATACTGTAGTCACGGTGATTTACGCAGGGGACGGGGGAGATTAGGGAATACGATGGTTTTATGCCCCGCTGCACACTCTACCTTTCAGTGTTGCTTTCACTGTGCAGTTAATTGAATGGCGGCTTAATCGCTCTGTTTTGTAAGGTTGAAAGATGCCATCAGCCCTCCAGCCTTCCTCTCCTCACCTGCTGTCCAGCCCCTTCAACTCTCCCTCCCATGTTATATCATGAAAAATACGAATGTCATTGTTTTATATGTGTTTTGTTTACGTTTCTGACTTGTGGATACAGAGATTAATAACAAAACATAAAGACGCGATTACGTGAAACCATACAAGAGTCAAATTCAAAGCATCATGGGCTATGAACACAAATGTGATAACAGAAATACAAACGAGATATAACGTTGGAGATGATCAGGCCACACAGGATAAAGAAAAACACGGTACAAGCACGAAACAAAAAACAAAACAAACATCATTTAGTCTCAGTATAAAGTACGTTTCCTGATGAATTTATTGATGAGCTTTATAAACAAAACTAACATTGTTTGACATCTCACATATTTTCGTAATGAGTGAGAATATTTGTGAGAGGTCCAGACGTCAGATAATTCTATTAAAACCACGAGAGAGAGAGAGAGAGAGAGAGAGAGAGAGAGACAGACAGACAGACAGACAGACAGAGAGAGAGAGAGAGAGACAGAGAGCGAGAGAGACAGACGCGGTGAGGCAGGTGGATCAAAGGCACTGGACAAAGCCATGACAAAGAAACAAAGACAAGTATAGACACAGACAGATGCCAACCCATTAAGATTTAGTCTGACTCACTTCCTCCAGGAAATCAAAGATGGCGATAGTGTTTTAGTGTAGATACAACAAGCCTTAGGGCAAGCTGGGGACATTACAGAATACCTGTCTGCTGACAAGTTATCGATGGGTAAGTATCAGGAACACACACACACACACACACACACACACACACACACACACACACGTCTAATATCACTCAAAGTGAACAGACGTTAAACAGAAGAACGAACGAACACACCCACCCACACCCACACACACACACACACACACACACACACACACACACACACATTCACACACACGCACGCACGGAGTGGGGAAGAGAGAAACAACGAGGCAAAGATTGACAAACAGATGGACACACAGACCTGTAAACGAAGACTGGTATTCAAGACAAAGAGAGGCAAGCAGACGAACAGAGAATGACAAAGAAGACCAAGTCACTGAAAGAGAGAATAAAAGGGACCACGGTCACACAGTTCGAATATCTTCTGTTGACATCAAGGAGAACCAGAAGGAGATTTGGGAGATGACAAACCCCTGTCAGAGTCGAAAGTACCCTGAATCCAAACTTAATGAGTTACAATCGATTCAGAGGTTCTACTCTGATCTTATTGACAGACAAACAAACCAACGAACATGGGTGAGGATGAAACCTGTTGGGCCGATGCAAAAAAAAAGAAAGAAATCCTACCCAATATCTTTGATTTATGTTGACGAGATCACTGGTCTGGAAGTCACACTTGATAAAACGGCTCACATTAACCTGAATTAACTGCGTGGAATTAATCCCTGTCTCGACCCCACTTCTACCTTTCACCGCTCGCTATCCATCCTCTTCCCTTTCCTTCGACAAACATGCACGCAAATATGAACCCCAAAAAGTATTTTCTCGCGCGCGCACACACACACACACACACACACACACACACACACACACACACACACACACACACACACACACACACACACACATACACACACACACACATACACACACACACATACACACACACGATTAATTCGTGGAAAAGCTTAAACCAAAAATATCAACACACACACACACACACACACTCTCTCTCTCTCTCTCTCTCTCTCTCTCTCTCTCTCTCTCTCTCTCTCTCTCTCTCTCTCACACACACACACACACACACACACACACACACACACACACACACACACTCACACACATACACACACATACACACACACACACACATAAACGCACGCGCGCGCAACACACACACACACACACACACACACACACACACACACACACACACACACACACCATTTTAAGGTATCGTGCACATTCATGTAAGATAACTAATCAACAAAAGACAAATTGATACTTTCTACTCTTGCCGTAAAAATTGTCGTTTAAATTTCCAGTGAACTTAGCAACATACGTTATCTGTGAAAAAAAAATTGATGTTTGATCAATCAGCAACGGCTGGATTAATGCATTCGCCCACCATCTTCCTTAATGTTTGATACTTCTAACTCTAGCTCTGATTGTACCTAGATTACTGGTACTAGGGAAAAACGTCCTGTGTATTAATCTGTCAAAGAAGGGAGGAGGGAGTAGGGGAAGCGTGAAACTCAACGTTTATCTAGCAATCACTGTTTAGTTCCAAAGCATTAGTGTGCAGACCTTCATAGATTTTCGATTAGTATGGATTAAGTCTTTTTCTCTCTCTCTCTCTCTCTCTCTCTCCTCTCTCTCTCTCTCTCTCTCTCTCTCTCTCTCTCTCTCTCTCTCTCTCTCTCTCTCTCTCTCTCTCTGTGCCATCCACACACATCTAAGATGACCGTTTTTCAAATTTTCCATAAAACTATTCTTACTCTTAACCAGACTCATACCCTTCCACAGCAGATTTCAATCGCCTATAAAAAAAAAATTGACCGTCTTAAACTGCCATGAAGCAGTCTGTGAAAACCTATACTTCTACTGGTGGAAAAAAATACGTATATGTGTTTGCTCTATTTCTCTAAAGGATGAATTACTGTAATTTTTGGCTTTGGCTGGCCCACCCAAATGTCTGTCAGACAGGCTTCAGCGAATCCAGAATAACGCTGACAGACTCATTGGCAGAGCTCCTCAATCTGATCATGCTTCTCCCCTTTTTCATTTTCTTCACTGCCTGCCTGTTACCGATTGAATAAATCGCAAGCTGTCGACACTGACTGTTTTGCTGTCAGTGCGTCTGGACCTGAGTGTTTTTCTTTACTGGCCCGAGACTCGCCAGCAGTGCTCCTCTCTTGCTAATCGGCTTCCAGGAACACCTTAGGGAAACAAACTCCTTGATTATCTGCACACTGACTCTCTAGACTTTTGTTAATGTAGTCTGAAAACTAATTTCCTAACCAAAGGTTTGGTGTGTCTAGTTAATCCGTGTGTGTGTGTGTGTGTGTGTGTGTGTGTGTCTGTCTGTCTGTCTGTCTGTCTGTCTGTCTGTTATAAATGTAAGCACCATGTATGTGGGTATTCATGGTGTTTGTGTAACCATATATGTTTAAATATGTGTTCATGTATACATGTGTGTAAGTATGTATGTATTTGAATCTGTAAGAATGTATGTGTACATCTGTATATGCATAATTTGTTAGGTGTGTGTGTGTGTGTACCTATATATTTGCGTTATTTGTCAGCAGCATTTTGGTATGTGTCTGTATGATATTTATATCACGCTATTCATCATGTTTATGTAAAGCACCAATAGAGGTTTTCTGGAGATTGCGTAAATACTCATCGCTGTTATCACTGAATCGTTTTTTTTTCAAAACAATGATATAGAAATGCCCTTTTGTTTGGCAGAGGCCTCAACACAAAGTGAACCGTACCGTAAACGTCTCAGAGCAGAATACGAATTGAAACCTGTTCGAAAGGGACGTAACTTGGTTCTCGCATTTTCAAAGACAGCATTGTAAAAAAAAATAAATAAAATAAAAGAAAAAGAAAGAAAGAAAAAACACCACCTCTTCTTATTCAGACTTTCTGGCTGAATTCAAAGACGCTTGTTAGCAGCTGCAGTTACCAGACGCAAAGACGCTAGAACATCAAAGAAACAGACTAATGCAAACACTTGCATTCAACAAAGTAATAAAAAGAACACAGACACCTGTAAGAGTTGGCAACAGATAAAACCATAGACGCAAGACCAAGAAACAAAACCAGGCGCGTGCTCGCACTTGTCCAATTCGTCCACTCATAAATGATTAAATGGACAAGCTGTGGTGTTTTAAGCCGAAACAGGAGAAAATGGAAAATCAAGAGAGAGAGAGAGAGAGAGAGAGAGAGAGAGAGAGAGAGAGAGAGAGAGAGCATGCGTACGGTGTGTGTGTGTGTGTGGTGTGTGTGTGTGTGTGTGTGCACGCGCGCTTGGGTGAGTGCGTATCTCTGTGTCTATGTATGTCAAAGATGGGGGAGATAATTAATAAAAATGTCATATCCTAATGGCTGAAAACTGTTAACAGATTCACGGTGTCGGGGGCAAGACATTGTGAAAGGTTGAGAGAGATTCTCGTTTTCCTCTGTCTTGACCTTCCTTGATCCAAGCAGGTACCCGTTTAGTGCGTGCTGAGTGGACTGATAGGACTTCAAACCGTCAAATCTGACCCAAGGTTATTTCAATTCATGATCATGAGCTCTGCAGTTAATAATCTTCTAACAATAGAAACGAATGTCTTTCACTTCATCATTTTGGATTATATTTGGGTCTCCAAGTTCTGGCCAGGAGGACATGGTAAGTTGACAGAGTTACGTGTCATCATTATTGCCACTGACCTTTGTATAAAAATAAGAACTATGTTATCTGATTTTCAGTGGGAGAGTGTAGAACAGGTTTTAAAAGATTTGTTTCAGGAAAGGATCAACGACATGAATAAAGCTTTCCAACTCTTAAGTACTCCTTCTAAACGACTTCTATCTGTAAGAAACTGACATGAAATTGATTTTTTGGCTGTCGTCACAAACGTTAGTTGAAAGTGCAGATCAGAGCTCTCTTCACTGGAACTGAGCACATTTGTCTTCAAGGAAACATCCATTTGTTTTCAGTATTTCTAGAACACGATGACGTTATGTTTTTCCGGTGACCTGGGTTGGGTGGGGGTGGGGAGTCGGAAATGGGGGTGGGAGGGAGTAGGCGTGAAAGGGTGGCGGGAAGCATTTCTGCGTCTGTTCGGCGTCAACGACTAGATTAACGGAACAACTTGCCCTTGATACTCACCGAGACAAACGCTAATTTGTGGGCTTTGTTTAAGCCAAATTTCAGTCTAAAGTTGAAACACGCTATAAATAAAACTAACCTCTTTAACAACGTGGTCAGGTGTTTCTGACACCGTAGTCAATGCCTCACCCCCCCCCCCCCCCCCCACCACCACCACCACACCACCACCTTCCGTGCTATACAGAAGGTGTGGGCTGGCAAAATGGAGTGTGCAGCAAGGAGGGGGAAAAGCAGGAGCTATGACGACAGTCCACATCCGCAGCAGATTCCACATCCTTGACAACAGTTCTCCGTCTCAATAACGAAGAAGTTTAATCAACCCATGGCCCGACGGAACAACAGACATCCTTTACACAGTTTAAATGAAATTGACCCCATAGTCGAGTTCTCGAGTTTTAAGTATGGAAACTTGTTTAAACCTAAATAATACTTCAGTTGAATAATCTCACAGGATGCAAATACACGTAAACATAAAACAGGACCACAAGAAATGGCTATGCGTTCAATTCTGTCTTAATGGGGTTTGTAAATTTACGAATTTGGGGATGACTAAACATTTCAATGTGAAGACATACCTAAATACTGTTTTTTTAAAACGAAATGACTAAAAAAAACAAAAGAGAAAAAAAAAAAGAAAAAGTGGTGAGCGAGCAGAAGAATCAAGATCACGGTAGAAGGAAAAGGAAAGAAAGATATCTATGTGTCCATAACATCTTCTCAACGACAATTATCAGAAACACCACCATATCAGGCCATTGACAATCAATAAAGTAAAGAGACAGACATGACAGAACTACAGCTGAAAACAGCATTTTTCAAGTAGTTAGTAGTCTTGTAACTTACGCATCAGCATTAACCATTAGGCCAATTTAGAAGAGTAGCCGAGAGGTGTTCTGTGGAAATTTGGAGCATTTAGATTTTGTTTCTTTGTTGTTTTTTTTCCATAAAGTTGTGAGCAGTTTGGAAAACATTTCCTGGTCCACGTAAACTGCATTCCACATCATGGCTCATTGTGCTGAGAAATACCCTCTGGCAGTTTTCATCCAGCCAAGCGAACGCACGTGAGTCTGAATGGCATGTGCGTGCCAGTGTCAGTAAAACAAATGCAAAGGGAAAAAAACGAAAAGCCGAAGGAAAAGAAAAAAAAATAGAGAAAGAAATGTTTTCAGATTAAAACATGAACTATGATGGGTAAAAAGTATAAGTGATCAAAATGTTTCAGCATATCACATCTGGGGATAGCACATTACAGCAGGACACACCAACAAACGTGGAAAAAAGCATAAACAAACAAACAAACAAACAAAAACAGAAAGAAACAAATTACACCAATAAGCAAAAATTCACAAACTGGCAAGAAATGAAAGAACTGGGAAGCAAATGAGTATAATGACTGGGAGGAAAAATGACAACCATACAAAATGGAACTCATGAAGATAATGTCCTTAGTTCAGCGGGTCCCGAATTCCAAAGAGAAGTCACCAGGAACGGATAACGAACACGACAAAGTGGCATAAAACTAGCAGGCACAACAAGATAACGACCACCTCACGTGCAAATCACCGACTCCCCCAAAACGATCCGGCTGTCACAAGATCAAGGCAATTCAGATCTAAAGGCCTTTACCCCCCCCCCCCCCCCCCCCACACACACACACACACACATACACACAACTAGTTCTGCCACTTCCATCTCTCCTTCCTCCACTCGCCCCCAGTCCCCCCCCCCCCCCCCTCTCTCTCTCTCTCTCTCTTTCTCTCTCTCTCATTCCCAATTGTTACACGGAACTTTGTTTGTTTAAGCTAAGCTAATCGAAGTCTTGCACAATGCTGGGTGTAATGCTCTTTTTTTCCAATACAGCTACTCCGTAAGGTTGCATGCATCACATGAATTATTCCTGAGAGAGAGAAGAAGAAAAAAAGCTTTTCACAAAAAAGACCCCTGTTCAATCTGCAACAGCAAAACCGAGTTAATCGAGTCAAAAATTCACAGCCTGATCTAGCCACTGTGTCTGGAGTGAGGAAGAGTCGAAATGATCTGAATTCCAGGTATGTTCTGCTGGTGTAAAAATGGGTTAGGTAGGGATGGCGTAATGCTTGACAACGTCATTTGTGTCGAAGATATGTACTCAGACACCACTTGAACAAAGACAAGGCGATATAGAACGAAGTAAATCTCTTAAGATCAAACGAATATGATATACACGCAGCTCTTACATGCATCAGTACAGACCAAGCACGCGCATTTGAGAGAGACAGACAGACAGAAATTGACACAGACAAAGAGACAGACAGACAGAGACACAGGGAGAGGGACCGACTGACAGACAAATACACACTATATATAAAAGTGTTTCAGATAAGAACAGAAGGTGATATGTGCATTACACACTATATATAAAAAAAAGTGTTTGAGATGAGAACTGGAAATAATGTGTACGTTTTGAACATCTCTCTCTCTCTCTCTCTCTCTTTTCTCTCTCTCTCTCTCTCTCTCTCTCTCTTTCTCTCTCTCTCTCTCTCAAGACCAACTTGATGTATTAAAAACTAAAACACAAAGTAAACTTAATGATAACTTTGAACAAAACTGACATGACAGTTTTCCGTACAGGAGGACACCTTGCAGCAAACGAAGCCTGGTGTTATGGGAGTAAAATCGTTAATAGTAGCGAATGAAGACAACAGTATGGTCCTCAAAACAAAAGTAAGCTTAATGGCGCGTTTGTAAGAAGTAGCTAGAAAGATCAAAAAGGGGGTGATTGACATTCTTTATATAATGAGAAGATTAAACTCTCTTGATCCTGTTTTGTTTTGGAATTTTTGTACGCTTAGACAGAACCCATTCTAACTTTATGGTGTACAAGTCTGGGTACTGTGTGAAAAGAAATGGCAATGTGCATACTTTTGCAACTAAGAGATTTTTAAATGTGTATCCTAACTCTTGAAATGAAATGTCCTGTGGAGAATCTGGCAAATACCCTTTGTGTAGTATTAGCTACGTTAAAGGTAGTAGGTTATGTTACACATCATTCAACTGGCTGAATTCCCATTTATACGTTCATGTGGACAAGCATATGATTTGTTCTTCAGACCAGATTATATTCCACAGTGCAGCCGGGTGAGTATTTAATATTTAGAACATTTTGGGTGCCAAAATGGTAGATAATGAAAACAGTATTTTTGTTGGAATTCAAGCAACGGCTTACTAATTGTTTTCAACAAAACGTACATGCTCCTTTGACAGAGACAGAATTACGTGCACGTTACAACTCTTCCACAGGTACATTCTAGCCGGAGAAATGTTTAAACGAAGTAAAACATAACTGTCCCCGCCATAGTCTGGTAAGGTTTGGAATAAAAACCATGAATTATGGAAACAGAAAATGGTTTGGTAGAAATGTTTCTGTTGGTATTGTGTGTTCTGTGTGCTAAAGCAGTATAATAGATGAAACACGCTTTGTTTTAATGAAGGAAATGTGAAGCTTTACTCTTCATATTCGTCATTTTTCAACGATATACTGTGGAAAAGCATGATTTTAGCTCGTATAATTTCACCAGCGTGTGGAGATGTGATCTAATCGCTTCCAGTTTATCACCAAGCATTTGAACATAGGAAGAAATGCTGTCCTTGTGAAGAAGTCTCTTGACCACAAATAAGATTCAGAACACATTACAAACCAAACCTTATAAGACTTAGTGTTACACGTTGGTATTACACTGATATATCTGACGATTCCTTCAAAAGCGTCGGCTGGTTCTTTATTATTTTTTCCCTTGAATAAACATTGACCTGTGTGTTTCTTCTGTAACACATTACGCTGGCCTATTTTGACTGAAGATAATTTATGTGTCTTTTTTGCAGTTTCTTTTTTGTTCTATTTATTTCGTGTATGGTGTGTGTGTGTGTGTGTGTGTGTGTGTGTGTGTGTGTGTGTGTGTGTGTGTGTGTGTGTGTGTGTGTGTGTGCGTGCGTGCGTGCGTGCGTGCGTGCCTGCGTGCGTGCGTGCGTGCGTGCGTGCGTGCGTGCGTGCGTGTCTGTCAGTCTGTCTGTCTGTCTGTCTGTGTCCGTCTCTGTCTGTGTGTGTGTGGGGAGGGGGGGATATGTGTCTGTGTCTGTGTGTCTGTCTGTTTGTGTCCGTCTGTGTGTGTGTGTGTCTGTGTGTGTTTGCGTCTGTGTGCCTGTGTGTGTTGCAGTTTTGTGTACCTTTTCCAAGACCATTGTTAACAGCCCCCCTCCGGAGGAAGGCTAGTTGTGCTATTGTCAATTTAACTGGCAAATTCTCTCTCTCTCTCTCTCTCTCTCTCTCTCTCTCTCTCTCTCTCTCTCTCTCTCTCTCTCTCTCTCTCTCTCTCTCTCTCTGGATAGATCTCGATGTGATATTAGAATTTCTCACACTATTAACCCTGTTATGCTTTTCCAGAATAATGAAGAATACGATTTCTTAACTGGTTTGTTTCTTTGATTTTTTTTTTGTTTTCAGAGGGAATAAATTATATCATGAATGCAACCTTATCTCACGAAAGAGTATTTTCTCTACACTTAAAGGGTTTAATTTCAAAATAAAAAAGCAAATGTTACGGATAGCGTCCGGTGAAGACCATTTACAAAGCTCTCTGTAACGTTAAGTAAAGAGCCACTGAGACAGAGAGAGACAGAGACAGACAGGGAGAGGGAGAGCTGGGATGGAACAGGGGGAGGGGTGCAAAAGGTGTAGCAGGTTTTCTGGTGACCGAAATGACCGGCGTGAGACTAATGCCTCTGTGGCGATTTTGAAGATGAGACAGGAAGAAAATAGATATATAAACAAACTGATGTCTGTCGTGAGTTTCCTAATGCGACCCTCACCTCCCGCGCCATTACAACATAGACAATCATACTGAACAACATTCCGGGGGCCGGAAAAGCTCAGTGGTGGAGCGCCGGACTCGTAATCTTGGGGTTGCGGGTTCGAATCTCCGCCGGGCCGTTTCGGTACAAGGAGGATTTTCCCTCGGAGTTAACATTGGTTCTGACTCCATTTCCCACACAGTCCTTTGAATGAGACTATAAACCGAGGGTCCGTGTGTGAACGCACGCATAACATCTTGCACACAACGTAAAATCCCATCACCAACTTTCGGAAGAGAAGGCCAGTTTGGCCGTCGGTATGGATGGCAGGTTACACATAGCATGCACCTTCTCCGCATTTGGAGTATGGCTGCCTTAATGGCGGGATAAAAAAAAACGGTCATACGCACAAAACTCCACTCCCTTTGTTGGGTAGATGGGATTAATCCTTGCCTGTCTATATAGGGGGCGTCCGCAGGAGTATCAGCCTGCGTACGCAGAAGAAGAAGAAGAAACAGAACAACATTCCATACAACACACACGTCATATTGAACAACATCCCACACAACACAAACGCCATACTGGACAGCATGCAATCCATACGGCGTAAACGCCATTCTGAACAACATTCCGAACAATACAAACCTACCGGAGTGGTACATTGCATATAAAAGGCCTCCCTCTCTACAAAATCTTCGATTTTTTTGTTACAAAACATAAAATCTGTACTGTGGCGAAGTGGTTCGTGTCGCTCGTGACCCACACTGCAGGTAGGTGTCTGCATCTGTCGGGCCTGATTGTTGCCAGGATATGTTGTGAAACGTAGCGTACAGTGCAGCCCTGTCATGCCATCTCTGACCAGAATGAAAATCAGAAGCATTATCATCATCATTATCATCATCAATGAGCAAATAAAGAAAATCTCAGATTCTCCTTTTCCTTTATGTCCTATGCCCATGGTGACTTCAGTTTCGATTTCCTCTCCGCGCCTATGCCCTCAGTGAGGTTTTGTCGGGATCATCGCTATGAGGAGGGAGAACTCACTCGCACCGGCTCCGCAACGAAGTAATTCTTGTCTCAGCAGGGGCTTAGTGCGCAGTGTCTTGCGTATGTTCTATAAGAACAGGCAACACTGAATACCACCGAAGTGATTCGGCAGTGGAGCACTGTCTCTTCTGGTGGGTTACACCATGACGACTTGGCATTGACTGTAAAAGCAGATAATGTCAAGCTGTGGCTATAGATGTGAAGCATAATTAGGAGCGTGGGTGCAATGCCGCTGGGTTGGCACGGAAGATCAAACAGCGAAATAGACAAATAAAAAACAAAATAGGAAAACCTTTACAAACAATGAAAATAAAAATAACATCTTTACTGGTATGAAAATTATCTAATTATAATTCTATCTACCGACGTCTTAGAAAACTATCTCTGGAAAATGGAAATATCATTATATCGTTCTTCTGGGGATAATCAAACATTTCGTAGAACTTTCTTTGATAGAGATCACTGACGAAATCATGTGAATGATATTCAATATGCTTTAAACAAAGAAAATCTAACTCACAACAGACAAAACTGAATGCATTTTCGATACGACATTCTATTCAGAGCGGTCAGCTTTCACACAAATGCTCTTTTCCAGACAGAACACTCCACAGCATACCACGGGAACACGTGCAACTTGGTTCAATGTAGATTGTTTGTTTTCTTTTTAAGCATAGTTATCGTGTACTTTAGTTAAGGGCATATTGGCATTCGAGGTTATTCTTGTATTGATCACATAACAACGACAATCAATCCGTTTTGAAAAAGCAGCTCTCGTACCACCTCTTTCTGTTCTTTATCAAACACATTTGCTGTTTCTTTCTTTTGTATTTTTAAAAATATGCGCAGTATGGCCACGAAGTATGCAAAACACAACAACGCTACCAAAAATGCGAGCTTGAATTCGACCTTTTGAACAGTCATTCTTTACATAGCGGAATCTCTCACCACCCCCATTAACATTAACCATACCCATTCCCACACCTACTTCTCCCCCCTCCCCCCCCCCCCCCCCCCCCCCCCCCCCCCCCGGCGGGGATAATAAAAACTCAATAACCAGCTAAACCCCCTCTCATAGCATTCAATTCAACTCACAACGCATGCACAGCAGAATGGACGGAAGTGCACAGAAACAACTTGCCACATCGTAATGAAATCCACCATTTGTTTCCCCTCTCTACTGACGCTGATCCCCTCCGTTCTTGCCTAGTAAAAGGTCCTGCCCTCCCCCTCCCCTCCTATCTACCCTCCAACCCAGTTACCCAACCTTTCCCATTCACCGGGATTTCCCATTTCCAATTATTGTAACAGGGAAACCTCGCCAGCTATTTAGCCACAGGGGAAGTGCGTTCACGCACAAAAAGGCTTCTTTCTCTTCTATTAGCAGCTCACGTTCAGGTTGTATCTAAACATCATGTCATTTGATAAAGCATTACATTAAAAAGATAAATAAAGGGACCCAAGGTAATAAGACTGACGAAAATAACCATCCGTAGTGGTCAGTGAAACACTCATACTGTCCCTTTGTTTATCTTTTTAATGTAATGCTTTATCAAATGACATGATGTTTAGATACAACCTAAATGTCAGGTAATTAAGATATATTTTAAAGTTACCATTCCTAATCACTTGCATCTGTTTCACTGTAGCAGATTTTTGGTCTCACTGATACGTCACTGTGGTTGGTGTTCGTAACAGTTTGATTTAGCAATGGTGAGGAAATACAAGTTGTTGAAATGTTGAGATGTTCTATTATGCCCCGTAGAATACCAAATATATTCTTACTGACTCTGCCGATCAATTGTAAATTCAGTCCACAAACACGTTTTGTGCCCTGACATGAAGTTCAACAATACTTTCTGTATTGTAAACATTCAAACGTGCCTAAACAACAGTGTGCACAAGAAACCGTGCATATTAGCCGAACGAACGGATATTTCAAATGATGTTGGCCTTCATGCATTAATGTTCGTGATCAACGAAAAACTCACTGATCTGCTGAAAATTACCAATTATTCTTGAATAACACATGTTACTTTCTGCAATTCCAGGTGTAACTGTGGAAACTGCCGCAGCATCGACACAGTCAGGGAACATGTGTGCTGTACAGAAGAAAAAGGAACTGGTGACTGGCTTGACAATGTGTCTTTCTCACTACGCTGGTGCTTTCAGTTTCATTCATTGCGCGACATATGAATTATTCAGAAGTATTCTCCATCGCCAGCGCCTACAATGTTTTGTCTTTAAAAAGAAACAAATTCCTTTGTTTACAAGCATACCCTGTACATCTTCAGACTCGGCAGTCAATGAAACCTAGCAGTGATAGTTGTGAGTGTTTGCCCTTCCTATGTTCTAAGCCTGTACTGCCTGTTTCCTGATACCAAGGGGCTGTCCCAGGCACTGTGCCGTTTCCGGGTCAAAGCGCTCGAATATGTTTCCTTAGGTTTGTAAAAACTGTTCTTATTAAACTCACATTAAAATCCAATGTTTCAGGCAGAACGGAATCCCACCTGTTTATGTTACAAAGAGACGTTTTAGGTGGAAAAGAACATATAGCTGTCTGGTAAGCCTTTAAAAGCTGAAGCATTAGCATGGCCGGTATGGGGGGTGGGGGTGGGGAGTGAGGAGGGTTTTTTTCTCTGAATATCTGCTGCTGAGCAGCTTTTCCTAGAGTTTCTTCCTATAGAGAATATGGTTACTTTCTTTATCCTGCTTATAATAGATTACTGCAACTCTCCTCGCTGGCAGCTTTCAATAACCGTGATCTAAAACCGCTGCAAGATGGTCATTTTCAAAGCACGTTACTTTAGGATTTTACACCAAACACGATGTAATTTCCCGGGCTTACAGTATCTGAGAGAATTTAAAACAAGTCTGCGTGAATTCGTTTAAACATGAAAGCTGGCACTGCAAATGTTTCTTTCTATGATCAGTTCTCTATTTCCACTACCACTTCTCCCCTCTGCTCTTTGCCACTGACAAACGACTGCTCCACTAGTGTCTTACCCACAACTGTGCAATCCGCTCCTTTTTCATGTTAGGCAATGCACCTTCCGCATGTAATAAATCACAGTTTTAGAGGAGACCTTGCAAAAGCACACACACACACACGCGCTCGCGCGCGCGCGCATAAATGTTCTGCTAGTTTGCAAGAATAAAAAAAAGTGGAGAAAAAGGAGCAGAAAAAAATAATAAACGCCGATCAGCGCCTACGAAACAATATATTTTGAAAACATTTTACTTCCTGAAATGTCAAATCGTACACATTATTTCTTTTCTGTCTCCTTTCATTTGATCGGTGTCTGTCTCATAATGGGCCACGCAAGGGCGAGAAGGCTTGGCGAGCCACACGCAATCCACGTATCCATTTTGGAATCGTGGGGAGAACCAATTTCGTGTGGCAAAGCCTTGCTTCATGCAAGACGAATCAAAGTTGTGTCCACCAACGAAATACCTGCCTCCCAAGAGTCTGCAAGGAAACCATTACGGTTGACCGAGGGGACTAGTGGGGGCGGGGGAGGCATCGAGTTAGTTTTGTTATATAACCATTCGTCGTCCTTCCCTGAGAGCACCGAGTGGGTGTTCCTCTCAATTACTCCGCTACAAAACTTCGTTGATTATATTCTTGTTATTTTTACTGTTACCACTATTGCTGTTTGTTCAAGTTATTCTTATGGGGACTTAAAACAAATATGACTTGAAACCATGACCATCGTTAAGGTCTAACGCCAAATTGATCGATTAGACCACCTCAAGGTAATCATGGAAGCATTTCTTCGAACTTGTATATGAGCATGTTACTTTTGAATAAACCATCGTTCAAAATAAGATGAAACTATCTTCAGCACAAAAAAAAAGACAATAAAACAAAAACAAAAACAAAAAACTGTAATCATGCATCAAATGACTTCTTTTACAAATATTCCATGAGACGGTCTTGATGGTAGTATTTACACTACATAGAAGGAAAGGGGGAAGGAGGTATTCATAATTCAGAAGTAAAGCCCATAGCCCAAATACAAAACAAACGCAACAAAAAAACTAACAATACAGTCATGCACTTGTAAGCCTAAGGAACAAGTAATGCACAACATAAACGCATTGAAACTGCAGTGAAAATCTACCAACACAGACATGAACTAGCACCTTCTTATCATGAGAAAAACTTGATAAAACTGTCATCAGGAAAATAAAGACAAATTAATTCTATTTAAATCAGTTTCACTTATTTCAGACAGTTGTATTCATACGTTATCGGCTTGTTGCGCTGAACACGTGGAGTTATTCAGAACTACGTTAGTAATCCTGAAATGATAGAAGTGCCTTTTTCCTGTCATTTCATATAACTCATATGGTAAATCACCAGTGCAACATTTTCATTACTACAGTCTGTTCTACTTCCAATGCCAGTGATTGTAACTAAGGAAGTCATTCTGAGATGTTCATCCAATGCCAGAGAAAGCATTTAAGTCAGTAAGCCTAAGATTATAGAAATGCCTTTTTCACACATTCATTGGAATACTTGTCGTAAATTACCTGTGCTATATTTTCATCACTGTCTTTCCTTACTTCCGTTTCCATAAATTTCCTTTCTCGTACAGTCATTTGTCACGTCCTGTTTCAAACGTCATGACAATAAATCTAAATATGTTAGGAAGAACCAAATGTATGTTTACATCCAGACTCATTTTTGTGGTGGCTTCAGTGTGACAATTCCGTGAAGAAATTCCACTATTTACAGGACACGTCTGTCAGGGCATACTGTGAGAAATAAGAGCGGCATGTGATCAGAGAGATTTCTGGCCCTTACAGACAATACTCCTCTTGTTTGCATCGAAAATAAAACAGACTGCAAAACGAAGAGCAATTAATCAGTCTGGGTGGTAAACAACCCACCCTTTCTCTCTCTCTCTCTCTCTCTCTCTCTCTCTCTCTCTCTCTCTCTCTCTCTCTCTCTCTCTCTCTTCTCTTTCTTTCTCTCTCTCTCTCTCTCTCTCTCTCTCTCTCTCTCTCTCTCTCTCTGAGATTCTTCTGTATCAAAATATGTATCGGGCTCCCGCGATTCGCCAGTACTCACCACGCGTATAAACTCAGTGCTGTGTTTACCTGGCAATAAGGTGTGGGGCGCCTTTCTCACAGCAACACACAGCAAATGGCTCTGTACTTGGTGAAATACTTGGACACCTCTGAAATCGAGCAAGCCCTTCAAGAAGAAAATAACTAATCGCTGTAGTGTCGACCATAATTATCGATCTTTCCTCGCAGTGGAGTGGGTTGGCTAGAGGTAGGGGTTTCCAGGAAAATGTCCCATGCATGCTGCTAACGGCCCAGCCGACCCCGCAGTCATATCAGAGTTGTACTGATTTCTTAGAACTTCGCATTCTAAAAGAGTTTTATCTTCATTCAGATGTAAATTCTTCCAAAAGGGATAACATACTATAACAATCATAAATGTACAGGAAAAGGGAGATGGAGAATTCAGAACAGGGACACAGAGAGAGAGAGAGAGAGAGGAGAGAGAGAGAGAGAGAGAGAGAGAGAGAGAGAGAGGAGAGAGAGAGGAGAGCGAGAGAGAGAGAAACAGGCAGAGAGACGGACAGACAGACGGACAGACAGACAGACAGACAGACGGACAGACAGACAGAGACAGAGACAGACAGATGGACAGACAGAGAAGGACGGAGGAGTCATACAGGCGCACACAAAACGTAAGGTTCACAGTGACATGCATTAGCACCGAAGTGATAGCTTGTGTCCAAGGGCATTAAATGTCCGCTGACCATGCAACCTCTCTGCTCGCGCTCGGGCAACGCTGCTGAGGTCGGCGAGATGTTAAGGCCGGTTTGCTTTCCACAGTGGATCAGGCAGACGACGGTACTAAGTCATGACAACTGACAGAAACTGGTCAGGCAGTGGCTGATTTTTTTTTTTTTTTTTTTGCGGTATTCAAGATATTTAGCTATTGAGAAATAATTGGAAATATACAATAGAAAAGGGGGAATTCAGAGAGGTGAAGAGTGTGAAGGTGGGGGAGAGAGGCGGGGCTGGGTATAAGGGTTTCATACTTACACATAAAAGGTCACGCACACACACATGCAAACACACACACACACACACTGACTGAAACCATTTACTGTCAGATTAACATAGTGTTGTACTCACACACACACACACACACACACACACACACACACACACACACACACACACACACACACACAACACACATACATACATACATACATACATACATACATACATACATACATACATACAAACATACACACACGCGCGCGCGCGCGCTCACACACACATTCTACTCTACTCACTCTCTCTCTCTCTCTCTCTCTCTCTCTCTCTCTCTCTCTCTCTCTCTCTCTCTCTCTCTCTCTCAAATGTACACTTTTTTTTCAATGAAGCTAACTGGTATCCTGCAACAATATCAGATGTTACACACAGGAACATTTCCTCGTTTTCTGTGGTCAAGACTTTTCATTTCTGAGACAGCTACTTCGTGAGGTTGCACGCAGCACATGAATTATTCCTGACTGAAAACAAAATACCAAATTCCCCGTCATTCCGTTAGGAGAACAAAAACATGAGTCAGTAATTATGAGATCACAGTCACATTTAGCCACTTGGCTTTCAGCACATGTCTGGAAACAGCAAGATCAGAATCGTTGCGGGAACTGGAAATATTAAGCATTTTCTGCCTGGGCCAAGATGGGTACGTAGGCGAGGGGTGATACGTGACAACGACATTCATGTCGGAAACAGTCAAACCAAAGTCAAAGACATGATCAGCAAAACAAATGAATGAATATGGTGTAGCATATTCATGAATACATGAATATCAAATACTCGTACATCATCGAGCGCATTGGGAGACAGACGTACTGTACATGAGAAAGAGCCTTAGTAAGTAAAATATAAACTCACGTCCAGGCTCTGGCATTTTCTCCCCCCCCCCTCCCTACCCCACCTCTCTGTCTCTCTGTCTCTGTCTCTGTCTCTCTCTCTCTCTCTCTCTCTCTCTCTCTCTCTCTCTCTCTCTGTCTCAAAACGTGTCTCGTGCTCATCTTTCTACTCTGCGGGCAGGGATGATAGAAGTTCGATAAACAACTGATAGACCTTCCCGTGGCGTTCAGTTTAACACCCACAACTTATGCGCAGCAGCGTCTGTGGAGGTGCACAGACACATTCTGGCACACCATTTGTTTCCCCTCTCTTCTGACGCTAATTCCCTGTCCTTTTGTCTGCTTACGAAAAATGGGTCCTTACTCACACGTTACCCTGCCTTTCCCCTTCATTCCAGGGATTTCCCGTTATCTGAATGGAGAAATCTCGCCATCCCACTTAGCCATCATTATATGAGATGTGTTCACACGCAAAAGGCCTCTCTTTCTCTTCCCCCGCTAAAAGCTTATATTTAGGTTTAACGTCCTCATCCACCCAAGGTGACATGACTGACAGGCATAGCCATCCAAAGGAGTGTTCTTCTTGGAGATAATGGTGCAATTTCTTTGATTACCTTTTTAATGAGATATTGCATTAAATGAAAATGCTATTCATGCAAGGAAATGTCTGTGCTGGTTTGACCGAAGTATATTTTTGTCACTACACGTGTTGGTTTGGACAGCGTAACTGTACGGCATATGAAAATTCAGTGGTTTCCTCCAGGCGCCAGCGCATACGCTGCCGTGTATAAACTAAATTCCTTTCTTTGTTAGTGGATTCTGTTCATCTTTAGCATCAGCTGTCGTTGAAATCTAGCAGTTTTATTTGCGATTGTTTGGTTTACCTGGCTGTTAGCCTGCGCTATATGTTTCCTGGCCTCATAGGGTTCTCAGACGAACCTCATCATTTCGAGTTCAGAACCCCGAACATGTTTCACCATATGTGTAAAAACGTTTACCTCCTTCTTAAAATTAAGATTATTACCAACTCTCTCTGACTGAATTGATCCCCACATGTTTCATTCGTGTTACAGTAAGAAAAGTTTAATGCGGTAAAACATGCAGCTCTCTCGTTGGTAACAGAGAATCAAAATACATGCATGACAGCAGGGTTGGGGTACAGAGGGCTAAAGTTGTTTTTATTTTCTGCAGAGACTCTTGTACTTCCTGTATCCTGTTTGATCTGGATTACTACAGCTCTCTTCTTGCTGGCAACTCTGATTCTACAGCAAACACAAGGAGCTAAAAACTGTGCAGTATGCACTATTTTCAAGGCACGTTACCGTTAACACTGTCCTCCGTTTAGTACAACATTTCACTCACTCCCAGTGCCAGTAACATCTGAGTACAACGCACCTGCTTATTTTGTTGGATCCACTTTCCATATACATTCTATCCTATTTTTCACTCACATACTCTTCCTCGATCACAGTGTCACCTCACATGCAAAATTCGAGGTTTGCCTTGCCTATCTATCGCTCACGGCCATCAACATGCCCTTTCATGTTAGGCCCTTTACCTCGATCACATGATTCAAGCGCATCCTTTAAATCCACCTACTTCATCATTGCTGCATCCCCCTTCCCGTTCTTTTCTTGCAGTCCTGAGTTCTATTACTAAAATGTAGTCAATTTTCTCTGTTGGAATCTTATAAACGTACGTACATTCAAATACACACAAGTTAATACACACACACACACACACACACACACACACATACCACACACACACACACACACACACACACACACACACACACACATACACAGGGCCACACACACACACACACACACACACACACACACACACACACACACACACACACACACGCACACACACACACACACACACAATGTATGGGTATATGTATGTAAGTATATCATGATGCACACCTGTTGCTAAAGTAATATATTCAGCTCGAATACTTCTGCCTAGGTGTATTATGCTCACAGGACTGAAGGCTATACCTATGTTTCACTCTGTTATCATTATATTCGAAAAAAAAAATCTCTCTCTCTCTCTCTCTCTCTCTCTCTCTCTCTCTCTCTCTCTCTCTCTCTCTCTAAGTCTGTGTGTGTGTGTGTGTGTGTGTGTGTGTGTGTGTGTGTGTGTGGTGTGTGTGTGTGTGTCCCCTGTGTGTGTGTGTGTGTGTGTGTGTACACACACACACACACACACACACACACACACACACACACACACACACACACACACACACACACGCGCGCGCATGGACGCACGCACGCACACTCTGCGTGCGCTTTAGTACACCACGAAACGGATATCAAGGAAAGTGTTGAGACTGGAAACCAAATTGCATCGTGCGTTAGTGATTACGTTTAATTTCGTGACATAACATTTTAACGAGAAGCCCGTGGTCAAACGTTCAGCGCATTCAGCAGTGGAACTAACGGTTGTAAATTTGAACCACTGGAAAACATTCTCTGGCCACACAGAGGTAAGGTAATGGAAGATTAAAGCGACGAAAGGTTAAAGATCGGCTACACTTTCCGTGATGCCATGCCCCAGATACAGCAATCCCATATCAGTTCACTGCCCCTATGACCATTATGCTGTGGGACTAAAACGTTTAAGCTTGTATGCTAGCACGATGTCCTTCCATAAATAGTATGAGACGTAACATTAGTTTGAACATGATTATTTCTACCTTTAATATGCTCTACCAGTATTGCATCAGCATTCATGGTGGCATAGGACTGTGATTTTTCTGTAATTGTTAACATGTGACGCACAGTATGTATAATCTTTCGGTGCTGCCCCAAGACGTGGAGTCTTATTTCCCGTTCTCATCATTAATACCTGTAGGTCTGCGCCCAGTATATGTGCTTGTATACCAGTGCACAAACGAATATGTGTACGTGTACTAATGTGTACTAATGTGTATGTATCCTTGCCATGTTTCTACATCTGTGTCCAGCTTCCCGCTACATTAACACTTGTGGTTTCATGCCCAGTGGATGTGCTCGTGTGCCAGAGTACGAACAAATACTCGTGTGTTTGAAACTGAGCCTTGTTGCTGTATCTGTCCGTGGATATGTGCACATTCTGTGTGTGAGGGTCATGGATACACACACACACACACACACACACACACACACACACACACACACACACACACACACACACACACACAGTGTGACAGCGGTTCTGGCTTTATAATACAAACTTTAAATGTCAGGAAATCATATCATTTAGGAAGGGGTTTTCAATCTGTACCTCAGAATTATATGCAATACTGAAGGCTTTGACTCACATATATGATACACCAATTCCTTTCCAGGAACTTTTACTGTGTGTTGATTCCAAATCAGTTTTACAATAACTAGAGCGTTAGGACTGCAAAGCTAGAAAAGATTTGCTTTTTGAAATAAAACCTCTACTGCATTGTTTCATAACTCTAGGCATAAGAATTGATTTTTGTTGGGTCCCATCTCACTGTGGTATAAAGTGGAATGAAAAAGCAGACAGTCTTGCAAAAGAAGGAGCAAATAGAAACGCTGAAAATGTATTAAACAATTCCTTAGATTCATCCTCTTTTGAGTTAATCAAAATTATTGAAAAATATAAACATAAGCAGAGTTTTAGTTAAAAAATGGCTACCTTACCATCGTGCCCAAGGGACATTGTTAAATTAATTCATAAATTAAGGCTGAATACTTGGAACACTAAATATTCACACGGTATTACTTGTGTCTGCAGAGAAAAACGTTTCTGTGCGTCATCTTTTGTTTGAATGTTCAGTGTTGACCTCGCTCTATCAGAAGAGAGGAATTGAGATGACTAACTTTGATGTCAATACTGTCTTACATGGTTCATATGTTGCTGAAATTGCCATGGTTATTTGGCAGTCACAGGTTGCAAAATGTTTATAAAGATCAACAATTTTGTGTACCACTAGGGTATTTCACTTACGTAAATATGCATATATCAGAGATGGGTTTAAAAGTACTAACGTGGATGATAAGTTAAGTGTGGAGGTTTTTTAAGAAGTGTCTATCTGGCGATGAAAAGACGTTAAATAAACTACTGAACTGAACCGAACTGAACACACACACACACACAAGCGCGCACGCACACACACACACACACACACACACACACACACACACACACATACCCACAAGCAAGCGCGCACGCACGCACGCACGCACGCACCACACACACACACACACACACACACACACACACACACACACACACACACACACACACGCACGCACGCACGCACGCACGCACGCACGCACGCACGCACGCACGCACGCACGCACGCACACACACACACACACACACACCACACACACACACACACACACACACACAGGCCGCCAGAATGACACACAGAATGACAGAATGACATACATACGAGAGAGAGAGAGAGAGAGAGAGAGAGAGAGAGAGAGAGAGAGAGAGAGGAGGAGGGGAGGAAAGGGAGAGAGAGAATGGTAATGACAGAGAGTGAGAGTGAGAGAGAGAGAGGGACAACAGAAGAGAGGAGGGAGGTAAGAGGAAGAGAGGGTATGTTTCCCCTCTGTACCTGTTTTAATTAATGTGCATTGAATGGGACTTGGTTGAAGGATCTCGAAATGTGTTCTGAGGGTTCGCATACATGACAAAAAGGTAGCGATCAATATTCAAGTGTTTTCCTTTACAACAAGGTTGAGAGGCAAGATTATGTGAAAGGTTTACCTCATTTGCCCAACCATATGAAACAACCATGAAAAGAAAACAATCAGACTCCTCCATACTAGCTTTTCCCCTCAACAGCTTTCCAACTTCTACTGGCCACACACCTACACAGATTGAACATTTCCGAAACACCGTTTTTCCTCCAACAGCCACTGTAAGGAACTGCCGCCAATGGAAAGAGTGGCTGTTAGTAACAGGTCGGGAACGAACTCTATGGCACTAGTGTTATTGATCGTGCCTGTCACACACACACACACACACACACACACACACACACACACACACACACACACACACACACACCACACACGCGCGCGCGCGCACGCGCGCACGCACGCACGCACGCACGCACGCACGCACGCACACACACACACGCACACACACACACACACACACACACAGCTTGTGTTTTAGTTAATGGTTTGCTCAGTTTCTGCCGCAGTCAATCCTGTCGTTACTAGTATTTCCCGAATCCGTTTCCGTTCTCTGATTCCACTGAATCATCCGGCAGCTTATTGGTTTAACTGGACAAATGCATATGAACTCTCTCGAGATTGTACGCTAACATCATCGGTTTCCTTGATCAATGAATTTCAATATTTTCATCTGCCCCGCCTTAACAGACTTGCCAATTGAATAAACTGAAACTGCACCACTTTCAATGACTAGTCTATTTAGTGAACTGAACCCTTCGTATACACTGCCATCACTCATTTGCCTATTCAATGAAAGGAAACCCTTTTTCTACACATGTATCGCTGATTAGCTATTCAGTAAATCGAAACCTTGACTATGCCCCCATTACTGGCTTGCGAGTTAAACCCTACATATGCAACACGGTCAACAACTTTCCTTTTCAGTGAACTGTTCCTTTCTATGCACTGTTCTTATCGACTCGAAGTGAGTAAAACCCTCCACTTCACAAACTTGTCTATTCAACGAACCGAATCCTTCGTGTGCATCACCGTCGCCGTTATTCCTCTGCCAAATACAATAAACCTCTCATGTGTTCTGCCCTCAGTGAACTATACCCTTCGAACAGAGAATCTGCACCACTGTAATTCAATTGCTTATTCAATTATTCTGAACTTTCTCAGTTGAAACATGTCAATGAATGAAGCACGTCTATCAAATTCATCGAAGTTTGTCTTGAAGAGTAAAAGCATCTCTTTCATTGGTTGAAAGTCATTTTTTTAATCCTTTTTTCCTCTGCAACAATATCTGTTTGTAATTCTGTCTGTCTGTCCATGCCTATGTGTCTGTATGTGTGTCTGCTGAGGTTGGTGATTGTGCATCTGCGACTATATTACCTTATATGTACATATGCATATGTATGTATGTATGTATGTATATAATTATATATATATATATATATATATATATATATATATATATATATATATATATATAATTATATATATATATATATATATATATATATATATATATATATAGATAGATAGATCAGTATATTTAAAATGCCTAAAACAATTTTTAAGTGCTCAACCCCTTGGGGAGCAACATTTGTTAAAACAAGTTAAAAGAGGAATCTTAAAACTATCTACAAATTTGTTTCGAAACGTGTTGCGCTGTCATCAGGATGGTTTTTGGTTTGCCCACCGCCGATGTTATATAGCGTGTGGGCTCCCGTTTGCGGTTGTTTGCACGTGCGGGTTGGCTGCACGTGTTTTTGGGGGGCTTTCTGGTTTTTGTTTTGGGTGTGTTCACTAACAACGATTTCCATTTATGCCTGCAGTTGTTTACTATTTCTGTTTTGGTGTTTAAAGTTGCTAAGTGTGGTTTGCATAGTATTAACCATTTTTCAGTTAAACATAGGTTGCACCTTTTTGAAACATTGCTGTATGGTGATGCTCTTTTTATGATTTTCCAGGATATATTGTAGCTTGTTTTTGCGTCTTTAAGTTTCCAGATATATTTGCTCAGTTCTGTTTGGTTTTTATATTTTTCTTTATTAAATGACTGTGGTTTGCATATCTGGTTTTGAAGTGGTTTTCAGTGATCCCTATGTATGTTTCTTTTTCATTTTCTGATGTCACAGTAGCCTGGTATACAATGTTGTTGCGAAGACATTTATTGTTTAGTGGGCACTGCTCCTTTCTGGTGCAATTGCAAGATTTCCTTTCTTCACCCTTCTTTGCTGTGTTGATTTTCATTTTGTTGGATGCGTCAATTAGGTTTTTGAGGTTGGGCATACATGAGTACGATAGTTTGACAGTGTTTTTGTTAAATATTTTGGACAGTTTGTGTTCTTTTGGAAATGAAGTTGTTAGGATTTTGAAGAATTCTTTCCCTATGTTTGTTTTGAGTTTCCCGTCGTATGGGGGTTATACCATATGATTTTTCTTTTCCTATTTTTCTTGCTTTTATTTGTGTTGTTGTCTGGGTTGTATTGTAATTTGTAATTGTATCCACTTGTTTGTAGTGCCTCCTGGTATTCTACTGCTGCATTGTTGAACACTCTCTCACTGCATGATAGGTTTGATAGTCTCTTGTTTATGCCATGGGGTATGGTTACTTTTGGTGTGTACATAAAGAGGTGTATCGTTGGGTTTCTTGTATGGTTTATATATGCAAAAACAAGCTACAATATATCCTGGAAAATCATAAAAAGAGCATCACCATACAGCAATGTTTCAAAAAGGTGCAACCTATGTTTAACTGAAAAATGGTTAATACTATGCAAACCACACTTAGCAACTTTAAACACCAAAACAGAAATAGTAAACAACTGCAGGCATAAATGGAAATCGTTGTTAGTGAACACACCCAAAACAAAAACCTGAAAGCCCCCAAAAAACACGTGCAGCCAACCCGCACGTGCAAACAACCGCAAACGGGAGCCCACACGCTTTTTAACATCGGCGGTGGGCAAACCAAAAACCATCCTGATGACAGCGCAACACGCTCGAAACAAATTTGTAGATAGTTTTAAGATTCCTCTTTTAACTTGTTTTAACTATATATATATTTATATATATATATATATATATATATATATATATATATATATATATATATATATATATATATACATATATATATATATATATATATATATATATATATATATATATATATATATATATATATATATATATATCAGCAAGCTATTCCCCAAAAACATCATGAGAAAGGTAAGTATTGGTCTCAAATTGTGAGGATTACTTTACACAGAAACCATGTTCCAAAGAGAAAGGGGGAAAAACTGGGGTCATTCTACCTATCATAAGACGTGACTTTATTCCTGGTGTATGGTAAACAAACTACGACGGCACAAAACCAGAGTTAACGATTTCCCCATCCTGATTTCTGACACTTATATCCATCATTCATCTTTTTTTGCATCGCACACTAAAAACGTTCAGTCAGGCTAGGTTTGTTAAAAACTGTAGTTGACTTCATGTCTCTTTGATTCATATACACAAATATATGCGTCAGGCAACGTGACTCGCCGCATGCTGTGCACTTCATTCGCAGTTGGTATGTGTTGAGTTACTGCTGAGAATGTAGCATAATAACCTGTATACGGTTGCGAAAGGGAACTACTGCCTCTCAGAGGACACAGATAAATGACACACCAGAGAGGACGAGTTAGAAAGTGGGGAAGGATGAGGAGCGACGAGGACGAGGGGGAATGATAAGAAGAGACGGGGTGGGGGGGGGGGGGGGGATGGGGAGACAGACAGCAAGTAAGGCAGGAAGAGAAAAAAGGGCGGAGTCGGGGGGGGGGGGGGTGGGGAGGGAGACAGAGAAGGAGGGCAGAGAGAGAAGGGTTAAAGAGCGAGAGACTTTCAGTTTCTTCAAGAAGGTGACATTGTATGCGGATTAGTCCATTTACATTATAACACACCTGCCAAGTTTTGAGACCATACTATGCGGATTTGCAGCTGATAAATAACCTAGACGACAGGATTTAAGACGCAGGTCTCATGGATATGACTCAGCAGATGCCTGACCTGCGCATTGAGAGAGACAGACAGAGAGAGAAAGAGAGAGAGAGAGAGAGAGAGAGAGAGAGAGAGAGAGAGAGAGAGACAGACAGACAGACAGACAGACAGACAGACAGACAGAACATGTTCAAAAAAACTGCAATCAAGGCGAGTTTGGGGGCAAAACCTATTCTTCCAAGGATGGGAGACGGAGGGGGATACAAAGAGGGTGGGGGTCAGTGAAAAAGGTAGTGGACTGAGGAGGGGGGGGGGGGAATGGAGAGGAGGGAAGTAAAGAAGCTAAGAGAGGAAGAGAGAGAGGTCGATTCACATGTTGACAGGCCCAAAGGGCACAGACTGGCCGCATGAAAGCACCAGTGGGGGAAAAGAAAGAGGGGGGGGGGGGGGAGCAGATAAACAGGGAGAGAGGGGGGAGACAGGCAGAGGGAGGAAGAGAGAAATAATTTGATATCTCTGTTGACAAGCCCAAAAAGACAAAGACAGGCCGCACAAAAGCGCCGAGTCAAGACGGCTAATACAACCACTTGCCTGTTTTCCATTAACGTTTTGCTGCTCTGAAAGTGCAAGAACAAAATGGGGGGAGGAGAAGAGTGAGTAATTAAATCCATCAACACTTACGAAAGTAAACACACCGTACATTTCTTGACTTTCTTAAATGAATGTTCAATTCCGCACGTTGTTTTTTTCCTATTAATATTTTGCTCTATGTCTGTCTCAAAACGTAGCACGCACAAGAATAATCCAGCTTGGGGATGACACGCAATCTGTGTCTTCTTTCTAAGGGTTCTGGGGAGAACCAATTTCGCGTGGCACAGCCTGTTTCACGCAAAACACACCAAAGCTGTGCCCACCAGTGAAATATCTGGCTCCCAGGAGTCTGTAAGGAAACCATTATGGTTGACCTTGGGAAGAAAAGAAATTCATTTTGTTTCTAACCATTCACCGTCCTTCCAAAACAGCGCGTAGCGGACGTTCCTACCAATCACTCTGCACAGAAGCTGTTCAGTGATTATGTCATCGTTGTTGCTATCGCGCCTGCTTGGTAATACTGTCAATTAAACTTGCTCCCATGGAGAAACTAAACAACTGTGTCTGGAAATCATTAACTTTATCAATGTTCGACGTCCAGCTGATTGTGATGACGGCGTATAGATATTTGGAAGAATTTAGTCAAACCTGTATATTAGGGAGTGCATTTTTATTTCAACATCATTCAAAATGAAGATGAAAGTATCTTCAGCCGAAAAGAAAAAATAAAGCTACATGTAATTAAGCATCCCGTGGAAGCATCCACTGAGACGGCATTGTAAGAAGCATTCACATTACACAACGGAGGGTTGGTGTATGTGCATGTGTGTGTGTGTGTGTGTGTGCGTGTGTGTGTGTGTGTGTGTGCGTGCGTGCGTGCGTGCGTGCGTGCGTGCGTGCGTGCGTGCGTGCGTGCGTGCGTGCGTGCGTGTCTACGTGTGTGTGTGTGTGTCTACGTGTGTGTGTGTGTGTGTGTGTGTGTGTGTGTGTGTGTGTGTGTGTGTGTGTGTGTGTGTGTGTGTGTGTGTGTTTCTCTTTTGTTTCCTTGTGGCATATTTTCCTGATTGACTGAAAATAACTAATAGCCTTTCACAAGACAATACTGTCAGCTTCTAACGCATAAATCAGACCCACCTCACGCAAACACTCTCTGCTTGTCACAAAATTTGAGAGCCTGGATTTCAGACCAAACTGTTTTCCTCCTTAAAAACTTCTGATTGTGCGACAAACTCGTTCATGTCTATACAGTTAACTGTAATTCGGTGCAGTTCTTCCTTTTTTTCTATTTTGAACATATGTATTCAGGTTTCTAGATCCGGACTTAATTCTATTGTCATTCATTCACAGTGCCAAAATCTCATTGCAAGCATGGTTAATTTTGAATCAGCAAAAATAGTATGACAAACAGCAGAAATAAAGCCATTAAAATTGCAAGTAAGTGGTATATGAGGACGGATACATTTCCCGTATTGAAAAAAGTAGCTTGGAACCTCAAATCAGTATAATTGATGCCATCCACTTTGGTGCTGCGTCGTTAATTTTGCTTGAATGACAAAATACAAAACAGACAAGTGAATGTCATTAAACATGGCTTCTTCATACGTCAGAATTAAAATCAATAACTCATTACAAAAGAAAGTCAACGGAAAATGAACAATGCAGCCACATGCATGCAAACCTCTGAGAAGGCTAATACGCAGTGTAAACGTGAGGAAACTACAGTGTAAATCCACATAAATATTTACATTCTCATCACGTTAACAACTGAATGACAAGAATTATCAAGGGAAAAGTTCGAACAGCGATGCCAGTTCCTATCAGTTTTCATTATTCAAGCCTGCTTGAGTTATGCGTCTTTTTGTTGTTGTTTTTTGTTTTGTTTGTTTTTGTTTTCTTTTGTTTTGTTTTTCGTTTTAACTGAATGGTTAATTGTTTGGGACTGAGTTTGACTTAAAAGTGTAGGAATGTTTTTGTCACCTTTCCGAGAAGAAAATGGCGTTAATCAGATTCAAGTCGTGAAACAACTGTGTTAAATTTACAGTTCTGTCCTCTCTTACTTCGAATTCCAAAAAAACGTAGCGTTGTTCTTCAAAGCATATGTCATTTAATATTCCAGTCCTCGTGAAAATAAATCTAACACTATCTGGCAGAAATGTACTCTATTCTTTAAACCGAAGTTCATCTTCGTGACGTCTGTCAAAGTGTACTGGTGAGAAATTAGATCAGCGTATGACCAGAAAGACTTCTGATCCTTTGGACAACATTCATCTTGCTCGCATCGAATATCAAGTGAATTAAAAACGAAAAGAAATAAATCAGTCTGGAATGGTGGAGGCTCTCTCTCTCTCTCTCTCTCTCTCTCTCTCTCTCTCCTCTCTCTCTCTCTCTCTCTCTCCTCTCTCTCTCTCTCTCTCTCTCTCTCTCTCTCTCTCTCTCTCTCTCTCTCTCTCTCTCTCTCTTGTTTGGGCTCTGCGATTCGTCGAATCCTTGCGAGTGGTAGGCTTATAAACCTGGCGCAGCGTTCACCTGGCTACCCAGTTTGGGGTGTCTGTCTCATGGCATAGCACTGCAGCTATCTCTTTATACTCGGTGACTAGACGTTTGGAACCCGACTGACCCTTCTGAGAGGAAAATAACTGATTGCTCTGGTGGCGACCATAAATAGTGCTCTTCTCTCAGGAGAGATGGATTTAGGTTGAGATGTCCCAAGAAAGTTTTACAGCGCACACCGGGGTAATTTTTCAATCAATTTTCTAGCTCATACTATTCATCTCCCAGCCGATCCAGGAGTCGCGTCGAAGCTGTACTGATTTCCTGGATGATGACCTCTGTACGAGTCCGTAAGTACAGCTTTGAAATCAATGGCTTTGAAAGGAATAATTCACTGTAATAATCAGAAGTTCACAGTGCAAGGGGGAGGAACAGATCAGGAGAGAGAGAGAGAGAAGAGAGAGAGAGAGAGAGAGAGAGAGAGAGAGAGAGAGAGAGAGAGAGAGAGAGAACGATCAGACAGACGCACACAGAGAACCATAAAGATGAAAAGGACCACAGTGACTTGCAAACGCATCCAAGTGATAGCTTGCGGTCATAAGGATCAAATACCCGCTCATCACGCAACCAGTCTGTCTCCGCTCACGGGACAGCGCTGAGGTCGGCGAGACGCAGAGGCCAATCTGCTTTCAGAGATATTGGCAATCAATCAGTGGAGACTACCATTTCACAAAAAGTCTGTTGTGGCGATGGAAGGATTCAGGCTAATCAATCTTTGGTGGTGTTCTGATTTATCTGTTTAATTATACCCGTTTGAATCATATGCACTTTGGGACAAGAAAAATGGAAAATAATTATAATGTGGGGAGGGTAAATTAAGCAGGGGGTGGGGTGGAGGATTGGTGGATACAAGGCTTTTGTACCCTGCCTGTACACAAAAAACCCCATTCAGCATATCTTTCGCTGTGCGTTATATTGAATGGCGGTTTCATCATTTGATTTGTGTGACTGAAAGATGCCATCAACCCTCCACCCTTCCTCTCCTCACCTGCAGTTCTGCACCTGCCTCCCGTACTACCTCCCTTATTTTATCATGACAAACAGGAATGGCATTATTGTGTAGGTGCTTCCTTTACGATAATTACTATTAAACTCAAAGAGTTTCACACAACAAGAAATAAACGACGCAGTTACGTGAAACTACAAAAGAGTCAAAATCAAAAGTATAACGGACTGGTAACGCATTGTAACAACAGCAATAGAAACAAGATATAACGATCAAGAATCTAGCTACACAGGTATACAGAAAAATATGGTACAAAAGACAAAACTAAAAAAAAAAAAAACAAAGACAAGCTAGGTTCAGAAGAAAGTACGTTTACAAATGAACGTATAAATGAGCTTAAAACAATACTTTTTTTAACTCACAAATTTCATGTCGAATGAAAAGCTTTGTCGGAGATCCAAGCGTCAGATCAATTGATTTAAACTATGACAGAGAGACAGAGGTGTGTGTGTGTGTGTGGGAGAGAGAGAGAGGGGGGCAGAAGAGACAAACAGAATGGACAGAGCCGGATAAAAGAGAAAAAGACAAGCTCAGACACAGGCCTATGCTATCATGAAAACTTAGTCTGACCTACTTCCTCCAGCACAGCAAAGATGGCGAAGGGAGATCCCAATCCACAACAGATCTTCCTAGAAATAATGGGGACAACAAAGAGCGATGAAACAAAAGGCGCTGTAGCGTAGTTGCAACATGCCGTAGGGCAAGCTTGGAAAAATACAAGTTCTCGACGACAGTACATCAGGAACCCACACATCTGGGTCTAGGACATAGTCATTGCGCACTTAAGCCATTCCCTGCCCCGTTTGCTAGGCTTTAGACATCGTTGTTTACAGTTATAAGCCAATCAAAATACCAGACGCATTATATATTGAAAAAGACAGAAAAAATGGGAGACAAAGTGTTAGAAAAAAATGTCTCATAAATCTTTCTTTTCC
>CM031607.1:76748980-76756480 GCA_018398815.1 Conus ventricosus | reverse complement strand
TCAACTCTCACCAGTGTCAATTTAGAAACCTGTTTCTACCTTTCATGCATGCCTGAAAAAATATTTAATTTGAAACATGCTGCAAGATCAAAACAAATAAAAATAAGACGGAACAACAAGAAATGACTGTACATTAATATCCTACATTAGTGTGGTTTGTAAATCAACGTATGTGAGGGATGCTCAACAGTTGAATGTGAAGACATGACTACATTTTGTTCGCAAAAAGAAATGGCCATTCAACAACAACAACAAAATCAAAGGTGGTCAGTGAATGGAGTAGGAGGATAAGAGAAAGGACACCTGTATGCCCACAACATTTTACTGACATTTATGGAGAAGCATACCGTGAGTGGCACACTGGAATACAAACATATCCGACCAATGACCATAGATGAATCAAAGAGACAACCGGAGCCGAAACACACAGCATAATCAAAGTAGTAAGAAGTTCTGTTATGTACATATCAGCATCATGCTGAGAAATACTTCCTGGCCGTTTTGATTCAGCCCAGCAAACGTACATGCCTGGGCAGGTGTCAATGAAACAACAGCAAAGAAAGAAAGAGGGGACAAGCCGGAAGAAAAGTAGAAAACAGTCAGCAAAAGAAAAAAATTGAATCTGTAGTATCATGGGCCATAAGGACGCGAAATGTTTCAGCATTCTACATATGCAGATAACACATTCCAGTAGGACACACTCCATAACCAACAAACATGGAAGAAAAACGTCACACCGATAAGCAAAAATTAAGGAACTGGCGCACAATGAGGGCGTTCAGAGGCAAATGACAAACTGACACAGGAGAGAAAATGACAGCCAAACAAAATAAACTCATGCAGATAATTACCTTGGTTCAACGGGTCCCAAATTCCAACGGGAAGCCTTCAAGAATGGATAACGAACACGACAGGGTGGCATAAAACTAGCAGGCACGGCAAAATAACGACCACCTCACGTGCAAATCACCGACTCCCTCAAAACGATCCGGCTGTCACAAGATCAAGGCAATTCAGGTCTGAAGGCCTTTGCCCCTCCTCGCACCCACCCACCGCCCTCTCCACTACCGTTTCTAACATCAACCGGATCCGCCATTTCTCTTTCCTCCACTCGCCCCCTCCACTTCCCCGCCTCCTTCCTCTTCTCTCTCTCTCTCTCTCTCTCTCTCTCTCTCTCTCTCTCTCTCTCTCTCTCTATCTCTCTCTCTCCTGACTGTAACTTTGTTAAACTTCAGCTATTTGAAGTTTTGCACAATGCCGGATGTTATGCTCATCACAAGAAGTATTTTGGAAACAAAAATAATTTTACAATAAGAGTTACTCAAGTCAGAAATTCACTACCATATCTAGCTACTGTTTCTGGGGAGAGGAAGAGTCGAAGCCGTCGAGGGAATGATTTGAATTTCAAGCATTTCCTGACCATACAAAAATGGATGAGGCATGGGGTGGCATAATGCTTTACTACAACGCCATTACTATCGGAGACAGCTACTACGAAACCGCTTAAACAATTACGAAGCGATATACAGCAAAATAAGTCACTCACGACCAAACAAACAGGAAATACCTGTAGCTTATCACACGTAATAAAGCAGACCATGCACGCACACATAAGAGAGAGAGAGGGGGGGGCAGAGACAGAGAGACAGACGTACAGATTGATGGAGAGACAGACAGACATACAAAAACACAATATACATAAACAAAAGTGTTTGAGATGAGAATAAAATGTGACATGTACATTTTGAACCCCCACCCCCACCTCTCTCTCTCTCTCTCTCTCTCTCTCTCTCTCCTCTCTCTCTCTCTCTCTCTCTCTCTCTCTCTCTCTCTTTCTCTCTCTCTCTTAAAATCGACATAGTTTTCCATGATATTAATATTCTTTGTACAAAGAGAATATTTAACTCTGCTGATCCTGCTCTATTTTGGAACTTACTTGACGCTCATATAGAACCCATCCAACCTTTATGCTGCAAAGGTTTGGGGACTCTGTGAAAAACAAATGGCAATGTGAACTTACCTGACGCTCATATAGAACCCATCCTACCTTTATACTGCATAGGTTTGGGGACTCTGTGAAAACAAATGACAATGTGAATTTACCTGACGCTCATGTAGAATCTGTTCTACCTTTATGCTGCAAAGGTTTGGGGACTGTGAAAACAAATGGCAATGTGAACTTATTTGACGCTCATGTAGAATCTATTCTACCTTTATGCTGCAAAGGTTTGGGGACTGTGAAAACAAATGGCAATGTGAACTTATTTGACGCTCATGTAGAATCTATTCTACCTTTATGCTGCAAAGGTTTGGGGACTCTGTGAAAAAAAATGGCAATGTGCATAATTTTTTGTCATTAAGAGATTTCTACACGTGTCTCCGGACTTTCAAATGAAATGTGCTCTGGGGAATCAGGCAAATGCCCTTTGTTTATTAAGATACGACAAATATATTAGATTGTGCTTCAACCTGATTTGACTCTCTGGAACACGTTCATACGTTTATGTGTCAAGCATATGAACTGCTCTTCGGATTAGATGAAATACTGCATTGCAACTGGGTTTCTGACAAAAAGAATATTTCTGTAAAATGGACTTGGTTTAGTTTGGGTAACAAACTGGTAAGTAATAATGAAAAAGAAGTGGTTTGTCGGAATTCAAGCAGTGCCTTACTGATTATTTTCAACAAATCTGGCATGCTTCTTTCACAGTTAAGTAAAAAAATATAAAAAAAACATGAAAGGTACAACTATTTTAAAGATATATTCCAGCCGGATATATGCGTCAATGAAGTAACAAATGAATGACGCAAAGATACTTTGCCAATGTTCAGAACACGTACCATTTAGCTTATTCAAACAGAAGATGGTTTGATACAAATCTTTCTGTTGATAGTAAGTGACTTTTATGTTCAAACAGTGTAGAAGACGAAGGGCACTTGTTTCAATCCAGGGAATGTGAAGCTTTACATTTTATGTCTATCATTCTTCAACGGTATAAAAAGCAAACACATAACTTGGTTCGTATATTTTCATCAACAAATTCATATACTTTTAAATCGCTCCTATCAAATCGTGTGTGTGTGTGTGTGTGTGTGCGTGCGTGCGTGCGTGCGTGCGTGCGTGTGCGTGCGTGCGTGCGTGCGTGCGTGCGTGCGTGCGTGCGTGCGTGCGTGTGTGTGTGTGTTTCACATTGTCATTAAATTAATATATCTGACGATGTCGTGAGTGCCAATGCCGTGACGAACGTCAGCTGGTCTTTTGTTACTTTCTCTCCCTTGAATTTACATTCATGCATGCATTTCGCCTGCAACGCATTACACTGGATTACTTTGACTGCGGGAAAAATGTGGATAGTGAATGTTTTCCTTTTTGTCTCATTAATTCTCTCTTTCTCTCGCTCTCTCTCTCTCTCTCTCTCTCTCTCTCTCTCTCTCTCTCTCTCTCTCTCTCTCTCTCTCTCTCTCTCTCTCTTGTCTGTCTCTCTGCGTCTGTATTTGTATGTGTTGTCCTTTTGTGTGCCGTTTATAAGACTATAGTGAATTGCCTTCGAAGGAAGGCCAGATAAGCTATTGTTAGTTAACTGTCGAATTCTCTCTCTCTCTCTCTCTCTCTCTCTCTCTCTCTCTCTCTCTCTCTCTCTCTCTCTCTCTCTCTCTCTCTGTGTGTGTGTGTGTGTGTGTGAACCAGAATTTTTCCGTCTGTTAACTCGGTTGTGCTTTTGCAAAGTAAAGAGAAATACGACTTCTGCTTTGTTTTAGAGTGCATAAATCATATCACGCATGGAGCTTCACTTCACACACAAAAAAGTGTTTCCTGCGTATTAAAATGCCTTAGAATTTCGAAAAATCCAGAAGATGTTACATATGACATACGGCTTTGTATATCCTCCTTTTACAAATATCTCTGTAATATTTTGTAACGAGTCAGAGAGGGGGGGGGGGGGGAGGGACGGAGGGAGGGAAAAGGGAGAGAGAGAGGAGGGGTCGGAGAAAGGGTGGTGGAGCGGGAGGACGGATGGAAAAGGTGAACTGGGTTATGGAGTGACGAAATGAACGGCGTGAGGCTAATGCCTTTGGGGCGATTTGGAAAAAAAAAAGTAAATTCATAAACAAATTTTGTTGTGTGTTTCTCCTGCCTCCCGCGCAATGTTGAACAATATCCCATCCATCACAAATGCCACATTAAACAACATTCCAAAGAACACAAGCCCGAGTAGTACGTTGGCCTCCCTCTCCACAAACTCTTTGATTTTACGTAACACAAAACATAAAACTTTACTGGCACCAGCCACCGTGGCGAATAGTTAACATCGCAGACTCCCGGCTGGGAGGTCTTTCGTCCGATCCGACAGTTGAGTTTGCAATGACCTCAGATGGGACGATGGGGACCACAAAATCGAGTTTCACCCATTAAATGGATGCGTCTCTGAGAGTGTTGCTCAAAGTTCTGACTAACGCAACAAGTGCATCTCTCGTACCTGGTTGATGCCAGGATATATCATAAAGTGTGAGATCATCTATTTGATACAATTTTAGTGTTTATGTACACTGACGGATAACGATGCCACATGACTCTTTGCCATTTATCATGGCCTGGTTTTCTTCAGGCCGAACATCGCAATCCTAGCTATAATCGAAAACGATGAAGTGACAAAGATTTGTCGTTATGGTCCCAGACATTCTTATGGGTGGTAGTCCTATTTCTTTCCTGCTAGGGGCCTGAGGTAGAGGGTTAAAAAAAATTCATCACGGAACTCGTGGTCGTGATTTCGAGCAATTTTAGGGGCCAGCCTTTTACGGTCTGAAATTCTGTCTGTCTACTCAACATGCCGTAAATGGGTACGTGAGCGTGAGACAAAGGAAGGTAAAGACAGCAGAAGGAGAGGATCGATTTCCGTCTTCCATAGCGACGTGCCCCACACATGGTCAATCTGCAGCAGTTCACTGACAGTAGGATAAGGTGTTTTTCTACGCCAGTTCTCCCTTAATTATTATGAATGAGTATATAATACACAATCCAGAAAAAAAGTGCATACGTAAGATACACAAAATATTCTAAATAATACATGACATAAACAGTACGCATATACATACTAACATTAATCTAAGGGACAATGCATTCATAAACAAGATACATTTAATACATGCAAAGGGACATAAACCACACATTGCCACACACTAGCACACACTCGTGTACACATTCCCGCTTATATACCCACGTACATATACACATATACGCACGCACATAGATACACAGACATGATGGAATATCAACTTTCTACTGACATCTTTGACTAAATCTTCATGAGATGCTCATGTACTCTGAGTTTGTCTCTTTTTCTGGTTCTGTCTATCGTGTTTGTCCGGTCTGTCTGTCTGTTCTACACATCCCAACCCACCAATACCATTACCACCACCCCTGCTTCCATTTCTCTCTCTCTCTCTCTCTCTCTCTCTCTCTCTCTCTCTCTCTCTCTCTCTCTCTCTCTCCCTTCAATAGGGGCAATGGCCTATTATTGAATAAACTATCCGTATCCGTCTCTCTCTCTCTCTCTCTCTCTCTCTCTCTCTCTCTCTCTCTCTCTCTCTCTCTCCTCTCCTCTCCTCTCCTCTCCTCTCCTCTCTTCTCTACCTCATCTCATTTCATCTCGTCTCTCTCATAATCCAGATCAGATTATCTTATGCATGGATCTCACACCATGTACCAGGCTTCCCATTTACCTTGGAACTTTACTCAATATAAATCAAAATGTTTGTTTTGTTTTGTTTTTAGTTCATGGATACGTTCATTCGGAGACTTACATTAGTTTGAGCTTACATGGTGTTTGATTTATATTTTTTGTCGTTTGCACCGTATTTCTCGATACGCCTGTGTGGTCTCATCCGTTATCACTTGTTTGGATAGTTTCTAATCCATATCTTACCAATCCGCAATACTTGGGACTTTAACACTTTATCGTGACATGACTGTTTTTCATGCATTCTTGTCAATCTCCGTATTCGTCAGTGATGTGCATAAAGAATATAGCTGTATCAAAAAGATCCTGTCATATTGTAGCGATGAGAGATGGTACGGAGTGTAGGAGGGAAGCAGCTTTGAGTTAGAAGAGTGTGTGTGTGTGTGTGTGTGTGTGTGTGTGTGTGTGTGTGTGTGTGTGTGTGTGTGTGTGTGTGTGTGTGTGTGTGTGATATTTTTCAGTCTTCCAAAACGAATGATCAAACAGTCAATTAATTTCACAAGGAATGATGCGCTGAGTATTGATATGTATATGTGGGAATATGATACCCTTGTACCCCATCCAACCTGTCATTCAAATTTTGCTGATTACAAGTGATGAATTTTAAGAACAAAAACCGTCTGAATTACGCCAAACAAATTAATATTCATGGTTTTAAAAAAAGTCGGTACATCAGCTGGACCCTTCTCTCTCTCTCTTCTCTCTCTCTCTCTCTCTCTCTCTCTCTCTCTCTCTCTCCTCTCTCTCTCTCTCTCTCTTTGTGATGGCCATTATACCTGTAGCCGACAGTTCATTATGCACAGTGTTTGCTTCTGTGTCTGGGTGTTTTAGTCAAATCAGTGTTCCCAATGACGAACAGCAAAAGTCATCTGCCACCCCACCCACCCCCCTCCCCGCTCCTTGCCCACTCTTCGCTCATAGCGTCTGGAAAAATATGAAACCTTGATTCAAAATTTTGCAATCAATGTGACGAAATTCTGAGCATCAAGTGCTTGTTGTCCACTATTCCGTCCAACTTGTACCAGGGCTATTTGTTCGACTTTTGTCGATCGATCTCTTTTACTTTTGTATTACCTCGCTTATTTGGATTGAGAGAGAGTGGCTTCTACCCTCTATCCTGAAGAAGTTTACACAAAGTTTTGTGATGTTAATGTCGTTTTCGTGATGTTATTATTGTATTGAATACGCGACTTTGGCTGCGGAATTAATTCTGTGTCTGTATGTGGCCATGTATAGTGCGTGGAAACATGCGTGCATACATGCGAACGAGCGCGTGTGTGCAAGTGTGAATGAAAAGAATGACAGGAAAGAAAGAAAGAAGTGTCAAAAAGCAAACAGTGGAGGAAAGAAATGTTTTCGGATTTAAATCCATTCTACAAATGGGATGATAAGAATCAAACACTTTCCGCATGACACGTGGAAAGCATACTATATTGGCCACACTCCATAACCAAGTGACATGGAAGAAAAAAGAAACAAGCGGAATGAGAGAGCAGGAAAGCAAACGAACAGACACTTGGGTAAGAAAAATGAAAGCCAAACAAAATGACCCCATGAAGACAATTTCCTTAGCTCAGCGGGTCTAACCTTCCAGAGCCCAGCCATCAAGTACGGGTAACGAACACGACGGAGTGACATAAAACTGGCAGCGCAGGCAAGACAAGATAATGGCCATCTCACGTGCAAATCACCGACTCCCCCAAAATGACCCTGCTGTCTCAAGACAATGGTATTTGAGGTGTAGAGGCCGTTTACCCTCCCC
>CM031607.1:76731480-76741480 GCA_018398815.1 Conus ventricosus | reverse complement strand
CGCTTTTCGTAGCAGCCTTTCTCACTTGTGTTCCAGTCTTAATGAAAATAAATGTAAGATTATCTGGTAGAACTGTACTGTATTCTTTAAACCGAAGGTCTTCTTCGCGACGTCTATCAAGGTGTACTGGTGAGAAATAAGATCAGCACATGATCAGAAAGACATAAAGTCCTTTAGACAGTATTCACCTTGTCCGCCCACATCGAAGATGGAGTGACTTATAGACGAACAGAAATAAATCAGTCTGGGTTGGTGACGCTCTCTCTCTCTCTTTGTTTTTTTTTTGTATATCACTCTATGTATCAGGGTCTGCGATTCGCCAAATCCTCGCGGGAGGTGTAAACTTAGCGCAGCGTTTACCTGGCTACCCAGTTTGAGGTATCTCTCTTGTGGCATAGCACTGTGGTTATCTCTTTGTACTCAGTGACTAGACATCTGAAACCCAACCGACCCTTCCGAGAAGAAAATGATTAATCACTCCAGTGGGGACCATCAAGACTGCTCTTCCCTCAGGCAAGACGGATTTAGGGGTGAGATGTCCCAAGAAAATTTATAGCACACATTGAGGTAATTTTTCAACCGATTTCCTGAGTCACGTTGTTTATGGCCCATCCAATCCTGGAATCACATTGAAGCTGTAGTTATTTCCTAGATGATGACCTTGTAAGACATTATTATCATGGCGTTGATATCAATGATCTTGAAAGGAATCATGTGGTGATCATAATTGTACAGGGTAAGGGACAGGAATAGATCACACAGAGAGAGAGAGAGAGAGAGAGAGAGAGAGAGAGAGAGAGAGAGAGAGAGAGAGAGAGAGGGAGGGAGGGAGGGAGGGAGGGAATGATCAGACAGACGCACATAACAATTAGGATAAGAAAAGATAACCATAAAGACAAAAAGGACCATAGTGACTTGCAAACGCATCGAGCTGATAGCTTGCAGCCACGGGCATCAAATGTTCGCTCAGCACGCAACTCGTCTGCTCACGCTTAGGGGACGCGACTAAGTTGGCGAGACGCAGAGGCCAATTTGCCTGGAGGGATATTGGCAATCAATCAGTGGAGACTACCATTTCACAAAAAGTCTTTTAGGTAACGGTGGGAAGTCATGGCGACTGATCGAAGTTGGTCAATCAGTCTTTGCTAGTACTCTACTTTATGTCTTTCGATATACCTGTTTTAATTATAATGTACGATGGGAAGTAAAACAAAATGGGAAATAATTATACTGTACCAAGAGTGGGTAGGAGGTGGGGGCAAGGGTAAGAAGTACATTGGTTTTCTGCCTCATTAAGACACCTCACCATTTAGCGTCGTTTTCACTTTATATGTAGCTAAATGGCAGCGTCACCATTTGATTTGTACAACTGAAAGATGCCATCACACCACAGTCCCATCCCTTCTCACCCTCAGCTTTCCACGACATTCCCTCCAATAATTCATCGTGACCAACAGGAATATCGTTGCTTCACATATGCTGTCTTTTCACTCGTTGCCGGTGAGTACACAAAAAGGTTTTTACAACAAAACATACAGGAAGCAATTACATGACAATATTGAAGATCTGAACTCCCAAACCTTCATTATAAAAACAATATAGTCAAGCATTAATGGTTAAGACGATCACGCCACAAAGAAGTATGGGAGCATACTGTGAAAAGGACAAAACAAACAAGAGTAACCACCATAATACAGTAAGTCTTCAAATGAACGTAGCAATGAACTAAAACAAAGCAGCAAAACTTGTTTTCATCTTAACAAGTCGTATATTGGGTGAGAAGCTTACAAGGATATCCATTTATTAGGTAATCTGACTTAAATTCATGACAGAGAGAGAGAGAGAGAGAGAGAGAGAGAGAGAGAAGTGGAACAGAGAGAAAGCAGAGAGCGAGGGAGGGGGGGGGGGGACAAGACAGGCGGGACCCGCAGAATGGACAGTTTACTTTCAGTTTTATGGAGGCGTCACTGCGTTTGAACTGCTCCATATATGCGACACCACATGTGCTCAGCTACGAGACCATACTGCGCGGGGTTTACAGTTCTTGAATAAACACACCGGTAACTAAGATCAAGGAATTAAAGACACGGGGGGTCTAATGGATTCGACATATATTTGTATCTGACCTAGCAAAATGCGCTGGTCAGGCCTTGAATACCTTCTTAACATTCCCCGCGCCAATATAATGATTGCGTATGTGTGTTAGAGAGAGAGAGAGAGAGAGAGAGAGAGAGAGAGAGAGAGAGAGAGGTGTGTGTGTGTGTGTGTGTGTGTGTGTGTGTGTGTGTGTGTGTGTGTGTGTGTGTTACGTGCGCGACCGTGCGCACATGAGTGTGTGTATGGATGTACATGTATGTGTGCATGAGCGTGTATGTGTGAGCATGGGCGCGTTAGTTGGTGGGCCTGTGTGTGTAATACATCCTCGAGTGTGTGTGGTGGGGTGTGTGTGTGTGTGTGTGTGTGTGTGTGTGTGTGTGTGTGTGTGTGTGTGTGTGTGTGTGTGTGTGTGCGCGCGCGCGCGTGTGTGTGTGTGTGTGTGTGTGTGCATCCGTGTGGGCATGAGTGATCTATATGCTTCTGTTAACACACTCATATATATGTATGGCTGTCTATAGAAGCTTTTATGTATGTCTGTGCGTATATGTGTGTGAGTGGGGAGGGGGTAGCATTTGACTATTTTGGGAAATGTCTGTCTAGAAGATGAAATATTGATATTAAATTATTATTAAAGAGTGATTATTGATCACCAGCAATAACACTAATAACTCTTTATAACCCCCTTTACCCCACATATTACATGTGGAACATACTACATGCGCAACCACGAATCCCATCTACCACCACTACACCACCGCCCCATACGTACACGCTGCATATGGGCTGCTCACGAGACAACCACCGCATGTTCTCCATTCATCTACGTCTGCAAAGCAACAGCCATCAAAAAGCTAACGGTTACCAAGACTGAGGTCCCTATGAATCTGTGTAGTTCCACAGTATGCGTTTCTTTCATGGCATACCTACAAAACATTGCCCGTCAAATATGAATAAACAAGCAGATAAGATCAACAGATCTATCAATCGATGAATAAATGTTATTAAATGTTCCCAGAATCCATTCTCTATCTCTCTCTCTCTCTCTCTCTCTCTCTCTCTCTCTCTCTCTCTCTCTCTCTCTCCCCACACACACACACACACACACACACACACACACACACACACACACACACACACACACACACACACACTGTCTTATCCTTTCTTGATCGTACAGCAACTACGCATTATTGGCATACCGAATTGATAAAGAGAATTTCAAAGCAAGTAAGTCTGGCCCCAAATGGTTCGAATTCACGACTATGGCCTCCGCTGTCCAATGTTGCAACCATACTTCTGCAGGCTCCAGCAAACATCTGAATTAGGGAGAACAAGATATGAAGCTGCAAGGCCGATGTCAAATACGTCTGAGACCATAGAGACAAACCTCGTTCGTTCAACATTTTCTATGACAGCAAAGCCTGCAATCTTTGGGTTAAGATACCCGGGCATGATGAATGAACAAGGTTACAAGTCATCGTTGTTTCATCAGTCATTCTACGAACAGAAGAAAACAAGGTTTTCTAAACAATCTCTAACTTTATTTGTGTTCAAATCAACGCGAGGGTTCAAAAAAGGTTTGAAAAGGTCAAGGGAGAGATGAAGGTGTAACTTTAGTTTCATAACTCTAAGAATTTTTCTTCTTGTCGGCTTCCATACATAAGAAACACACATGATCTTACCCTTCGGTAATCATCGTAAACGTTAGCTTGAAGTGCTCTTCAGAGCTCCTTTCTTAAGGAGTGAGCGTTTCGGTGTTCAAAGAAACAAACACCCGCCTGTGCTTCAGTCAGTTTTGAAACATGATGACGTCAAGTGTCTTCGGTGATTGTTTTGGAGAGAGGGAGGCGTGAGGGGGATGAGGGGAAAAACGTTTCGGCGAGTATCCGTTTGCCGTCAACCAATTAGGTTAACGACACAGCTTGTCCTATATGCTAAAACAGAAGACAAACGCTAATTAACATTTTTTAGCCGACTTTCATTCTGTTGCGAAACAATATTTCAGGGAAACGAACCTCTTTACTGAAGTAGTCGGAGGTCTGTGACACTAGTGAATGTGACCAGTGGGGCAGGTAAAGTGGGAGTGGATGCGAGAGCAAGGGGAGATAAATGTTTTCAAATTTAAATCCGGACTCACTTTTACCATAAGCATAACCCATATTTCCCTAGGACAAGTTTCAAAACCAACAGACGTTCCAGGGAAAAAACAAAACCCAAACCAATAAACTAAAATCAACAAAGTGGCAAATAATGGAAGAACAGAGACGCAAACGACAGGAGGGGGTAGGGGTGGAGGTGGGGGTAGGGGGGCAAAATGAACGCAAAAAAAATGAGGCCCATGAAGTTAATTTCCTTAGTTCAGCAGGTCCTATAGTTCATAGGGAAACCATCAAGAATGGACGAGGAACACGACGGGCTGGCATAAAACTAGCAGGCAAGACAAGATAACGACCACCTTACGTGCAAATCGTCGACTCCCCCTACACGATCCGGATTTTCAGAAGATTATGGCAATTGAGGTGTAAAGGCACCTCGCCCATTCCTCACCACCACCACCACCACCACCCCAATCCTCTCCACCAACACCCAAAGACGCAGCCAGATCCGCCACTTCCACCTCCTCTCCTTCCTCCTCCAGGGCCTCTCTCTCTCTCTCTCTCTCTCTCTCTCTCTCTCTCTCTCTCTCCTCTCTCTCTCTCTCTCTCTCTCTCTCTCTCCTCAAAGACCACTTTCACATCTCCTCTTTCCTCATCCCCACCTTCACCCTCTCTCTCTCTCTCTCTCTCTCTCTCTCTCTCCTCTCTCTCTCTCTCTCTCTCTCTCTCTCTCTCTCTCTTTCAAACACCACTTTCACCTCTCCTCTCTCTCTCTCTCTCTCTCTCTCTCTCTCTCTCTCTCTCTCTCATCACGTAATGTAACACAGAATTTTGTTTGTTCAAGCCAGCGTCTTGCATTAATACTGTGTGTTTTAAAAAAAAAAAAAACCGATTCCTTGGTTCCCCCCCCCCCCCCCCCTCCTTCAATAAGACATTCAATTCTCAGATGAACTTCCTCCGTAAGGCTGCAGTATCACATTAATCACTCCGATAAAAAAAAAACCCAGGAGAAATGCCTCTTCATTCCACAGTAGTACACACAAATGAAAGGAGTGAGACATTCTGAGATCACCGCCAGGTCATGCCGCTGTGCGATCAGCGCCTGTGCAGGAAGAGAAAGAGTCGGAGTCGTTGCGGGAATGGTAGCTGCTCTCTTCCCGTGTCAGCATGGGTAAGACAGGGTGAAATAACAGAACGCGACAACAACATCAGTGTCAGAATCAATAACTCAAAAACGACTTCAACGAAGACAAAGCGATGTGCAACAACAACAACAACAACAACAATAAGATGCAAAGCATATAAACGTACTCCCAGTATATCCTGAATACGCGTGATATATTCCATAAAGAGGAAAACCCATCTTGGGCTGGTCTAAACCTTAGTAATGGCTATTCTGGTAAACATCGGCCATCATCTGTGACCTTTAATGAACATACTTACAAATTTTCAGAAAGATCCACCAAGAACTTTCTGAGATTTTCCATAAAGAAGAAAACCATTATCAGCCGTTAGTAACGGCTATAACGGTAAACTTGAACACCGGGCATTATCCGTGACCCATAATGAACATACCTACACATTTTCAGAAATATCGGCCACGTACTTTCTGAGATATTCCATGAAGAAGGAAAAGCGTTAGGGGCCGTTATATTCGTTAGTAACGGCAACAAAACGAAATTCCCGCGTGATCTGGGGCAATTACATGCGAACAAAGATAGCTGAGTTCATTTTTTCCCGCTTTCATTGTCACAAGTTCAGAGTTAGTTATTTTATTTTATTTTATTGTTGCTAGCTGTTGTCTTCTCAACGCCTGATGGCCGTCGTGAGCAGAGCTAACCGCAAAACCTGTGATGTGATTGGTCCTTAAATCCTATGTTGTCTTTACTCACTGGTAGTTATCGGTCTTGCTGAAATCAGTTCTCAAATCCTACCAAACTGTTAAGTTACATACAGGCAAATGTTCATGCGCAGAGTCCATAGACAGAACTGAACGACGTATCCTTTTATGAAATAAAACACAATGTATGGATGTGACCACACACACACACACACACACACACTTTCCATTTCCAGACATCAAAATGATTTCCATAGCCTAGTGTGTAAGTGTGTACAGGCAGACGGAGAACCAAACAGAGAAGGAAGCTAAGTAGAGATCGGTGTTAGTCATTGTGTCACGCCATCGGAAGGACTGAGGTGCATTAGCTGAGTTCGTGGGCCGCTCATTGCTTAAACGATCGAAAATAAACATATCTGGACCCAAGCTCTACCGTTTCCTGTGTTCACATACCTTCCCACACCTCAGCCTTCCCCACTCTTCCCTCAAATCCTAACGCGTCAGCAAACTTCCAGCCTACAAAGAGAGCAGTCGCATTGCTTAAGATGCTGACACACTTATAACACTCATTTTCCTTTAATTAATCTCTCTCTCTCTCTCTCCTCTCTCTCTCTCTCTCTCTCTCTCTCTCTCTCTCTGATTAGTCAAACCTCTAAGACGGTCATTGGTTAAACAATGGTTTTTATGTAAATTCTAGATTAGAAGTTGAATGACAGGTATGAAAATGTTTGACCGAGGCTCTTCCCTAGCCACTTTCCTTCGAAATCATCATACACACACACACACACACACACACACACACACACACACTCTCTCTCTCTCTCTCTCTCTCTCTCTCACACACACACACACACACACACACACACACACACACACACACACACACACACACACACACACACACACGTATATACACACACACACAAATATAGTAGTAGCGTAGACAATGGCAGGTAGGCACAAAACAAGCAAGTTGGTCTTATGCGTAGGTCTTGCGTCCGCTAATTCGTGTCCATGAGACCCTCGTTGTAAATTCCTTCGTCTTTGGTATTAATTTATTTATTCACCCAGGTGTAAATCCTGCACACTATGGTCTCGTAGCTCAGCGGACGTGGCGTAGCGTATATGGGCTACTCCACACGCAGTGACACCACGTTAATGAAACTGAAGCTAAAACTGTCAAACGGCAGCTATTATGTGAAAGGATCTTAAAATTAATACTGCGTACCACTTTTTTTTTTAACCCAGCTTTTTCATTTAGATTCCAGCTGATTTAGGACATTGGGTCACAATGCGGTGAGAGATTTTTAACGCTTTTCTTTTTGTTCCAATGTCCCTTCATAAAGCACTAGTTATCTGATCAACTGTCAAACAGCAGTTCTTCTGAGATGGGTTTTGAGGTTAATACCGCTTATCACCCACTTCTCTTATCACACACTTCTCTATAAGCTAGCGGGTTGTTTTTTCTGCAAAGCCCCGTCAGAATATTACCCGTAGTCGCTGTTAAAATTGTTGGGTTATCAAAATGTTAGGAATTAGAAATTGTTGTGATATCAAGAGGTTTTTCTTTAAATGCTTGATATATGTTTTTTTATATAAATGATGATGTCATTCTAATGGAGGATCAATCCTTGAGCACTTTTTTGTGAGAAAAAAACAACCATGAAAATAATCCAACCAAAGCAGCGCTGCCTTCAGATGTTTGTATGCTTACTGGGGAATTCCTCTTCCCTATGGGTCTTTTGCTAAAGGGTTTTTGTTTGTAATCGGATCTCTCGCACTCCAGAGAAACAGAGCATGCACGATAAACGATCCGGATAAAAAACTTTTGTTTTTTTGGTAAAAAAGGAGGTGGAGGGGGGTATGAACTAAAAAGCCCGCTCGTTGAAACGTATTTACGTCGTCGTTGCGGCCTCCTGATCCAGAGAATTCTTTTTCTTTTTCTTATTTTTTCGCTTCTTCGCTTCTTCATCTTCTTCTTCTGTCTTTCTATCTCTCTCGTGTGTGTGTATCCGCGCGCGCGCGCGCGTGTGTGTGTGTGTGTATGTGTGTGTGTGTGTGTGTGTGTGTGTGTGTGTGTGTGTGTGTGTGTGTGGTGTGTGAGTGTGCGTTTGGGGGAGTGGGAAGGGAGAGTGTTCAGACTTGATGATTTATTGCTAAGGCGTTTAACTCGGTGCAAAGAGGACGTTCGGGATCGGGTGGGACGAGCGTGGGGGGGGGGGGGGGGGGGGGGGGGGGGGGGGGGGGGGGGGGGAAAGGGTAAAAAAAATTGACATCCCACACACTAAACTAAACGTTCTGTGGTAAGGTAGTCATGTCCAGTTGGGGTAGATTTCCGTCTCCCTCTTTCTTTTCGACTTTGCCAATGTGTTGATATTACTCTGCAAAGGACCATGCTGATAAATCTATATTCAATGCAGTCATACAGACAGTTTTCGGAGTGAACACTTTCTGGGAGGTCACTGATGAAAATGAGGAAAAGCTGTGGCGGCAGAGTAGCGGCTTGTGGAAGGCCACTCACGACAGACATCTGCTCTGATGGTTCTCCGTCTGGTACTACTTGTTCTGACAGTCATGAAGGCTTCAATCGATCTGGGTGCAGGTCCATGAATGTCATGATTACCGAGTTTCTGGAGAAAAAAATAATGTAGTACATGTCAAGTATTACTAGGCTGGTCTGTTTTCCCGTCTACGTTGATGGTCGTTCCTGTGCATGGCTTAGGAGTTGTGTCTCACAAGATTCTTTCGGCCGTGAAGCGGTTCAAATGTTGTGGGTGCTGAAGTAACGCATGACAGTTCTGGCCATGCATCAATGGATTTGGTTTGCAGGTTGGTGATGGAATGAAAGACTTCTCAGTAATTCCTGATTTGTACTGACAGTTATATATCAACTTTATCCTTGGCTGGCGAGTTAAGCTTCAGCTGGTGTTTTGAGGGAGACTTTCCGGTGACATTCTTTTCTCACAGTTGTTATATATGTAGTTCCAGGTTCTTTCCTGGCCGCTGCTCGAACTTGGATACTTTCATCAGCCGGCGTATCTAAAATGTGGTTGTTGTTATTCCAGTATCTTTGGTGATTGATTTTCTGCGCTGCAACTCTTGTTTCGATAAACCTACATCGTAACAACTCGTTTGCTCGTTTATCTGGGTATACTGCATATCTAACGCACCTTTTTCATGAAGATTGCGGATCTTAGCTTCTTCTTCTTCTTTCCTTTGGTGCCCACGATCATGAGGATGATCATTCTGGCACATAAAGGGGGTGTTGTTACTTGTAGGCAGTCCATTTGCATGCTCTGATCACTGTGATCACGTTCACTGCGATTCTCATTGTCCTTAACCATAGCCGGTCCGTTACCGTAAGGGCCACATGTTGTCAGTACACTGTCACTGTTAGGCAGAGGTTTGCGACACAAAAGTGTCGACTGTTGGTGCCTCTACTGTCTCACTGGGAAGATGGTTCCAGTCCCTGACAGTCCTGGGTAGAAATGAGCCACCTCTGTACTGAGCTCTGGTGTTGATAAGGCAGAACTGCTGGTTGTGGGTACGGCGCTGTCGTGGTGGAGGTGGGACTAGCTTGCTCTTGATAACTGGCACTGGATTAGTCCATGGTGGATCTTATAAAGGAGCCCCAGGCGTGAGGTTCTTCTACGCTGCTCAAGGGACGCCCAACCGAGTTGGTCGATCATCCGGCTCGCACTTGACGTGTTGTGGTAGCGGTTGAGCACAAAACGGGCGGCATGTCTTTGAACAGCTTCCAACTTGTCAATGCTCTTCTGTGTGTATGGGTCCCATACTGATGATGCATAGTCAAGAAGGGGTCTCACAAATGCCTTATATGCCTTCTCCTTGATGGAACTGGAGCTGATCTTTAAATTACGCCTGAGGAAGCCCAGCGTTCGGTTAGCCTTGTTTACTGTGTCGTTGATGTGGGTGTCCCATGTCATTTCGCGTTGTAGCGTGACGC
>CM031607.1:76723980-76726480 GCA_018398815.1 Conus ventricosus | reverse complement strand
CTCTCTCTTTCTCTCTCTCTCTCTCCTCTCTCTCTCTCTCTAACCCCCTCGCTCACTACCTGCCCCTCCTCCTTCTTACCCTCTCTCTCTCTCTCTCTCTCTCTCTCTCTCTCTCATGTCTCATCTTATGTCTCAGGTTGTCAGGTTGCAGTCCCAGCAGTGACTACAGGTCTTAATAAGTACCATTTGCGAATTTCAAGGCGAGTCACATTGCCTGTCATACATATACCGGTACCTATCAGTCGGACATACAGAGATGAACAACGACTCGACAGCCTACTCGCGGATTCAACTTACTTTCCGTTTAAACTGCTTCTAGTGTTCAATACAAAAAAGAAAAACAGTGTATTTAAGGGCTTGAGGTAAGAAGAGAAATCATTTTTCTGATTATGTGTCAACATCATTGTTTACCATGCACCATGAATACGTCACACCCAGTACTTGATCCCGTTTCTACCGCTCTTTACCATACAATGTTGTTAAGTCAAGAATTTCCTCAACATTTGTGACCAACAATGTTTTCTCCCTTGTGGTGCTTGGAGAACAGTTTGCTAGCTTATGTGTAAATAGATAATGACAGATGCGCGATCGCGTACGCACAACAGAACACACACACACAAAAACCAGATAGGCATATTTTGCTTCTTAAAGAAAAGATTTCAGTCAATATCTGCCACCGGTAACGGAGACACTTCACGAGACAAACTTCGATCAGTTTGCCAGACGCATCCCACACATGTTGTGTGTTTCAACAACACGAGTACAAAATAGCTGAAAGGGCCAGGGAATGAAATTGGTACGGATTCAACGTTCCAACTGTACAGTTCACTGAATACGTTAGACAGCGAGGGCAGTGGATATTAAATGTCGGTTTATTGAACGGGCTTGGGAATGAAGGTGGTAGTGGCGACAACAAAGGTTTCGGTCCGTTGATTACGACGGTTTGTGACGTGGAGGGTTTAATCCATTCGAGTCCATAAGAACTGTGCAGACAAAGGGATCGGTTCAGCAAGGAGACATGTCATTGACAAAGGTGAAGATAAAGAGCTGAACTAGGTGAATACGCAAACTCAGTGCTAATGGCGTAGAAGTTCCATTTATCAAATTAGGCAAGTCAGTGATGGAGGAGGAGGCAAAAGGTTCGTTTCAATGAACAGGTAAGGGGATGATGGCGACGCAGATGAAGGATTCACGTCATTGGACAGGCAAACCATTGAAAGTAATGCAAATGAAGGTTAAGGTTCATTGAGCAGGCAAGCCAGAGTCGGGGACGCAGATGAAAGGTCCAGGTCAATGGACTTACAAGCCAGTAAAGGCGGGGCAGATGAAAGGCTTCAGTTCATTGAACAAGAAAATCAGTGACGGCAGCACGTTGGGAGTGTTTGTATCCGTCCTGTTCAATTCCAACAACTTGCTGCCGGATGATTCAGTGGATTCAGGGGACAGAAACGGACTCGGGAGATAACCCGACGCGAGAGAGACGGGTGTTAACGATTAGTTAAGGCACAAGCTTTCTGTGGCGGGATCGACCAACCAGTGCCATGGGGGTTGCTCAGGACTTGTTGCTAACAACCACTCTTGCCAGCCGCGATAGTACGCTGCAGTGGCTGTCAGGGGGAAAAGAGTTTTCAGAAATGTTCACTCTTTGTCTGTGGCCAGAAGTTGTGTAGTTATTAGGAGGAACAGGTAGGATGCAGAACACTGTTTGTGGTCTCTTTAAGGTTGCTCTTTTGTCTGTCGGCGAAGGAGACAAATCTTTCACGTGGTCTTGTCGCTCGGTCTTCGTGATCATTGTTAAGGAAAACATTTGAACATTGATCATAACCTTTGGTGATCTCTGTGAATTGACTAAATGATTCCGAAATCCCCGGACCATACCCCATTCAACATCCGTTCTTTTGAACAGGCATAAAACATACTATCTCTCCTTTCCTCTCCCCCCCCCCCCCCCCCCCCCCCCCTCCCTCCTCTCTCCTTCCCCTCTCTTCACTCTCTCTCTCTCTCTCTCTCTCTCTCTTCTCTCTCTCTCTCTCTCTCTCTCCCTCTCTCTCTCTCACGCATGCTCACACACACACACACACACACACACACACACACACACACACACACACACACACACACATACGTAAAATGGGAAGAAGAGGTGCATGAAAGTAATCGGCAATGCAAAGGTACACATGGTATTATAAGAGAGGCGTGTGCAGTTGTCAGAATGTACAGCAAAGACACAACTATCGATAATCAGTGGGGAGAACCGGGGGTCCTTTCAGTGCTAGTCGTGTTCACACCTTCTGGAAATTCTGTGCGGATAATTTCCTCTTTCCTGGCATTTTTTCTTTGACTCTGCTTCTTTCGTTTATGTCAACATTTTCTGCCTTGTACTGTATTTTCCGCCTTCCTGGTCCATTGTGCCGTGTTTGTTCCATAAAGTACTTTTGTCTAGTCACAGTTTATTGAACACCAGCTTTTTGTAGTAGTTTGGCGATTGCACAGTGCGACT
>CM031607.1:76688980-76718980 GCA_018398815.1 Conus ventricosus | reverse complement strand
AACTGCGCCATTTACCACACACACACACACACACACACACCACACACACACACACACATATATATATATATATATATACTCAGAGGCATAAAAAAACGCGAAAACAAACTGTATAGAAATTTTGATGTAATTTGGCTACCGATTCCTTTGAACTGGTAATAGAAAGTGAGAAAAAGCAATCGAACACCGCAAAAGTGTCCTTTCAAAGTTCATTCTGGGAGAAAATAAGGTCACATGAACTTGACCTTGACCCTGTGTTAACAGCAGAATGTCAGTATCTGGTGTGACCACCTCGAGCATTGATCACAGCTGTGCACCTGCGGTACATCGAGCGCACCAGAGTGTTGGTCTGCCTCTGGGGGACTTGCCACCACACCTGGCCCACAGCAACAGCAAGCTGAGCTGCTGTCTGGGGTCTGGGGTTGAGCTGGTTCAACTGCCTCTGAAGGGCATCCCAGAAATGCTCTATTGGGTTAAGGTCGGGAGAACGGGCTGGGTGAGGCAGCAGATTGATGTTGTTCTGCCTCAGGAAGTTCTGCGTAGCACGGGCAGTGTGCGGCCTTGCGTTGTCCTGCTGAAACAGGTTCTGTGGATGCCGCTGGAAATGCGGCAGGATGTGGGGCCTCAGGACTTGGTCGATGTAATGAACAGCAGTGACCCCGTTACCACGTCCTGGACCCACATTCTGGAAGATGACTGGCCCAATACGACGATTTATGCCGATAGCCCCCCAGATCATGATGCTTTCACCACCCCATGGGTCCCTTTCGTGGATGTTGGCATCCGTGAAGCGTTCCCCCGCTCTTCTCCAGATCCGGATGCGGCCATCGCCGGGTCGACGCAGAACCGGCTTTCATCACTGAAGAGGACTCGGCCCAGTCCCGATGGCGCCAATGCACGTGGATCTGTGCCCACTGCAGACGGTTCTGGCGATGCTGGAGTGTCAGGATAGGTCGCCGGGCTGGACGCCTGCATTGGAGACCAACTGTGTTCAGTCGGCGACGCACGGTCCTGTGCTGATTGGCCTGCCATGGTTGCCGACGGTGTTCCTGGCTGTGTTGGCAGCGGTTTGGTAAAGCTCCCGTCGATGCTGACGAAGAAGATGGCGGTCTTGGGCTGCTGTGGTGACCCTCGGTCTGCCGCTCCTCGTCTGTCATCAGTGGTGTTTCTTGCTTGAAAGCGGTCCAGAAGGCGATAGACGGTGGAAATGTGGACTCCGAATGCGATAGCGACCTGCCTCATTGGAACCCCGGCCTGCAGTTGCCCCATTGCTATGCAACGATCTTGACGAGAAAGTCTCGGCATTATGTTGGCGCCTCTGGAAGGGATGATTTGAACTTTTTGGGGTTTGGAAATTTATAGGCCCACAATGGGGGCCACATTGAGTTGCAATTCACATTGATGCACGTGGCGTAGGTAGTCCACATGGCAAATGCACTCCTCGTGCCAAAAACGCTGACCCGGCAACATTCACCCACTGTTACGAGGTTACAACCGGCCAAGACACCACGTACTGCTAATGTTGCACGTGCCAACGACATTGCTTACGTCCTGTTCACAATGTGAACAATCGTGCACTGTCTCTATTTTTTCGCGTTTTTTATGCCTCTGAGTATATATATATATATATATATATATATATATATATATATATATATATATATAGGCCTATATATATATATATATTAGGCCTATATATATATATATGAGAGGGTGGGGGTAGGCAAAGAGATCAAGAGCCTTTACATCTTAATTGCCTTGATCTTGTGACAGCCGGATCGTTGTGGGGGAGTCGGTGATTTGCTCGTGAGGTCGTCGTTATCTCGTCTTGCTTGTTGGTTGTTGTTGGTTTTTTACCACCTCGTAGTGTTCGTTATCCCTTCTTAATGGCTTCTGTTTGAACTTTGGGACCCACTGAACTAAGGAAATTATGTTCGTGGGCTTCATTTTCTTTGGCTCTCATTTTGTATACCCCCTGTCGTTTTTATTCACTTGCTTTTCTACTCTCTTAATCATTGCCAGTGTGGTAACTTTTTTTCCACGTCTGCTGGTTACGTAATTTTGTCTTGTTTCAATATGGTTTTTTTCTTGTGTGAGTTAACCTCTTCTCTCGTTAAACCCCACTGAGATCCAGAATTAGAATCTAAAAATATTTCTTTCCTGCACACATACTTACTTACGTACATAAATATGCACACACATACTTGTATGCTTGCTTACACATTCGAACATAATTGCATAGACACACAGAGATACATACATACATACACACACACACACACACACACACACACACACACACACACACATACATATATATATATATATATATATATATATATATATATATATATATATATATATATTTTTATATATATATATCTGTGTGTGTGTGTGTGTGTGTGTGTGTGTGTTGTGTGTGTGTGTGTGTGTGTGTGCGTGTGTGTGCATATATATATATATATATATATATATATATATATATATATATATATATATATATATATATATATATATATCTCAATGATGTTAAAAAGGAAGGTTAAAACTCAAGGTTAAAACTCTACAAATTTGTTTCTAGCGGCGTTGCGCTGTCAATGATGGTAGATAATTCTGCCTAACTGACAGTATTATTTATTATATCCTGATGACAGCGCAACGCCGCTAGAAACAAATTTGTAGAGTTTTAACCTTGAGTTTTAACCTTCCTTTTTAACATCATTGACAAATGTTGCTCCCCAAGGGGTCGAGCACTTTTAAAATCATTTTAGGCTCTTTGGTTATATCCATCTATATATATATATATATATATATATATATATATATATATTATATATATATATATATATATATAACCGAAAAAGCAGAGGAGTCAAGTTACCACTTTCCGCGGTCACTGAGGAGAAACAATCAGGTTTCGAAATACAGGTATCTGACCAGGACTTATATGTTAGTGAGTTTCCTCCCCATTGGAGATTTTCTCCCCCTGGAGACTAGAAGCTTGCTGAAGGCTCATTTGAAGAAGCATTTATTATTCCCCATTCACCCACTCAAGCACATACTGTCAGTTAGGCAGAATTATCTACCACTGCAGATATGAATGCTTATCTCCCTTATTTCTTCAATCTAAGAAAGGCAAGGCAAGCTTTGTTTATAATTGTATATTTCTTGCAGTCATTGCAACACCAAACTGCTCTGTAAGTTGCTGGAATGGTGCTCAGTTACTTATCCTTAGTTTATTTTATATTATATATATATATTTTAGGCTTTTTAATCATATTCATCCTATATATATATATATATATATATATATATATATTATATATTATATATATATATTGAATTATAAACAAAGCTTTCTCTTATGTCTTATCCTTGGAATTCATTAGTTCATTGTATATATATATATATATTATATATATATAATATTATATATATATATATTATATATCATGAACAGTATTAAAAACGTCCTTAAAAAAATCTGAAAAAGCTCAACTCCTTGGAGAGCAACATTTGTTAAAAAAAAAAATTTTAATGAAGTGCTAAAATTCATCTACAAGCTTGTTATAAGATACATGTATACATATCTCTCTCAGGATGAGGAGAGATATGTATACATGTATCTTGAAACAAGCTTGTAGATGAATTTTAGCACTTCATTTTAAAAATATTTTTAACACACACACACACACATATATATATATATCAGTTTTAAGATTCCTCTTTTTACTTGTTTTAATATATATATATATATATATATATATATATATATATATATATATTATATATTATTATTATATATATATATATATTGTTAAAATAAGGTATTAAAAGAAATCTCTACAAATTTGTTTCGAGCGGCTTGCGCTGTCATCAGGATGGCTTTTGGTTTGCCCACCGCCGATGTTATATAGCGTGTGGGCTCACGTTTGCGGTTGTTTGCACGTGCGGGTTGGCTGCACGTGTTTTTGGGGGCTTTCAGGTTTTTGTTTTGAGCGTGTTCACTAACAACGATTTCCATTTATGCCTGCAGTTGTTTACTATTTCTGTTTTAGTGTTTAAAGTTGCTAAGTGTGGTTTGCATAGTATTAACCATTTTTCAGTTAGACATAGGTTGCACCTTTTTGAAACATTGCTGTATGATGATGCTCTTTTTATGATTTTCCAGGATATATTGTAGCTTGTTTTTGCGTCTTTAAGTTTCCAGATATATTTGCTCAGTTCTGTTTGGTTTTTATATTTTTCTTTATTAAATGACTGTTTGTGGTTTGCATATCTGGTTTTTGAAGTGGTTTTCAGTGATCCTATGTATGTTTCTTTTTCATTTTCTGATGTCACAGTAGCCTGGTATACAATGTTGTTGTGAAGACATTTATTGTCTAGTGGGCACTGCTCTTTTCTGGTGCAATTGCAAGATTTCCTTTCTTCACCCTTCTTTGCTGTGTTGATTTTCATTTTGTTGGATGCGTCAATTAGGTTTTTGAGGTTGGGCATACACGAGTACGATAGTTTGACAGTGTTTTTGTTAAATATTTTGGACAGTTTGTGTTCTTTTGGAAATGAAGTTGTTAGGATTTTGAAGAATTCTTTCCCTATGTTTGTTTTGAGTTTCCGTCGTATGGGGGGTTATACCATATGATTTTTCTTTTCCTATTTTTCTTGCTTTTATTTGTGTTGTCGTCTGGGTTGTATTGTAATTTGTAATTGTATCCACTTTTTTGTAGTGCTCCTGGTATTCTACTGCTGCATTGTTGAACACTCTCTCACTGCATGACAGGTTTGACAGTCTTTGTTTATGCCATGGGGAATGGTCTTTAATACAGATGGTGGATGGTTACTTTTGGTGTGTACATAAAGAGGTGTATCGTTGGGTTTCTTGTATGGTTTATATATGTGATTGTTGAGATCCAGTGTTATGTCTAAGTAGTTCACTACCTTTTTGTTTGCTTCAATGGTAATCTTTAAGTTGTGGTTTTGGAAGATTTTGCATAGTTCTTTCTTCTTGTTTCGATGGTTCTTGGATTGTTGGTTAATGCAGCAAGTCCATCGTCTCTGTATAGTCCGACTTGTTTTCCGAGTTTTTCTTGATGTTGGACAGCATGAATAATCCGACCAGTTCACATGTTTCTGCACCATCATATGATCCCATGGTTACGTCGAATGTTGAGTTTCTGTTGGTTTTCCTGATCCAGGTTTCATTTTTGCTGTGTAGTAATGTTTTCTTGGTGTGGAGAATGATTTCCATTTCTGACCTGTTATGTCTGTGTGGTTACTGGCAAACTTCAGGGCTTTGGTGAGTATTTCCCTCATCTATAGATGGGTAAAAGTCTACTATGTCAAATGTGATGAATACTGTATTACTTTGTTTATTGAGATTTTTGAACCATTGGATAACTTCGTATGTGTTCTTCCAGAGGTTGTATTCAGATTTTGATTTTACGTTCTTTATTATTTTTTCCAGAATTTTCTTGCTTATTTTGCCTAATTCAGATTTGGATGGGTTTATTAGTCTACATGTTGGATTGTGATGAAAATTAGGCTTGTTGTCTTTGAGTGTTATGAAAGCTTCTTTTGTTGCTGTCGCTTCTATCCTGTCACTTAGGTCTATGCGCTCTGCAAGTTCTTTTTCTTTAGTGCGGATACTGTCATGTATATTTTTGTCGGCTTTTTTGCAGTTTTTCTGGATGTTTTTGTCAAGGAGTTGAGTATTCTTTTGGTTCCATTTTGTAATAATTGCTAGTTTTATCAGCCTTCACAAATATTTTTTTGTCATTTTGTATTTGTTTTATTTGTTTATTTAGTGTTGTTTGGAAACCGTTGTTAGTTTTTTTGAATTCAATGTTGGTTATCATTCTTTTCATTTGATCTTCAAAGGGTTTCATATCGTCTATGACTGGTGGTGATCGCCATGATTTGAAATCGTAGGTGTTTTTGTCTCTTTTTTTGCGTTTGGGTTCAGAAAAAAGAATGCTTTCCATCTCATATTATGTATGAACTTTTCAGTTTGTTCTATTAGTTTTTTTAGGTAGGATTGCGGATTGGAAAATGGTATGTTTTTTGTTGACTGTCTAAAATTGATTTCTTCCATTTTAAAATCTTTTAGGTCACAGTGCTCAACGTTAGGAGCTATTAAGATCAATGTGGTTAAAATACCCAAAATGATTTCCAGAGCGCTCAACCCCTTGGGGGGCAACATTTGTTAAAATAAGGTATTAAAAGAAATCTCTACAAATTTGTTTCGAGCGGCTTGCGCTGTCATCAGGATGGCTTTTGGTTTGCCCACCGCCGATGTTATATAGCGTGTGGGCTCACGTTTGCGGTTGTTTGCACGTGCGGGTTGGCTGCACGTGTTTTTGGGGGGCTTTCAGGTTTTTGTTTTGAGCGTGTTCACTAACAACGATTTCCATTTATGCCTGCAGTTGTTTACTATTTCTGTTTTAGTGTTTAAAGTTGCTAAGTGTGGTTTGCATAGTATTAACCATTTTTCAGTTAGACATAGGTTGCACCTTTTGAAACATTGCTGTATGATGATGCTCTTTTTATGATTTTCCAGGATATATTGTAGCTGTTTTTGCGTCTTTAAGTTTCCAGATATATTTGCTCAGTTCTGTTTGGTTTTTATATTTTTCTTTATTAAATGACTGTTTGTGGTTTGCATATCTGGTTTTGAAGTGGTTTTCAGTGATCCCTATGTATGTTTCTTTTTCATTTTCTGATGTCACAGTAGCCTGGTATACAATGTTGTTGTGAAGACATTTATTGTCTAGTGGGCACTGCTCTTTTCTGGTTGCAATTGCAAGATTTCCTTTCTTCACCCTTCTTTGCTGTGTTGATTTTCATTTTGTTGGATGCGTCAATTAGGTTTTTGAGGTTGGGCATACACGAGTACGTAGTTTGACAGTGTTTTTGTTAAATATTTTGGACAGTTTGTGTTCTTTTGGAAATGAAGTTGTTAGGATTTTGAAGAATTCTTTCCCTATGTTTGTTTTGAGTTTCCCGTCGTATGGGGGGTTATACCATATGATTTTTCTTTTCCTATTTTTCTTGCTTTTATTTGTGTTGTCGTTGGGTTGTATTGTAATTTGTAATTGTATCCACTTTTTTGTAGTGCCTCCTGGTATTCTACTGCTGCATTGTTGAACACTCTCTCACTGCATGACAGGTTTGACAGTCTCTTGTTTATGCCATGGGGAATGGTCTTTAATACAGATGGTGGATGGTTACTTTTGGTGTGTACATAAAGAGGTGTATCGTTGGGTTTCTTGTATGGTTTATATATGTGATTGTTGAGATCCAGTGTTATGTCTAAGTAGTTCACTACCTTTTTGTTTGCTTCAATGGTAATCTTTAAGTTGTGGTTTTGGAAGATTTTGCATAGTTCTTTCTTCTTGTTTTCGATGGTTCTTGGATTGTTGGTTAATGCAGCAAGTCCATCGTCTCTGTATAGTCCGACTTGTTTTCCGAGTTTTTTCTTGATGTTGGACAGCATGAATAATCCGACCAGTTCACATGTTTCTGCACCATCATATGATCCCATGGTTACGTCGAATGTTGAGTTTCTGTTGGTTTTCCTGATCCAGGTTTCATTTTTGCTGTGTAGTAATGTTTTCTTGGTGTGGAGAATGATTTCCATTTCTGACCTGTTATGTCTGTGTGGTTACTGGCAAACTTCAGGGCTTTGGTGAGTAGTTCCTCATCTATAGATGGGTAAAAGTCTACTATGTCAAATGTGATGAATACTGTATTACTTTGTTTATTGAGATTTTTGAACCATTGGATAACTTCGTATGTGTTCTTCCAGAGGTTGTATTCAGAGTTTGATTTTACGTTCTTTATTATTTTTTCCAGAATTTTCTTGCTTATTTTGCCTAATTCAGATTTGGATGGGTTTATTAGTCTACATGTTGGATTGTTATGAAAATTAGGCTTGTGGTCTTTGAGTGTTATGAAAGCTTCTTTTGTTGCTGTCGCTTCTATCCTGTCACTTAGGTCTATGCGCTCTGCAAGTTCTTTTTCTTTAGTGCGGATACTGTCATGTATATTTTTGTCGGCTTTTTTGTAGTTTTTCTGGATGTTTTGTCAAGGAGATGAGAGTATTCTTTTTGGTTCCATATACAGAGACGATGGACTTGCTGCATTAACCAACAATCCAAGAACCATCGAAAACAAGAAGAAAGAACTATGCAAAATCTTCCAAAACCACAACTTAAAGATTACCATTGAAGCAAACAAAAAGGTAGTGAACTACTTAGACATAACACTGGATCTCAACAATCACATATATAAACCATACAAGAAACCCAACGATACACCTCTTTATGTACACACCAAAAGTAACCATCCACCATCTGTATTAAAGACCATTCCCCATGGCATAAACAAGAGACTGTCAAACCTGTCATGCAGTGAGAGAGTGTTCAACAATGCAGCAGTAGAATACCCGGAGGCACTACAAAAAAGTGATACAATTACAAATTACAATACAACCAGACGACAACACAAAAAAAAGCAAGAAAAATAGGAAAAGAAAAATCATATGGTATAACCCCCCATACGACGGGAAACTCAAAACAAACATAGGGAAAGAATTCTTCACAATCCTAACAACTTCATTTCCAAAAGAACACAAACTGTCCAAAATATTTAACAAAAACACTGTCAAACTATCGTACTCGTGTATGCCCAACCTCAAAAACCTAATTGACGCATCCAACAAAATGAAAATCAACACAGCAAAGAAGGGTGAAGAAAGGAAATCTTGCAATTGCACAGAAAAGAGCAGTGCCCACTAGACAATAAATGTCTTCACAACAACATTGTATACCAGGCTACTGTGACATCAGAAAATGAAAAAGAAACATACATAGGGATCACTGAAAACCACTTCAAAACCAGTTATGCAAACCACAAACAGTCATTTAATAAAGAAAAATATAAAAACCAAACAGAACTGAGCAAATATATCTGGAAACTTAAAGACGCAAAACAAGCTACAATATATCCTGGAAAATCATAAAAAGAGCATCATCATACAGCAATGTTTCAAAAAGGTGCAACCTATGTCTAACTGAAAAATGGTTAATACTATGCAAACCACACTTAGCAACTTTAAACACTAAAACAGAAATAGTAAACAACTGCAGGCATAAATGGAAATCGTTGTTAGTGAACACGCTCAAAACAAAAACCTGAAAGCCCCCAAAAAACACGTGCAGCCAACCCGCACGTGCAAACAACCGCAAACGTGAGCCCACACGCTATATAACATCGGCGGTGGGCAAACCAAAAGCCATCCTGATGACAGCGCAAGCCGCTCGAAACAAATTTGTAGAGATTTCTTTTAATACCTTATTTTAACAAATGTTGCTCCCAAGGGGTTGAGCGCTCTGGAAATCATTTTGGGTATTTTTAACCACATTGATCTATATATATATATATATATATATATATATATATATATATATATATATATATATATATATATTATACTCACATCCCCCACGCTATACACACATGCAGTCAGACATACGCATACTTACACACATACATGCACAATATAGATGGTGAAGTGTGCCAGTTAGCGCAGAAGCACATACTGTTTGGACGGACCAGCGACAACCCAACTACCGTCGGAGAGGGGAAGAGTTTTATCACTAGATTTGAATGCGTCGAGGGAACATGAGTTTCAGAGGTTGTTGCTATTCCTCTCCTCACTACTGCGGCGGTGGTGGTGGTGGTGGTGTGGTCGTGGTGGTGGTGATGGTGATGGTGGTGTGTGTGTGTGTGTGTGTGTGTGTGTGTGTGTGCGCGCGCGTGTGTGTGAGAGCTAGCGCGTGCGTGTGGGCGTGCGTGCGTGCGTGTGTGTGTGTGTGTGTGAAATGTTCTGCTTGAATGCGTCTCAGAGTACATGTTCATTGGGAGTAAACGGAAGTGATTACATTGCAACAAGATACAAGATGTCCCGATTAACTGGAATGGAAGGGTTTCCATACCTCAAGTAAACAACGACTGGAGAAATGAGCAGATACAAACTCACCTTCATTCAAGATAAGCACAGTCTTTTCAATGCTGAATTATAGTCAAACTAACACATAGGTGACAGGATGTCTCATCGGTTGTTCTATGTGCTCTCTCTCTCTCTCTCTCTCCCCTCTCTCTCTCTCTCTCTCTCTTCTCTCCCTCCCCCGAGGCAAAGGACAGACAGACCTGAAAAAACATTTCAACAACCAAGTCTCTGATTCAAGTTCCCTTTAGTAAAGCATTTGATAGAAGCGAAAGAAATGGTGTATTTAAGGGCTAGAGGTCAAAAGAGAAATCGTTGATCTATGTGCTGCGATTATTTGTTTTGCATGTATTTTGAGTTAGCCACGTGCTGTGACTGGAGCACGAAAAAACTACCCTAATTGTCCTTTTTTTTCTTCCACCATATAAGGTTTGTGCGTACACGTTCCTCCAAAATTTCGTGACCGACATTTGTCTCATTTATGACATTTTGGGAACAAGTTTGCTTACATATGTGAAAGAAGATAAAGTCGCAGATGCACAATTACGAACGCACTAAGAAACACAGACACACAGATAAGGGCAGACAGAGACTGACGGCTGATGGGGGGGGGGGGGGTTGTTTGTTTTGTTTTGTCTTTTATTTGTTTGTCTTTCAAGGATAAAGATTTTAAATGATACATGTAGCTGATATTACAGATACTTTCCTAGTCAAAGTTCAGTTCACTTGCAAACACGCCTCACTCGTTTTCCCTGTTTGGGAAAAAAAGTTAAAAATGTTTGAAAAGGCAGTTGAATAACAGTGGTGCAGATTGTGTTCAAAGGGTACAATTCGTTAAATGGCAAGACAGTGGGGACGGTGCATATGAGGGGTTCGGTTTTTTTTATCAGGCACGGTAATAACGGCAGCGACGACGCCCGCGAAGCATTCGGTTTATTATTTTAAAAAAATGTTTTGAAATAGTGGGTTAAACCCTTTGGAGTCAACAAGCGTAATGCTGATAATCGGATCAATTGAGTGAATATGCGAGTTGTTAACAGTAGTGCAGATCATGGGTTAAGCTCGGTGCACACGGAAGTCAGTGATAGTAGCAAAAGTGAGGGTTCTGTTTTATAAAATGGTACGTTACAAATCGTGGTGTAGATGAAGGGTTCATTTCATTAAATAGGTAAGTGCTGATGGCAATACAGATGAAGGGTTTAGTTCATTTGAATGGGCAAATCAATGAAAGTGCTGCAAATGAAGTTGAAAGCTCAGTGAACAGGTAAGGCAGCCATTGGCGCAGATTAAGGTTCCAGTTCACTGAATAGGTAAGCCAGGAAAGGCGGGGCTAATGAAAGGTTTCAGTTTATTAAAGAAGAAAGTCCGTGATGGCAGCAAAGAGTTTTGTACATGTTCATAAACCGTTCTATTCAGTTCAATCCAACTGCTGCCAGATAATTCAATGGATTTCAGAGGACAGAAATAGACTCGGGAGTCAATAGTAATGACAAGACATGATGCAGTAGAGGCTGCGGAATCCATTTGCTAAAGTACAAGCTTTTTGTGGAAGGATCAACCAACCAGAACCATAGGCTTAGCTCGGGGCTTGCTACGATCAACGACTCTTGCCAGCGGCGATAGTTCGCTACAGTGGCTGTTCGGGAGGGGGAGGGGTGGAGGCTCCAAAATATGTTCAGTCCCTGTTGGGAAGAATCGGCAGGATGCAGAACAGTTGTTGTGTTTTCAAGACTGCTCTTTGTCCGTCGGCGGATGAGACAAACATTTCTGGGGTCTTGTCGCTCAGTCTTCGTGATCATTCTGAAGGAAAACTTTTAAATATTGATCGTAACTTTTGTGGTCTCTGTAAACTGACTAAATAATTCGAGATCCTCCAACCGTGTCCCATTCAACATTCGCTCACTTGAACAGGCACAGGGGGTGAAACTACTGTCTCTCCCTTCCTCCTCCTCTCTGTCTCTTTCTTTCGCTCTCTCTCTCTCTCTCTCTCTCTCTCTCTCTCTCTCTCTCTCTCTCTCTCTCTCTCTCTCTCTCACACACACACACACACACACACACACACACACACACACACACACACACACACACACAAGGGACATGCACACAAACGTAAAATGGGAAGAAGAGAAGCATGAACGTGAATGGCCGTGCAAGTTACATGAAAGAGAGGCATGTAGACCTGTAAGAACAGCTAAGACACAAATATCAGTAATAAGGGTTTTCGTCTGGTAATATCATTCAGAATCAGCAATGGAGATCTGCCACTTTACATCACTGATAGAATCTTGAATTTCAAGGATGTAACAGGTAAAGTGAGGGTGTTCACTCATGGTTTGTTTGAAAGTCCATTACCTGATTCACTGGCCCAGTGTGTCCATCCTGCCCGCTTTTTAACGGTGTTTTTATTTCAGCATTTCTTTCCTGTCTTCTTACTTTATTCTGCAAAGTCTTTTTGTCTGGTCATGGTCTGTTACAGCCACCTTTTTGTCGCAACTGGATGACTACGCACTGCGTCAGGACACGCTGTTCAGAGTGGACACTAGATGTCCGATGCGTCTCTTTTTACCTGTATGCTTTGCACCTGTATGACTTTAAATTCATCTTTCATTGCAAATGAACGTTTGTTTTAGTTTTTACTTTTTTGGTACATGTGGTTGAGAAGGTAAGTACAGTGGTTGGTGTTCTCATCCTAATCTGTTTTAAGGCTATCAATTGTACAGCTAGAATGTTATGTTTCTGTGAAATAACTAGATAACTCCAATATTCTTAAACCATATCCCATTCAATGTTCTTTCATTTGAACAGGTACAGAGAGGGAAACATAGTCTCCTCTCTCTTTTCTCTCTCTCTCTCTCTCTCTCTCTCTCTCTCTCTCTCTCTCTCTCTCTCTCTCTCTTCTCTCTCTCTGTCTGTCTGTCTATCTCTCTCTCTCCCTCCCTCCTTATCTCTCTCTGTCTCTGTCTCTGTCTCTCTCTCTCTCTCTCTCTCTCTCTCTCTCTCTCTCTCTCTCTCTGTCCTCCCTCTCTCTCTCTCTCTCTCACTCTGTCACACACACACACACACACACACACACACACACACACACACTCACACACACACACACCACTAATGATTCCAAGGATAAGTACTGAGCACCATTCCAGCAACTTACAGAGCAGCTTGGTGTTGCAATGACTGCAAGAAATATTCATTTATAAACAAAGCTTGCTCTTATGTCTTAGATTGAAGAAATAGGGGGAGATAAGCATTCATACTGTTAGTTAGGCAGAATTATCTACCACTTCAGATATGAATGCTTATCTCCCCTATTTCTTCAATCTAAGACATAAGAGCAAGCTTTTTAAAAATTGAAATATTATTTATAATATAATTTTACTCTCTCTTTCTTCTGTCTCTCTTTCTCCCCCCCCTCTCTCTCTTCTCTCCCCTTTTCTCTTCTCTTTCTTGGACTTTTGGTCGAAAATTTTTACAAAGCTAAAAAGACATGCCCCGTTAAAAAAAAATTCAGAGAAAGCATATTCCCAAACCACCGTGGTACACAAAAAGAAAAAGGGGCGTGTATTGAGCCCTTTGAAAGAACATGGCTATGAAGAGAATAAAGATCATAAGAAATGCAATTAAACTTCGGGCAGGGAAAAAAAAAAATTACATCGCGAGTTTTAATTTCCAAACAAATCAAAAGGGGTTTGGAAGAAAATTTAAACCAGTTAACAACAACGTTTTTCTTAAAATTTCAATTTTAAAAAAAAGGATTTCTGCTGAACAATTTAACACTATTTTCCCCTTTCCAGTACGTTGTTACAATGATCTTTTTCAAGCTTAATGAACTTAAAAAACTCCATAAATTTTGTCACGCAAAAAAATCACGTTTGAATAAATTTCCATATAACTGTCCGGGTGTATCTTACCTACTTCTCTCAAACGTCGGGAAAACACGGGAAAAGGGGATAGATGGCAAAATCTGAAATCTCGGCCCCATTTAAAATGACGTTAAGTTATCTTTTTGTGCTAGAAAAAAGTTATTTTTAATGGTTAAAAAAAGCAAAAGTTTACCATTCATAATCTGGTGATAATCTATCCTTAAAACTACGACCAATAAAATTTATTTCCCTTTTCCCAAAACCTCTAAAAAAGCATTTAAAATAAACACCCCTTCATCATTTTAAAACCCAGTACGTTTTGCTCCATCCCGGCAGTTGGTTTCAGACAGAAACATTCCTGCCATTCTGCTTAATCAGTTTGTAGAGTGTGGTTATAATATTAAAACAACGATTTGGGGTGTCTATTTTTTGTTTTAAAAAGCATTCGATGTCTTTAAACACAATCTCTTATTAAAAAATGGAAAATTTCGGTCTTTAAAAATCCGCCCTTATCCTTCTAAAATTATCATACCGACAAAAATGCGTCTTTCGGGGACGGATGTTCTTCATAAAAAATCTAAGTTGGGTTCCCAGGTCCATTTTAGGCCCGTATTTTCTCAACTACATTAATGCCCTACCCCTACATGTGAGATTACATGCGACCTCTTTGCGATGACCCCACAATTCACCCCAGCCATAATGACCCTTTCCAGTTTTTAAAAAAAAAATTTGAAAGGGGGCCAAACGCCCTTTTAAAATGGACCGAACTAATCATATGTCACTTCCCCCTCAAAAACAAACTAGTAATTACAATAGGCAAAAAGAAAAAAGCCCCAAAAATTTTTCCCTCCTAAAACCTCAAAAATGTATTGGGGGGAGCAAGTCATATCATAAAGTTTTTGGTAAAAATTTGACAATGTCTCGCGGAACCCCCACATCGTTACTATGCAAAAAGTCTTCCAAAAAAGTCTATAGCTCACCAAATAAAACTTTTTGACCTTTATCACAAAAATTTTTTTCCATGCCATTTTTCAGTCTCTGTTGATTATGCATCGAATATGGGATTTCCAAGTGCAAACAACTAAAACCTTTTTTCAGCCTACTAAACGAGCGCTCAAACTAATCCTTCTGAAAAAAAACAGCTTCAAAAAGCTTGATTATAAACATTGCAATTTTTTCCCATTCGCCAGAGACTAAAATAAAAAAAAGGGCAAATGACCCAAAAGTTTGCCCGGAAATGCCAACAACTTTAAGAGACGATTCTAAAAATTCTCGTCGAGAAACTCCCCAAACCCCATACCCCAATCCCAAAATTGATATTAAATAAATTTAAACGTATCGGAAATCTTTTAAAAACCCCCTTCCCAGAATACATCAAAAAAAACCATTGTAAAAAAAAATTTCAAAAACATTACCTTCCCCATTTTGCGGTAAAAAATAATTTTTAAAAAAAAAAAAAAAAAAAAAAAAAATTAAAAAAAAAAACCTAAGTAATGCAATAATCTCAAAAGCTAAATCACCCCATTTTTTGTATTTAACCAATTTGTTTTTCTAATTTTTTTTTCTTCTTTTTTTTTTTTTTATGTATCAAGTATTTGATATTTTTTTATATATATTATATATATATATTTTATTTATTATTTTTATATATATCCCGGGTGTGTGTAGTTGTAGTTGTTTGTATGTAGTATGTAGTGTGTATTATTATATTTATAATTTGTACAGGGCGATTATGTTGTTTTTGTGGGGGTTGTTGTATGTAAGTATGTGTGTATATTTATATATGGAGAGGATATTATTATTTATTTATTATATATTATATGTATATTGTGTGTGTGTGTGTGTGTGGTGGTGGTGGTGTGTGGTGTGTGTGTGTGGGAAAATTTTTTGTGTGATAGGGATTATTTATGAAAAAGGATTATTGTTGCCCCCTTTTTTACCCTTCTCTTTTTTCCTTCTCTTCTTCTTCTCTCCCTCTCTTCTCCTCTTCTCTCTCTCTCTCTCTTCTGCCGCTCTTCTCTCTCTCTCTGCCTTCTATTTTCCCTCTTCTCTCTCTCTCTCTCTCCTCTCTCTCTCTCTTTTTCCCTCTTTTCTCTCCTCTTCTCTCTCTCTCTTGTCTGTGATTTTTGGTGTGTATGTTCAAATTTCGAAATATTTTGTCATGTCTTTTACTGTTGATTTTTTACGGAAATTATTGTGTTTTAGTGCATTTCCCATTTAAAATATTAATTCTTGCTGTTCCCCCTCTCCTTCCACCCTTATCTCCCCCCCCCCCCCCCCCCCCCCCCCCCCCCCCCCCCCCCAAATGTCTTATTTTGTTTCGTTCTCGTTTTTTTGCCTTGCGAAAAAATGAATGCATGTGGTCCCTTGCTCTCTTCTTTCTCTCTCTCTCTTCTTTTCTCTCTTCTCTCTCTTCTTCTCTCTTTTCCTCCTTCCCCTCTCTCTCTCCTCTCTCTCTCTCTTTCTCTATGCGTGAAAAAGTGCGTGTTTTTGTGTGTTAAAAAAATATGTATGACTTTGTATATTATTTACTGTCTTTTTTATACATCCCAATCTTGTACTTTGTGTAATTTTACATATGTTTCCCAGCCCCCCTCACCCCCTACCCCCGTCTCTCCTTCTCTTCATTATTATTTTTCATTTTTATTTTTTTTTATTTTATTGTTATTTTTTATTTTTTGTTTTTGTTTTGTTTTTATTATCTTATTTTTGTTTTGTTTTCATTATCTTTTTTCTTTTATTTTCCCTCCCCCCCCCCCTTTTTATTACATAGTTTCTTTTTTTTGATTTCCCCTTAAATTTTTTTATTTCATTTTTGTCCCCCTGGTTATTTTCTCTTTTTTCTTTTTTCTTGGCCCCTTTTCCCTTTTTTTTTGGAAACCCCTAAAGACAAATAATTTTTGAAACGGAAACTTTTTTGTGTGATTTAATATTTTGTCAAGCAACTAAAAATTTAGACGGGGATTAATTGTTAAAGGCCTTACAAGTTTTTAAAGAATTAATTTTTTTCCTTTGCTTGTTTAAAAATTATTTTCTTTTTTTTCCCGGTAAATTTAGAAAAAATTTTTTGGGAAAAATAGAGTTTTTTTTTAGATTAGTTTTCCTAAGGGGAGAGTGGGTTTTTTTATATTTGTATAAACCCCCAAAAAAGGGACTTTTTTAAAATTTTTTTTTCTTTTTTTAAAATTTTTTTGTTTCATAGTTTTTTTGAATACCCCTTCAAAAGGGGGGGGTTTCGAAAAATTTTCATTTGCGATGTTTTCTCTTGGAAAATACCATATCGAATAAAAGAAAAAAAACGGAACAAACTTATGCGGAGCTACGTTTGGGACCCAAACTATGATTTGGCCCGGACCCATAGGAAAACGGAAGCATTTTGTTTGGGCCTGAAGAAAAAAAATCTATGCCCCCTTTTAAACTTTTTTCCCCCTTTTGAAATTTTTTTTTTGGGTTTTTGAAATTGGGTTTTTCAAAAAAGGCGATCTTTAAAATTTTTTCAGGAACTGGGTAAATAACAAAGCTCTCCCGTTTTCAGGGAAGCGAATAGGTTTAAGTTCATGTGGGGAAAAGGGGCATTTTTCTAATTTTGTCTTTAAAATTCCCTGTTTGAAAATTATTTGCTTTCGGGGGGGTTTTTTTTGCCTGAATCAAAAATATAAAAATTCGAAAGTTTAATCCCTAAGCAAAAAACAAAATTTGTTCCCTCACGCTTTCAATCCCTAAGCAAAATTTTAAAAGTTTGATTGGGTTTTTTCACGCTTTCAAATGAAAAAAACTTAAAAGTTTGTAGGGGTTTTTCGTACACTTTTAACGTGAAAAATTAAAAGTTTGAAGGGGGTTTAATCCCTAAGAAACTTCAAAGTTTGACTTGGGCTTCAATCTAAGAAAATTCAAAAGTTTGTATGGGCTTTAATCCGTAAGAAACACCGTTTGGGAAACTTTTTTTGGGTTTTTAACCGCTGGGCCTTCAACCGTTTTTTATTTTTCTTTTACTTGCTTCAAAAGTTTGATATTTCCCCGGAAAACTAAATTTCATTTTTTAAAATTTTCCCCGGGGAAAATCCCCTTTTGGGGTTGGTTTTTTTTCGTTTTTCCTCGTTGGGGGGCTTTTCCTCGGTGTGTGTGGTGGGTGGTGGGTGCGTGGGGGGCGTGCGTGCGTGCGTGCGTGCTGGTGGTGGTGGTGGTGGTAGTGTGCCGGGGGGGGGGTTTGGTGCGGGGTGCTGGGGTTGGGGCTTGGGTTTTTGTTTTGTTTTTGAAAAGAAGAAAAAAAATTTGCAAATAAGTTCAAAAAGGAAACTGGGAAAAAAAAAAATTAAAAAATAAAAACAAAAAAATGAATTTTATATTTTTGGAAAAAAAAATTTTGGGGGGGGGGGTTAAAAAAATTTGGAAAATTTTCTTTATAAAAATTTTTCTGCCCAAACATTGACTGTTTTTCATTTTTGGGAAAAAAAAAAGGGTGGGGGGGGGGGGGGGGGGGAGAAAAGAGAATTATTTTTTAACCGGGGGGAAAGTTTACGTTTATGGTTTAAATTGAAAAAAAGAAAGAAGGGGGGCAAAAATATAAAGAAAAGAAGAAAAAAAAAGGGGGAAGGGTGTAAAAAAAAAGAAAACCAAAGTGAATGAACTCAATGGGCCAAATTTTAAAAAATTTTTAAAAGTTCTTTCAAATTTTTAAAAAAAAAGACTTTATATGGAATTAGGACCAATTTGCATTTATAGGGCAAAGTATTTCTTTATTTAAATAAGGGGTTTATGTTTTTAAAAAACCCCCAGCTTTTCAGCTGTGTTAAAAAAACAAACATTGGCAAAATTTAAAAATTTACAGTGTTTTTAAAATTTGGGCATTAAACAGGGTTTTATACAAAGGAAATATGTCATTTGGGTTAAAAAAAAAACAAAACGGCCAGGGGGAAAAAACCCCTTTATTTTTCGAACGTTTAAACCCCAAGTTGGAAACCTTGTAAAAAAATGGTAGTCAAGTATTAAAATTTCCCCTTGGAGAACTTTCCCCTTCCCCTTTCCCAACCCCCTTGGGCAATAAAGTGTAAAAAAATTTTGAAAAAAAATTTTTTTCCCCAAAATGGGGGGCGGAAAATTTGAAAAATTGTTTTAAGGCGTTTCTCTTCTTACCCTTTTTAATTTTTAAGAAATTTTAAAAAGCAATTTAACATGAAAAATTTAAAAAAAATTTTTGGGGGGGGGCAGAAATGAAGGGGGGGGGGGAAGTATGAAATTGGATTTTGTTGATATAGGTTCAGTTTATACTAAAACTTCGGCATAAAACCAAGGTGAAAACTCAGGAATATTCTGCATTATGAATGTCTATTTTTTCAAGCATGCTGAAACTCATTTGAGTGAATCTCTTCTGTGGCGGCCAGAAATTTCGTCTGTTACAAATGAGACAATCCGCTACAAGTTCATGACAAAAGTTTGAGATGTTACTGTTAGCAAACACAGACCCCTGGCCTGACATTGTTCACAATGAGTGAAAGTGGGTAACCCTACGCCATATATGCAGAAGCTTTAAAAGATAATCATCAAGGTAACATACTGTGACAGCACTTTCCAATATATTTTCAATATTTTCCCAGCTGCAGAATGAATATATGCGAATAATCAAAGAGGGCACACCAAATCACAAAGCTTTTAACAAGCATGACACGGTATGAAAATATTTTAATTCCTCTGCAGAAGGTTCGATACATGTAATTTACTATTCAAATGAACGTAATAACATTGATTATTCAGGGTGACTCCATATATATGACTATAAAATCCAAAACCAACAGATGATGAAAAGTTTGCCTTCATCTCTGAGTATGAAAATTGAATGGATATGTGTATCACTGATTTCCGATACGTTTCAATATACTCAGAGTCATTAAATACACAGTTTTCTACGTCTTCCAGTATGCTTTTCCTGCATAGGCCTGACAGGGACCATGTGGTTTCATTAGGTCTCACAGGTCCGATTGGATTTGATGGATCCAATTGAGCGTTCTTACCAACCTACGTAAATCTACTATAGTGAAAAATGTGGATACCAATAACGATTTTGAAATCGTCTTGACTTCCTGACCACAAAGATGGTACAGAAATCGGCATATTACCTTTGGTGGATAGGGCGTTAAATCTGAATGTACGCTATCAGCAGGCGAAGAGAAGGAGGCCCTGTGGCGTGTGAACACATTCATCTGTGGCTAAACGGCTGGCGACGTTTCTCTGTTCAAATAATGGAAAATCCTTGACATGAATATGCGAGGGCTGGGTAAACGTGGGGGGCAGGGCCCATTATTCGGCGAACAGGGAGACAGAACCAATTAGGGTAAAAAGGGAGAGCATCAGCGTCAGAAAAAGGGAAACAAATGGTGGATTTCATTATAGTGTGCCATGTGTGAGTCTGTGCACCTCCGCTGATGCTGCGGTGCATGGGCTGTGGGCGTTAGATTGAACGCTGCGGGAGGGAATATTAGTTATTTATTGAACTTTTATCATCCAGACCTCCAAAACAGGATGCGCTGAACAACGTTCACACACACAACACACACACACACACACACACACACACACACACAAACACACACACACACACACACACACACACACACACCACACACACACACGGTTTCAGTTTCAGTTTCATCAAGGAGGCATCACTGCGTGCGGACTAGTCCATATACGGTACCCACATCCACTAAGTTTTGAGACCACACTGCACTCAAGGTCTGACCATTGCGTTGGGCTAATGCGAAGGTCGGACATCCACTGAGTCGTAGCCACGAGACCTTCTTCTTCAATTCTCTCATCCTAGTTGTTAATTCATTTATCCATCAGCTTAAAATCACACACAACACACACACACACCACACACACACACACACACACACACACACAGATGTGGAGGGGGGGGAGTCAAAAATGCACGTTACTTTGCATTTACTTTTCAAATGCTCGTCCTCATATGCTCTCTGTCTTTATCTGTCTGCCTCTCACTGTGTCTGTCTCTTTGTCTGTCCCACTGTCTCACATGTGCATTTTATATCCTAATGCGCTTGACGAGCTTTGAGAACAAGTATGCTACACACATGTATGCATTTATTTGAGGTTATTGCTTTGTCTTCATTTAAGTCATTTTTGAGTACCTGTTTCGCGCATGACTATCCTTGCCAGGCATTACCCCACCCGTAACTCACACGTGTTGACACGTGTAGACGTCTGAATTTAAACTATTTTCACAACTACTCTGAACTTCCTTTCCCCAGATAAATGACGAGAGCACAGTGGCTACATCTGGCTGTGATCAAAGAATTTTTTTACTCAGTTAAGTCTGTCACACTGTTGCAAAAAAAAGTAGTTCGGTGTGTGTGGTGTGTGTGTGTGTGTGTGTGTGTGTGTGTGTGTGTGTGTGTCTGTGTGTGTGTCTGTGTGTGTGTTTGTGTGTGTTTGTGTGTGTTTGTGTGTGTATGTGTCTGTCTGTGTGTATCTGTGTGTGTCTGTATGCGTGTGTGTGTGTGTTGTGTGTGTGTGTGTGTGTGTGTGTGTGTGTGTGTGTGTGTGTGTGTTGTGTGTCTGTTTTTGTGTGTGTCTGTGTGTGTGTGTGTGTGTGTGTGTGTGTGTGTGTGTGTGTGTGTGTGTGTGTGTCTGTGTGTGTGTGTGTGTTTGCTTGTTTCTCTCATAAATAATACACTTAACAGGTGAAACGCCCACGGGAGATTTGTCTAAAAAATTAAAAAGTCTGATGGGTTAAATAAAGGGGAATTTTTGGTTAACCCCGGCAGCAAAAGCCCAAAAAGGGCCGTTTTAAACAACAAGTTTTTGTCATTTTTTTAAAGTGGGAGAGAGAAAAAGAAAGAGGAGAGAGAGAGAGAGAGAAGAGGAGAGAGAGAGAGAGAAAGAGGGGGGGAGGGGGGAGAGAGAGAAGAGGGAGAAGAGAGATCGCGATCCGAGTCACGAATGTTAATTGTCGGGCCAATCGCCCATACAATGGAGTGAGATTTAATAAAACACAGTATTAACAGCATTAACCATTTTTATTCTCTTTGTCTCAATTTTAAGGCTTGAAAAAAATAAGGCCATTTTTTTCAATTTTTTTCTTGTTTCGGAGAGTAGCAATCCCCTTTAAAAGTAGATGGAGGGTATACTTTTTGGATCATTTCTTTTCCAAAGAGTTTCTATTATGACAAAAAGAAAAAAACACTTCGTCCTGGCACATTGGTACAAAAGGCCCGTTACGTCTCTGTCGACCAAACATTGACTGCATAAAATCAATTCATGGGGACATCCCAATTTAAACCTAAAAAGCTGTTACGCATCCTGATTTCATGTTTTTGACATAAATGATACAAATTGAAGGGATTGTCTGAAAGATGCATAAACATTATAAAAAGATAGATAAATTTTCGCACCCAACCCCTGTTGAAAAAATCACAAGTCTCTGTTTAAAATTTCCCAATAAACATACTCATATTTTCCGACCCCTGATTTCCCAGACTACTCCAAACCCAAATTATACAAAACATTTCAAATTTTTTCAAGCCCAAGTTTGATAGTTTTTAAACTCTTAGCTGATACATTTGGAAAAGCTTTCTTTGGTATCATTTGTCATCCTTTCAAAAAGGGGGAACCAGAATTAACTTTTTCAAATCTTTGTGACGTAGGGGTATCTGCTGTTTACCGTTTTTCAAAGTTTGGGCGTTTTTTGGGTTAACACCCATCAATCGTTTTAATGAAAACAATGGCCTTCTCGTTAAATTCTTTTGACAAATAAATCCCCCAGGATTTGTACATTTCAAAATTTTTAAGTTTTTTTCCCCATTAAACCACCTTTTTTCATTCCCCGCCCAGTGTCCGCCTTCGAAAAAAACAACTTTGTTTTTTCCCAAATTTTTACAATAAACCCCCGGCTTTGCAACCAACAGGATACGTGGGGTCTGGGGCCAATGAGCGTAATTTTAAATGCCACGTCATCAGCAAATAACAGTATCAAAATTTTTCTAAAACCCGGGGGGACAACTGGATACCATCCGAAAAAAATTAATACGTCTTTGTGAGCTCATTTATGAAAAAGGAGAAAAGAACTGGTGAACCACCTTCGCTCTTCAACCTCGGGGCACATAAATACATCATTAAATTTTACCAGGACACGTATCGTGGTTTTAAAGACTGATAAATCGAAACTTAGAGCATTAAATATCTTTCCTTTTAACCCGACTTACGTAAAACCAAACCCAAATTTCCCTCTGCCACTGGCGAAAAGCCCTTGCGGAAATCAAAATGCCCCAAAAGTTTTCTATGCCCAAAAATTGCTTTGAGCCAACGAAAGTGAAAACGGTTTGCTGGGAATAACCTTCCCCCAAACCCAGCTTGCTCCCACCAAAAAAACCATTTTCATCAATCCATCTTGAGATCGTTTTTTTTAACATAAAACTGTACGTTTTCTACAAATATTCAGAAGGAGATTCCCGTAATTTTCCGGAATATTTAAAGTCACCCTTTTTTTGCGGGGGGGGAAATGACAAAAACCATCATTGAACAATCCGATCAAACTTTGTTAAAGAATTTTAATAGGAAAGGCAAAATATTTCATACATTTTTTTAAAAATCCCCTTTAACACCGGACCTGCAGCTTTTCGGCTTTTGAGTGCTCGTACTGCCTCCCCAATTTCTCCCTTTGTGATTCCTCATTCAGTGTGTCACAGTTAAAAATACTTGAGCTGCATCAACTTTAAAATTAGTCTTCATTACCCCCAATGCTACCATCATCGCACGGTCATTGCCACTGGCGTGAAAACATTGGTGAAATGCTCAACCATTCATTTTAGTTATTTTGTTTTTTTCCACTAACGAGGGGGATGCAGAACGAACTGGAGAGAGAGAGGAGAGAGAGAGAGAGACAGAACAAGACAGAGACAAACAAAGAACAAAGAGAGAGGGGGGGAGAAGGGAGAGTGAGTGGATGAGAGGGATGGGGAAAAAATAGGGGAAGGGGGAGGGGCAGAAAGCAGTAGGGCATACGCGACAGATCCTCCGGGGGGTGGTGGGGAATGTGGGGATGGGGGAAGAGGCAAAGGGCCTTTATATCTTAATTGCCTTGATCATGTGACAGGGATCGTTTTGGGGAGTCGGTGATTTGCGCGTGAGGTGGTTGTTATCTTGTCTTGCTTGCTATTTTTTTACCACCTCGTCGTGTTCGTTATCCGTTCTTGATGGCTTCCCTTTGGAATCTAGGACCCGCTGAACTAAGGAAATTATGTTCGTGGGCCTCATTTGTTTGCCTCTCATTTTCTGTTAACCTTTTCATTTTTGTTCATTTGCTCTTCTTCTTTCTCGTTCCCAGCACAGTTTCGTAATTTTCGTTCATGGATCTAATTATTTGGCGGGGGGGGGGGGGGGGGGGGGGGGGGGGGGCGGGGGGGGTTCCACGTCTGTTGGTAATGGAATTCTTTTGACGTAATATCCTTTCTCCATGTCTATCATGAGGAATGCTTTTGTTCCCTTATACTCCACGGCAGTCCAGATTTAGAATCTGAAAGCATTTCTTTCCACATTGTTTCCTTCTTCTCTTCAATTCTGCCTATGCTGTTATTTAATTTCGTTTTCACTTGTACAAACATGCACGTTTTGTCACTCACACACACACACACACACACACACACACACACACACACACCACACACACACACACACACGCAAACACACACACACACACACACACACACACACACACACACACACACACACACACACACACACACACACACACACACACGACTGACGGACAGACAGACAGACAGACAACAGACAGATAGATAGATAGATAGATAGATATGATAGATAGATAGATAGATAGATAGATAGATAGATAGATAGATAGATAGATAGATAGATAGATAGATAGATAGACAGACGGATATGAAAGTGACTAGGTGAACATTGGAACTTAGAATATTGAATTCACTCATGTTACTAAGTTTAAAAAAAAAATTGAACTTAGAAAATTAAACTGACTTGACATGAACGATGCGTAAACCGTTGAATTACTTTGAGAAGTATACGTCTTCCTATGCATCACTGTTCGTACCATTAAAGCTCTAAAGAGACTACTTGCTTTGACGTTTTTGACATCTTAACAGCTGTTTAAAAGTTATCCTAGTGATCTTTTTGTAGTCCTGCTGTTAGACGAAGAATCAACTCCCTGTTTTTTGACACTTCAAAGGATGTAGACCGCCGCGTGAGATGAACGGTAAGAGTTAGTTCTAGTCTCTCCTTGGATCGATTCAGACAGAGGCAAGTCGATATAACGAGCTAACATTCTTCAATTTTGATCCATCTGTCTGTCTATCCGTCTGTCTGTCTGTCTGTCTGTCTGTCTGTCTTCTGCCTACTCTGTTTCCTGTTTCCCTCCGAACTCTTAATATACATGTGCCTGGTTAATTGTCGCTCAGCTGTTCCCTTATCATCCTAATCTATTGCTGACAACCACTAATCGCTTCTTTTTTTTACCTTTTTTTCATTCAGTAGTCATTTTGTTTTGTTAAGCAGTATGTAGTTACGTCTTCACATTGAACTGTTGGGATATCTATCTCATTTGTAGAACTACATACCAGAGAAACACAGGACTTACGACTTGTCATTATTTGTTTTGTCCTGCTTTTCTGTATTTTCAATAATGTTGACATTGTTTCAATTAAAATATTTCAAAAACCTATAAGACAGGTGTAAAGTAGCTTCCAGTGTGACACTGACGAGATCTGAACTCAAAATAGTTTCACCGGGTAGTCACCTTAATGATCAGACCACAGGGCTAACATCTGAAATTCAATCAAACTGTGTTTGCAGTGTTGCCATAAGCGTAAATTTATTGTTCAGCAGTAAGCAGCTTGCTTTGATATGAAAAAGATGCTGACTTTGACGTCACTTTCTCATCAGACTATTCGCGGAATGTATTCAATGTTCATAACTCGAAGCTAAATTTCCGTTTTTCTTTTTTCCATTATTGGCTCTATCTCACTCTTGCTCATTCTAAAAGCGTCACGGATCCCATTCAACACTTTCATTTCTGACAACTGTTGATAGACGAAATTTATTCGCTGTTGATAAAGTGCTGCTGTTAGCCAAAATATACCCTGATCTATATCGACTAGGATGATAACGCCAATGGAAATGATGCCTTTTTCCATTTGTCATCATGTACAAGAATCATCCCGCCACAGAGATGCACTAGTGTATTTTCAGGTAACATAGAAAACAAAAATGTGTTGGTGAGCTTCCGACCTTCTCCTTCACTCCATACTAAACCAACTCTGCAAAGAAACAAGGTGTGAGACAACAAATCCCCACAAATATGATAGTGTGGTGGGATTCGAACCGTGGGCTATCGTCTGTTTTGTCCGTTATCAAGCTCGGTCGAATCCTTACATTTCCCACTTCCTCACTTGCCCACATTTATATCTGTGGGAATAAGCATCAGTCAGGAGACGTTGTTTGTTATAGAGTACGAAGAAAAACAGAGCTGTATATAATTAGAAGCCATTATTATTTTGATATCTACCACTTCAGGCAATGCTCCTGTTTTCTGTATTGAAGTCCAAGTGATATGAAAGAAAACAAGCTGAATCGGATGCTGGATTGTCCATCTTTCTTTTTGATCCTTCTCTCTCTCTCTCTCTCTCTCTCTCTCTCTCTCTCTCTCTCTCTCTCTCTCTCTCTCTCTCTCTCTCTCCTTCCAAAAGTGTACACAGAGACAGAGGTGCATTCACACACACACACACACACACACACACACACACACACACACACACACACACACATACATACACACATACACACATATAAGCGTCCACGTGCGCAAATGTATTTCTCTCTCTCTCTCTCTCTCTCCCTCCCTCTCTCTCTCTCTCTCTCTCTCTCTCTCTCTCTCTCTCTCTCTCTTTTGTGTGTGTGTGTGTGTGTGTGTGTGTGTGTGTGTGTGTGGTGTGTGTGTGTGTACCTGCCTACGCTTTTCGTCCAATACTGTCACGGCCAGCACAATAACAAGGCTCTTAAACGTTCCGTCGCGCGGTGTGGGCTTGCGTTCCGTTATTGCCAGCCTACCTCAGCTGGTCTATCAAGACACCAGCAAACAACCTGAAAGATGATAATTAAAGATGATCGGTACAGAACAGGCGAGAACAAAATCAGGCATAGCATTACCATGCAAGCCCGACAAGATCCAAGCTCGCGGTCTTCTCATCCAAATTTGGACGTATTACTCATTGGGCTGCGCGCCTGGCTTACTTTGTTCATTAATAGGTGTTTGTTATGGATAGGTCAGTACTGAATGCCGTCACGGATGTGTACCCCCCCCCCCCCCCAACACACACACACGCAGCCCCCAAAGCAACCCCTCTCCCATCTCCACACTTCATTTTGCCCACCCCCAACCCTTCACTTAGAAACAGAAACATTTAACATAGTGTCAGAAACACTTGGCTATGTTGGTAGATAGATTATTTTCCTTAAATTCTATTTCAGACGTTGAATGAATTTTGTGTAAAAGCGTAACCTTGCGTTAATTCTTTCTTCAAAATCTAGGGAAACCTGTCTGGTTGGCGTTAAACGTATAGAAAAGTTTGTGCTCCTCCTCTCCTTCCCCCCTGCCCAGCCCCCCCCCCCCCCCCCCCCCCCAACTTGAAACGAATGGAAACGGTTGAGATCCCAACTGCGCAGTTCCCACGAAGGGAGCTGAGTAGTGCACTTACGTCTACACGACCAACAGAGATAAATGAATTCTGTCAGCATTTCACATCTGCAAGCTCGTTAGAAGAAACGTTCAAGGAGTTGGGAAACTTTTTAACCCATCTTTTTTAATCTGTTTTGAGCCTTCATGGAAGTTTCAACTTAAATGGAGAATCCGAATATTTAGAAAACATTCTTCTAACAATAATTAATGACGAAACGATGACATGCATCCTTGTCACGCGTCATCATGTCCTGGTGTGCTCCCCGCCAGAAAATTAAAAGGTAGCTTCAATCAACGACGTTGAAGTTAAACCTTCTGGTGTCTATAGCACTAGACTTCTTTCTGGTGGTCGTCCAGCCTCCTTTATTTTTCTCCAGTATTTTTTTTGTGTGTGCTAAGTACCTCAGTCATATTGTAGGAGCTTTCAATGGCGAACCTCGCGGCCGTGAGATTGAACCACTTTTGGGGTCAGGCTTTCATGGTTTGAAGATCCTCTTTGTCCACTCAACGTGCAGTAAATGGGCACATAATTCAGATCAGGGAAGGTGGACGCAGCGGAAGAGGATTGGTCTCCACCTTTCATAACGCCATGCCCTATACTCGGTGAATGTCTAACTGCCAACAGGTTTATACAATTTCTTGCTTTGTTTGTTTGTTTGCTTTTTAATGAAACCCTGTATCATTCTATATTTTGCTTATATTTCTTGCATTTTCCTGCCCGTTTTTCTCTTTTTCTCGTCTGTTTCAATTCATGACACCACAACTTCTCTATAATTATAAGCATCATGACTTGAGTAACCGGACAAGTGCGAATGTGCACCTCAGTTTGTTTGTTACTCCAGTGTCGTGTTTTATCAGTTGCAAGTACTTCCACACGTCTGGGTTCTTTCCGTTGCTCTGTTGAATGCGAGTGTTTGCGTTTGCCTGGTTCTTTGCTGCTCTAGCGTCAAGGGCTTTGCTAAAGGCATCCACTTACAGGCGTCTTTGAGACTGACCCGAAAGATTTGACAAAAAAAAAAAAAAGAGATGCAAGTTTGTGTGACGCTTTATTTGAAAATGCCACACACGAGTGAAAGCTGCATCTCTTTTGGACTAGCCTTGCTGCAATTTTGCGTATATTGGAAAAGTCACTTTGTGTTCAGGCCCGTGCCGGAAAAGACGTTTCTTTGTCATTGGTTTACGTTACATTCGACTTTCGTCAGTACTTCATGTTGACATTCTACAACGTCTACTAGTTTAGATACTTACATAGCACACCATTCAAACAAGTGATGTTGTTATTTCACATAAAAACAGTAAATAGCAAGATACCGCAATTACACGTGTACGTTACAGATAATAATTCTGTATTACAAGTGACACCTGTATTACAAATAAACACACCGAAATAAAGCTAGTAATGCATATACATGCATGCATGCATACATACATACATGCATAAACACACATACATAATACATACATAAATACACATGTATGTGCATAATACAGACAGACAGACAGACAGACAGACAGACAGACATACATACATACATACATACATACATACATACATACATACATACATACATACACAATATGGAAACACATACATGCATACATAAATACATACATGCATACACACAAACACACATACATACATACTGTACCTGCACACCCCTTCCCCATACGCACATACATGCAGACATACACTTACTTACTCAGATACATGCATCACATCTATGATCAGGCATGTTAAAATTGGGCAGGAGCAGTCGCTGCTTGGACGGACGAACCACAACCGAGCCTACTGCTGAGAGAACAGGTGAGTTGTACCCCCAGATTTTAAAGAGGCGTGGGAATCAGAGTGTCGGAGGTTCTCAGGGAGTCTGGTCTACTTCATCGTGGCTTGAAAGGAACGTAGTCTTGGTTCTAACACCCTGTGAAGCCGAGTATCAGAAATTGAGCAGAGCTGACGAGAAAGGGAGAACTTCGGGCAGAGACTATGGTCTAGAGCCACCCACTAACATACGGAACAGTCAGTGATAGTTTGTCATCGTTCGATCAGGGATGGCCATGCTTTACGGAACAAGATCACTTACAAGTGTTTTGGTTGAACCAATAGAAAGATAGTGTTCAACAGACGCAGTTCCACATGTTCAACTTTTTGAAAAGTTTGAAATATCCTATTCAAAGTAAAGAAGATGACAAGATTTACAACAGTTTCGTTACAGTTTCGAAAGGTGCAAGTTTTGTGGAGCATTTGAAAGGCACGACAAATCACACTTACTTGAACTAATCAAAAGACAACACAAATGTGTGCAGCAATGCTCGGGATAGTTGCAAGGACTGCTAGGCAAAGGTTTGTGGACTGTCCACCCTCACTCTCTTCCCTCCTCTGACGGAACAAGTTACACAATATTTTTCTTTTC
>CM031607.1:76678980-76683980 GCA_018398815.1 Conus ventricosus | reverse complement strand
AATATTTTCACGGAATTTTCACACTGGAACAGCCACGAAGATGAATTTCGTTTTAAACAATACGTTTCGGGTCTGCCTCATAGATTTATTTAGATTTGTTGTCGTGAGATTTGCAACATTATATGAGAACTTGCTTTAAGGAAAAGGGCAATTTATTGGAACTGGAAGTAAGGAAAGACGATGTAACACACGTGATTTACAACATGAATTTCTTTATATGACCACTTGTTTTTAGAAAGTAGGGGGAAAAACTTTTTTCTGAAATCTTATGATCACAAAAATTGTTCTGAATAAAGGTGACAGTTCAGCTGAAGGAGCCAAAGACAGTTGAATAATCAAAATGTATTGTTTCAAATAACACGGCTAGCTGTACCTTTTCTCTTGGCAAATAATCAGTATTATTAAGTTGCTCTCTCAATCAAAAGTTGGCCATTAATACCTTTATGTTGTTGGTCCATTTTCATTGCTGCTTCTCTGTGTACACGTTGTGTATTACCTTGTCCATAGCTTTGCAATTACATAGCTGCATTGTTGATGTTGTGTTGCGTTTCTTTTGTATTTGACTAATGGGCTTTACTTCTGATAGAAGTTACATCTATTTATACATCTTATATAAAGCAAACGTTCTTTGCACTCTGGTTTGTTTGTGTATTTTTATTTTCTAATTAAGGATTTGAATGGTTGGATATTATGAAATTCTCTCTCTCTCTCTCTCTCTCTCTCTCTCTCTCTGTATATATTTATGTATGTCTATATGCCTATTTACCTGTATCTATCAGTCAGTCTATCTACCTACCTATCTATCCTAAGTCTATCTGCCTAGCTATTTATTTATTCATCTATATGCCTAAGTCCGTCCTCTATCCGTCCATTTTTTCATGGCAGTTAAGCCATAAAGTTAAAAAAAAAAAAAGTATTTTAGAAAAGCGATGCTTCCGACATTATGAAAAGTCACTCACCAATGATTTGTTATTGAAACGCATGTGTGTACTCTGGCTACAGACATAATCTGTATTGTGCATGTCTGTTTGAATTGAAGAAGTCATCATGTTTTTGTTCTTTCCCTGTTCAATTCCTTTTTCTTCTTTTATGAAGTATTCCCAGAAAAGTAAAAATGTCCTTGTACTGAAATGAATAGATCTATTTAGGAAGGTGATGAATTTCATTGAATCATGTAGAATTGTCACGCGAAACAAAATCAAAATCTGAATTAGAATAATTCGGGAATGGGAGGCATCGTTCATCTTACTTCAATGTTCCAAAGTTTTGGGGTTTTTTTCCTCTGGACATTTTTCCACGCGCATATGGCAGTTATTTCCAATTTTAAAGGCTTCAGTGTACGCATAATCAGTCCTACTTGCTAAATATAATATTGTTTTGTGTTATTTCGAAGTTAGTCCCACTTGCAGTGAGACAATGCCACGTGACAAAAGGAATAGTAATACATTCAGTGTTTAGAATCTCTGCACACCTTGTTTATGAAGAAAAATACAAGAACAACTGCATTAAATTACAATTAATAGCTTTGAAATAAACGAGTTTGTCCCGCAGTCAGAAGTTTTATGGAGGTGTGCAGTTTGGTCCTGAAGACAGACTCCCAAATCTCATGACAGGCAGAAGTAGCTTGCATGAGGGTAATTTTGACTTATACACTAGATGCCGTGGATATTATCTTATGAGAAGCTACAAGTCGTTGTCAATCAATCAGAATAAACTGCCGAAAAAAAATCAGATGCACATACATGCACGCATACATGCATCCATAATACATACTTGTATACGCTCATACGCAGTTTGATAGATCGAAGGATAGATAGATAGACAGACAGACAAATACAGACAGAAATAGAAATATTGATGTAAAGATATTAGGGGCAGACAGGAAGTAAAGGAAGAGACAACATGAAAAAAGAGAGTGTGAAAGTATACGTATCAAACCTTTCACTGACATCAAAACGACTACGGAAATCTGACACGCAGACAAAACGATTTGCATTGCCTGTCAGTGTCAATTTTTGTCTCCTGGCTCAGAACGCAGCATGGATGTATATCAGTCCAGCTGTAGTATGCTACACAGAGAAATAAAATCTACTATTCTGTGGTATTGTCACCACCACAGGAAAAATCTCAATGCATCCCAACACCCCCTTCTCCAACCACCCAGCCCATTTCCTGCTTCCCACAAGGCATCCCGGAAAGGGTTGACCAAGTAAATAGGAAGAGAGCACCATAGCTAGATAGGAAGCAAAACATCAGCACGAAAAGGGAATGCCATAGCTAGATAGGAAGCAAAACATCAGCACAAAAAGGGAATGCCATAGCTAGATAGGAAGCAAAACATCATCACAAAAAGGGAATGCCATAGCTAGATAGGAAGCAAAACATCATCACAAAAAGGGAATGCCATAGCTAGATAGGAAGCAAAACATCAGCACGAAAAGGGAATACCATAGCTGGATAGGAAGCAAAACATCAGCACGAAAAGGGAATGCCATAGCTAGATAGGAAGCAAAACATCAGCACGAAAAGGGAATGCCATAGCTAGATAGCTGAAAGCAATGGGTTTTGTTTTGTTTTGTTTTTGCTTAAGAAAAATGACGTTTCAACATAGGTGTTGACAATGACTCACCTGCGTATTTGTAGACAGATCAGCTGATAAGCAGACAGAGTGTTGTGTTTATCTTAACAGTTTGATTAACTTGTGTTATCATGTGCGTGGGTGAATGCGCGCACGCGCGTGCACAGTTGTGCATATATGCATGTTGAATTCATTGTAGGTTTAATTTCCAAATGACGACGTTTTAACATCGCATAATAGGGAGTATTACAAAATTGTGGCTTGTTGACAATAACGCTTGAGTTACAAACTGACGTGATGATATGTTCTCATAAAAGCAAAAATGCATGCAGTCATGAAAAAGTCCCGGTAAGGCATACTTTTCGGTACGGACATTACAAAATAATATCGTTTTCTTATAGATTTTCTTGTCCACTTAAATGCCTTTTGACTATGAATGGTAACAGCCTATAAACCATAGAAAACACGGGTCCTTATCTTAAGTTTTTCCCATTCATTTTAACAGAGGAATGCGCTGAAATACAAAACAGAACATGCTTTTTCATCCATGAATCTGTGTCGCGGTCAATGCCTCCAATTTACATTGCTTGAATCTCGCCCAAAGTTCGCCAAATGATGTTACTCGAAAATAATGATAAAACACCATAGAAATAAAATATGGCCGATGTCTGGCGAAATAATTTAGTAAAGTCTAATGTGAAGAGGTTTGGGGCCGGTGTGGGTTACTTTTATTTAAGCTTCCAGGCCTGCCATAGGACAAACATCCTCAAGAGATTGTCATTTCCTTCAAATGACAATGCTCTCGCAACTTAATGAGGGGAACGGTTTTTCGCCTTGGTCAGGTCCCCTATACTTTACAATAACTTCTTTCACAGGTCATCTGTGAAAGTCAACAAACTGGGTTCGCTCAAAATTCCCAGCATTGCTCATTCTGCTGGTTAGAAAAGTATCCATAAAGCGTGACGGGGAAGCAGGCTACCCGTTCATTATTTTATTTTTACCTTAAGAATACTTCCGTTTAAAATCGTAGTAGACTGTTCCATATTTACTCTGGATAGCAGCTGTGCTGCAAGAATGAGACAGTACCAGTCCAACAGACTCAACCAAATCAAATATTCATGAGCTTAATGGATGCGTCTCAAACCGCTCAAAATGCGTGACAAATAGTACAGGTGTCTCAAGTTCACAACTTAAAAAAGAAAGAGATAAGGTAAAACACAGCACAGGCTACGGTGCAGCCTCTGGCCACAATGGAAACGCCAGCAACACCGTTATTGTCTTCATATTTATCGCCGATGATGATGAATGATAAAAATGCGTCAACTGACTTTAACCCATAAAAATGCTTCAAATTCTGATACCCTTCAGGTCTTGCCATCGTCCACAGGACCAGATTCCCACCTCCCTCCTCTGCCATGCCTGTGGTGAGTTCATCTCAAAAAGACTTTAGTGTTGTGAGGACTGTATGTAGATGTGGGAATGACCTATCTCTAGAGGTTCGTAGTGTGTGATCCACGACACCGCCGTTACTAATAGCAAACACTGGAAACTGTTGCCTTTTGTGTGTGCTAGACCAGGCATTATATATAACCGAGGGCCTCGACAACAGTGCAGTGTCTTGTCTGAGGAGTGACCTCGTGGCGACCTAAAAGCAACAGCTTGTTGGCTGCTGCCGTTCGGATCTTGTGACAGGACGGTCTGAGTATGGCTGCACAGAAGGAAACTAGAATGGTATACGAGTACTACCGCTGAGATGCACATTATCCAAGAATCTCCCATTTCTCTTTCTGTCACATTCACATCCTGCATCCCGTAACACATAAATCTGGTTATCTTCTCATCTACATTTTTCTGCTGACAACATAACTCTCTCTCTCTCTCTCTCTCTCTCTCTCTCTCTCTCTCTCTCTCTCTCTCTCTCTCTCTCTTCTCTTCTCTTCTCTTCTCTTTTTCTCTTCTCCTCTCTCTCTCTCTCTTTCTCTCTCTCTCTCCCATCTCTCTCTCCCTCTCTCTCTCTACCCCCCTCTCTCTCTCTGTGTGTTCTGTGTGCTGTCAATCTGCTTGTTTCATTCTGTAACTCGTTACTTCCTCCTGGTGTAAAAAAAAACAAAAAAAAAAAAAACTGCGCAAATTCGCGCAAGGAAACTGCGTTAGCTGCGCCATTATTTTGTACTTGCTCGAAAAGAAATCCATCACTCACACAAATTGACTGAATGCCACCCTAGGCTAAGTCGATTACAAATGGCTGCACGTTTGTTACACGTCTTAAGTGAACGACGATCCTTAACTGGAAGAGGGTTTTCAAAGCTTTCGGTAGGTTACTCTCTCTCTCTCTCTCTCTCTCTCTCTCTCTCTCTCTCTCTCTCTTTCTCTCTCTCTCTCTCTTTTCTCTCTCTCTCACGCACGCACGCACGCCTCTCTC
>CM031607.1:76641480-76658980 GCA_018398815.1 Conus ventricosus | reverse complement strand
CATTAGTTTTCCCCACAAACCAAAAATAGTAATGTCGTGTGGCTCATGGGAAGAGCCGCTTAAACTTTTACCCTCTGAGGCTAAGAATAGTGAACGCATTTGTTATCCGAACAAGCCTTCGACTTCCGATTTACTCTCTCTCTCTCTCTCTCTCTCTCTCTCTCTCTCCTCTCTCTCTCTCTCTCTCTCTCTCTCTCTCTCTCTCTCTCTGCATGGTCAAGTGATACTCCATTGGCGTAGACAGCGCACTGAGCGCATCTCTGGCACTAAAACGTGTGTCGCGTTGAATCGACCACACCATTTGTTCCATAGCCTGCGCCTCTCTCTTGAAACAGAATGACATGAGTCGCTCCCCCATTACCGGTTTCATCTTCCAAAATAACTTCCACGTCAAAAGTAATTTCAGAAAACCAAAAATATCAGTCAGTACTACCATGGATGGTATCACGTTCCTTAGCATCTTGCCGTTTCGCTCCAACTGTACAAAACAAAATAAAACATCACTGGGGAATACTGGAATGCAATAACAAAAAAAAGAACAAAAAAGAAGAAAAGAAAAAATGTCCTACCGGTAAACAAACACCACAGAATGAACAGCAAGTGGCCACCCTGGATAGTGCATATATTTTCCTCATCAAGTCGCCATATTATAACAAAAAGCTGGTAACCCCAATATATTCTACAAGATAAACTTGTGTGAAAATTTGCCGGAACAAAGACAGATGGATAGGCCATGAAGGCATAATGTGGACGATAGGTGTGAAAAAAAAAGTAAAGGAAGAGAGAAAGAAGAATGAAAAAAAAGTGTCAAAGAAGAATGAAAAGGGGCATAGTCCGTGATGGCAAAGTCGAGAGTGTGCATGTGGTGGTACGGGGAGTAGAGGGGTCAAACATAGAACGATTTTATGAAGAGATATAGCCAGAGAACCGTTTTAATAGAGAATACGATTCCTCCCCCATGACGGGACATGTAGTGAGAGCTCTCTCCACGTGCGGGGACCATCAACGGAACATTTCTTTCTCCGAAAGATTCTGAGCTGAGTCGAGGTACATTCAGAAATCGTAGGCCAGCCGATGTGGTTTGGAAAAATGTGTAAGAGTGTGTGGTGTGTGTGTGTGTTGTGTGTGTGTGTGTGTGTGTGTGTGTGTGTGTGTGTGTGTGTGTGTGTGCGCGCGCGTTTGGCCAGCCGGTGTGGTTTGGAAAAATGTGTAAGAGTGAGTCTCTGTGTGGGGTGCGTAGCGCAATTACTACGTATCTAAAGCACTGACATGGACCCTCGCAGCAGATTTGGAAGGAAGAATCCATGGCAATGAAGGGCACTGTCATGGACAAAAATAGAAAAACCGAATTCGTGGTCAGTCGCCAGCCAGTTCAATCGGACATAAGTCCAAACCCAAACATTCTGGTCTCCAGGCAGACGACTTCGGTGTCGCGTCAGCCAATTAGGCACAGCGAATAGGCTATTTTTAGTCCTCACGGAGACAGTACTGTCCAGCAGACAGACTAATGGCTGGACAGACGTCTCGATAGGTCTGGCCAGACGGGTCTCGGCGCCTGGGTCAGACTGATCTAGCCAATTTGCGACCAGCGCCCACAGACAGTTAAGCCAGACGTCGCTGGTTGAAGTAGGAAGGGGAAGGTATTGTGTGGTGGGGGTGAAATCAGCTAATTAATTAAATGACCCATTGACCACCACAGACAGCAAGGCCGTAGATGTGACTTTGACGAGTTGAATGTCCAATGGAATTAGAGGGAGGTGGCCTCAGTACTAGCGGGAAAAATTCTGACCAATGGTACTCACCCTTTGACACATAGGATGAGAATAAGAAAGAACCAGAGGGGAGAAGAAAGGGAGAACCAGGGGGAGAACGAACCAGAGAGAGAGGAAGAGGTTCTGGGAGTAGGCTCTGCAGCAGAGGAAGGCAGAGAGATGAGAGGAGTGAAGAGAACCGAGTTGAAGCATTAGCACCAGATAGAGTCTGCAGAGGAAGGACTAAGGAGAGATGTTGAGAGAGAGAGAGAGTTGCTAACTGATGAAGAAAAAAGAAAAGAAAAAGAAAAGAAAAGAAAAGCAACCATGTCAATTTGATAGAGCAGACTAGAAGAGAGAGAGAGAGTGCAATGCGTTAATGCAGGAAGAAAGAAAGGAGAACAGATCGATGTCTGATAGTCACTGTTCAATCTGAACCGGGGTTCGACCTCATACCTGGCAGCGCCACTTTTCATCAGCAGTCCAACCTGACCAACGCCAGCGGTCTAACCTGACCAGTGCCAGCAGTCCAACCTGACCAGTGCCAGCGGTCCAACCTGACCAGTGCCAGCAGTTGTGTCGTGACTGGTGTTTGTGAAAGTGACAGTGAAAAGAAAAGAAAAAAAAAAGAAGAAAAGGAAAGACAGTGATTCGTGAATAGTTTAAGATCACCTGGCCAGGTAAAGTAGAAAATCTATTTATACCGGGTTAGTTATGATGATTCAGATAAATGATTTTGTGAAGTTCAAGGAAAGAGAGAATGTCTTATTTTGTTTGATTCCATATGCATTGATGTTTTTCTTCCATGATTATGTGTAGTAAAGTTATAGACTTTACTAGTGTTTGATGTGACGAATGCATGATATATGAATGAGATTGTAAGCAAGCTGTGAGTGTGTTTGGGCTGTGCGCTAGTCCTTCCTCCACTGACATACCCGAGGTTGACAATTTATTGGCAAGCATGCCAGGATATTCTGGCCCATTTATTATAATTGTTCAACTTCTCAAGAGGAAGCTGGGGGGATTCAAGTATTGTAATCCTAAGGCAAGGTAGTGTCTTACTGTATGTTTCCAAGATAGTTAAATACTAGGCTTGGCATTGCTTCCAAGATAGTTAACACTAGGCTTGGCATTTCAGCCCCAGAGTACTTATTTCGCACAGATTGCCTATAATTCGCTCTCATAGTTGGGTCAGGCGCTAGGCGTCTTATAAAAACTAATTACGTTGTCCCCAAGCTAATATTATCATTCATAGGATTGTGCTATTACGTCCTCGTGTCGGTAACCACCAGTTTTGGCTGTCGTAGTAATAAAATCTTGTTCCAAAAAAAAAAGAGAGATATAATGGCGGAAGAAAAGAACACCCCTATTGAACAACTTGTGAGCGTCGCTCGTGATTTAGGCTACTCGGGAGAAGAGTTGCGAGCATTCGTTGAAACCCAACAAAAGATGGAAAGAGATGAGCGAGCGGAAAGACATCGTGTCGCAGTAGAAATAGCAGAGCAGGAAAGATTCACGCAGGAAACAGAAAGACTAAGGGAAACGCAGGAAACAGAAAGATTAAGGATTCAGACTAATCAGGCTAGCGAAACGCAGGAAACAGAAAGATTAAGGATTCAATTAGAGTTAGAGAGAGTGAAAATACAGAGGGAGACCACCGAGGATGGTAGCTCAGTTTCCAGTGACCCTGTGCGCAGTTATGCCCCCCGACCAAAGTTGCCAAAATTCTCGAAGGATCAGATTCGATTGATGCGTACATCAGTCGTTTTGAAACGTTTGCTACTAGTCAGGGTTGGCCTTCAGAAGAGTGGGCAGTCATTTTGTCAGCGCTATTAACGGTAAGGCATTACAGATTTTCACTGCGTTACCAGCAGACCAACAATCTGATTTTGGTGCTGTGAAGGAGTCTTTGATGAAAGGATTTGACCTCACAAGGAGGGTTTAGAAAGAAATTTCGATCAGCTAGATTGCAAGCAGGTGAAACGTACACTCAGTTTGGTGCACGTTTAGATCACTATTTTGAGAAGTGGTTAGAGTTGAGTGGTACGAAAAAGGAGTTCGCTGAATTGAAAGAGCTGGTTATGAAAGAACAGATTTTGTCAGGTTGCAGTCCAGAGTTAACTATACATTTGAAAGAGAGACAGCCAGAGACAGCAGGGGAGTTGCTGAAGTTAGCAGAGGTGTACAGGGAGGCACGTTTGGGCACTAAGGTGCAGGAGAAACAGGTGCCAGGCACAGGCGAGAAGAGTGCAAGGAGACTAGAGGAGTTTTCTGCAAAGTCTGCAAACCCAGTGGTGGGGCAGAAAGGAGGACAGAGGGACAATAGGTGTTTTCATTTGTCACAAGAAGGGACATGTGGCGAGGGATTGTCGCATGAGGTTCCAGAAGGCAGCAGCCTTGCAAGAGGTTGATAAGGTCGCCAGGGGAAACGACCTGCAGTGGAACCAAAAGGGATCCAATCTGAAGAGGGTGGAGTGCGGCCTATGGCTAGTACTGGACAGCAGTCAGTGTCAGGGATGGAGGGCACTAGGCTGAGTGGTTCGTTACCAGTGGAAGAAGGGTGGATTGGCCAGCAGAGGGTGAAGGTGTTACGGGACACTGGTTGTTCATGTGGTGTAGTAAGAACAACGCTGGTCGAGGAAGGGGATTTGACAGGGCAAATCCACACCTGTACTCTAATCGATGGCACTGTGAGCGAGTTCCCAGTTGCTAAGATAGAAGTACGTACCCCTTACTTCTCAGGAGAGTTGTCTGCGCTGGTGATGGAGAAACCCCTTTATGATTTGATCATTGGAAATATTCCAGGTGCAAGGGATCCAGGGGATCCTGAGTTGTTGACTGCTACAGGGGCAGCAGTTCAAACACGGAGCAAGAAGGAGGAAAAGTTGATAAACCGTCAGTCATTCCAGCAAGGAAGTCAGGCATAGATGTGTCGCCTGATGAGTTTAGGGCAGTGCAGGAACAAGACCCTCGCTCGTGAAGTCTTGGGAGTTGCAAGAGGTGGAGAGAAATAGGTGGTTAGAGGAGGTGAGACAGAATTTCTTGTGAAAGGCGGGTTGTTTGTACCGAGTGTTCACAAAGGAAAGACAGGTAAGGTGACAACTCAGTTAGAGGTACCAGCATGTTATCGTGACACTGTCATGTCAGTGGGCCACGAGTCGCTCATGGCGGGTCATCTCGGCACCGGCAAAACAGCTGACCGAATCTTTGATGATTTTCATTGGCCAGGGGCAATGGCAGACATAAAGCGGTTCTGCATGTCATGTGATGTGTGTCAAAGGTCAGCCAAGAGGGGTGAAGAGGAAGGCGCCTCTTAAACATCCCCCTTTAATTGAACACACCATTCAGGAGAGTGGCTGTTGATCTGATTGGCCCAATCTCGCCCTGTTCCAAAGGTGGGCACATGTATGAGACACGTAAGGTTGCAAGGGAAAGTTTGCAGGAGGCTAGGGTCGGGCAGAAGAAGCAATATGACAGGAAGGTGAGAGAGCAATCACCCAAGGTGGGAGGTCAATTCTGTTACTGCTTCCCACGATCACAACAAGCTGCTGATGCATTGGAAAGGACCATTCACAATCATTGAAAAGGTAGATCAGGATTACCGAATTGATGTGAATGGGAAACCAGAACTTTTCCATGCGAATTTGCTCCGCAAATATATTCAGCGTGAGACTCAGCACATAGGCGCAGCTGAAAAACAGCAGGGTTCTGCGCTGGGCAATGGCACTGCAGCCCTACAGGTATCGAGTTCAGTACATTCCAGGTCGACAGAAGTAGGAGCTGACTATTTAAGTCGTGTAGTCTAGCAAGCTGCAACTCAGAGGAAGTCAGTCATATCCGGGGCGCATAGCTACTTTGTTAATAATATGTGTTGATTACAGTTATATGAGTGGATATGGGTTCATTCCCACTTGGCTATGGTTCATATTTTCTTTGTGAGACTTGTTCATGTAAATGTAGTTATGTTTGGAGCAGACAGTCGCTTGTGTAGTAATGCACTGTTTGCGATAAGCGAGGATGGAGATTCCTCAGTGAGGTGTCATGGATCGTGGTCATATTAGATTGTGCTTTTCATAATAGTTTGTGAAGAGAAGATGTGGCAAATCCGCAGGTAGGGATTGCATAGGTGCGCACAGAGGTTATCAGAAAATGAGTTGGGAAAAAAAAGTAGAAGCGCACGTCAATGATAAACCATTGGGGTGATATTTACGAGCGATACATCCTGATAATTTGTAAACCGTTGTGTAAATAATTTTGCAAAACCTTGCACGTGTAGCTGTGTGTCAGCAAATTCGGTTGTTGTTTTTTTTTTGTACCGTTGTTTTGAGACAATGCGGAGCATAGTCTTTTGCAAGGGGAAATTGTCACGGACAAAAATAGAAAAACCGAATTCGTGGTCAGTCGCCAGCCAGTTCAATCGGACATAAGTCCAAACCCAAACATTCTGGTCTCCAGGCAGACGACTTCGGAGTCGCGTCAGCCAATTAGGCACAGCGAATAGGCTATTTTTTAGTCCTCACGGAGACAGTACTGTCCAGCAGACAGACTAAGTGGCTGGACAGACGTCTCGATAGGTCTGGCCAGACGGGTCTCGCGCCTGGGTCAGACTGATCTAGCCAATTTGCGACCAGCGCCCCACAGACAGTTAAGCCAGACGTCGCCGTTGAAGTAGGAAGGGGAAGGTATTGTGTGGTGGGGTGAAATCAAGCTAATTAATTAAATGACCCATTGACCACCACAGAGAGCAAGGCCGGTAGATGTGACTTTGATGAGTTGAATGTCCAATGGAATTAGAGGGGTGGCCTCAGTACTAGGCGGGAAAAATTCTGACCAATGGTACTCACCCTTTGACACATAGGATGAGAATAAGAAAGAACCAGAGGGGAGAAGAAAGGGAGAACCAGGGAGAGAACGAACAGACAGAGAGAGAGGAAGAGGTTCTGGGAGTAGCTCTGCATGAGAGAGAGAGCAGAGAGATGAGAGGAGGAGTGAAGAGAACCGAGTTGAAGCATTAGCACCAGATAGAGTCTGCAGAGGAAGGACTAAGGAGAGATGTTGAGAGAGAGAGTTGCTAACTGATGAAGAAAAAAAAAGAAAAAGAAAAGAAAAGAAAAGCAACCATGTCCATTTGATAGAGCAGACTAGAAGAGAGAGAGAGAGTGCAATGCGTTAATGCAGGAAGAAAGAAAGGAGAACAGATCGATGTCTGATAGTCACTGTTCAATCTGAACCGGGTTCGACCTCATACCTGCAGCGCCACTTTCATCAGCAGTCCAACCTGACCAATGCCAGCGGTCTAACCTGACCAGTGCCCAGCAGTCCAACCTGACCATGCCAGCGTCCAACCTGACCAGTGCCAGCAGTTTGTGTCGTGACTGGTGTTTGTGAAAGTGACAGTGAAAAGAAAAGAAAAAAAAAAGAAGAAAAAGGAAAGACAGTGATCGTGAATAGTTTAAGATCACCTGGCCAGGTAAAGTAGAAAATCTATTCATACCCGGGTTAGTTATGATGATTCAGATAAATGATTTGTGAAGTTCAAGGAAAGAGAGAATGTCTTATTTTGTTGATTCCATATGCATTGATGTTTTTCTTCCATGATTATGTGTATAAAGTTATAGACTTTACTAGTGGTTTGATGTGACGAATGCATGATATATGAATGAGATTGTAAGCAAGCTGTGAGTGTGTTTGGGCTGTGCGCTAGTCCTTCCTCCACTGACATACCCCGAGGTTGACAGGCACCTGCAAGATTCTAAACCACAGCTACACTGATCATATCAGCAAGAGATCAGTGCGCCCCCCCCCCTCCCCCCCCCCTCCCCCCCCCGTCAAACAGCAAACAGCACCACACGATGTTCCACTGACATCATATAACAAGATCCAGTTACCTTGTTGAAACAATTCTCAGAGGAAGCATCATCAGAGAGAGGGGACAGAAGAAGAAAAAATGAACTGAGAGCATCGAAGAATGGACAGGGAAAATATTGCAGACACACAAGCCTTGGCAACACAACCGACGGAAGTTGAGGAATATGCTGAACCCCATGGAGTTATGTGATAAGACTACAATCACCAGAAGGGGTGACAACCACAACCCAACGACTTCGCTGTCAGCAAAGGGCAGTCTAGTCCATAAATATGACAAGAAAACAATCTAGAAGTGTCTAACAAACTGAATGCCTTAAATAAATCAACAGTAGAGGTTTTCGCATTAAGCTTCAGGACTCAGAAGGGTACACGCGGTCAGATTTTTGTCCATAGCAATTATTTTCAGCTCTACTCGTTTCATAACCAAGTCAGGTCACAGAAGCACAGTCTGGGTGCTATGCTACTTCTTGAACCATCCTAGAGTTATACACTCTTCCTTCCCCCCCCCCCCTCCCCACCGCTTTGACAAACGAAAATATCGTTCACTTGTCTGCAATGCATCCACTCTCTCTCTCTCTCTCTCTCTCTCTCTCTCTCTGAATGTAGACCTTGGGTGTTTATGTGCGAGTGAGGGCGAAATAAAATCCCTGAAAACGAAGATTCATTGCTAGTGGTCGAGTGATAATGCATTAACACTCTGACAGCGCACAGCACACGGCTCTGACTCTCAAAGGCGTGTCGCCTGGGGGCGGCCTCGCCATTAGTTTTTATCTCCAGAGCTCGCGCCTTTCTTGAAATGGAATCACTTCAGTCAATCCAACATTACCGGTGTCATCTAGCAAAACAAGTCCTACAACAACAACAAAAAAGATTCCCGGAAAAGTCGTCAGTAAAAAAAATATAATTATATTCCTGGAAAAATCGCCAGTCAGTTCATCACGTCCATTGTCATGTTTCCAAATAGTCCAACACGAAAGTGTACATGCACGAAATGCTTCTAAACTGTAAAATGACTACTCATTTTTTTAACAAGAATACATTATACACAAGGTCACATGGTGCAACGTATTTTATAAATAATACGGAACAGGCTGGCGAACGTCTGACATAATATGTCTTCTTCAGACGTTACAATGAATGGAAGTCAATACAATGCACAAAACTACTCCCAGCTCATAGTCAGCATGAAAATGACATCGACCGTACTTTAGAATTACAAGAATACTTCAATGGTAAGCATCTCCAATCTGGTTTTACGTCCTCAGGTGTTCTTAACGTGGTCATTTTCATGCTGACTGTGAACTTTGGAGTTTTGCTTCGAGCATGTTTTGATGTCTCTTCTGTGCAACTTCTGAAGATGACCTATATGTCGACAGTCTAGTCAACTGTTCCACATTGTTTATCAAAATGTGGGTTACTTGCACGCTGTGTTCTTGTGTGTATGTCTTCAGGCTTGTTGTTCGTAATGCCCAGTCCCTGTGAGTCACCAGACTCCCAGGATGTCTTATTTTTAACAGTCCAGTCGCAAAAAGCCAGTCTACAAGCGGCTCTTCCTCAGGTGCTTGGTAGTTATCATCCTTCGTCTCAATTACCCCAAGAGATACACTGGCCTTTATTAATAACCCACCATTTGAGACAAACTCTCAAGATCCACATGCCAAACACTTGCAAATAACGCCGAGGGGGTGGAGAGTCAAAGACTGGCAGAGACAGACATTTAGAGAAAAAGATAGGGCTACTCTTCTATTAACTTTTGTAACGTTGTAAATAAATACTCAGCAAAAATGCATTGGCTGATGTATATAGGTATTGGATTATGTATATTATTTTCCTTTCTTGGTGCATTTAGTTTCACTATAACATATGAAAACTATTGATAGATCGTAGTATACAACTCCAAAGACGACAAAAATGAAAAATTGTGTTTACCTCTGTTGTCAAAATACCATTCTTTACTTGAATTAAGTAACGACATCAAAATGTCAAAGTGTCTAACGCTCTTTATCTCCCCTTCACTCTCCTCTCTCTCTCTCTCTCTCTCTCTCTCTCTCTCTCTCTCTCTCTCTCTCTCTCTCTCTCCAATATAAAACTTAACAATCTTGATAAACCACTCCACCACTGCCAAAGGTCAGTTCTTCTGGTGCCGAAAGATGACTAAAAAAACGGACAAAAGAAAGAACTGCACCGCAATACGGCTTGGTAGTGTCCTTTATATGTTATTGTGGAATATTTCGGTTCTTTTGGGACTTCCTTCGGGGACATGAACGCTGCATACGAAGTGTACAGATTGTTATCTCACACACACACACACACACACACACACACACACACACACACACACACACACACACACACACACACACACATACAGAGAGAGACAGAGAGGCAAACTGACAGACAGGCAGACTCGGAAGCAAGCACACACGCGCGCACGCACGCACGCACACACACACACACACACACACACACACACACACACACACACACACACACACACACACACACACACACACACACATCACCTCAGGCGGAGAGACATAAACATATGCACAAACAACTACAGAAAAACAGACGGAAAAGAAGGAGGAGTGCTATAAACGAAAAATGGAAGAAAACGGAACACAGGGAAAAAAAAGAAGAAATGAAATAAAGGATGAGAGAATGAAAGCAAGAAGGGCAGAAAGAAAAGAAAGGAAGAACGTCCAAAGGAAGAACGTCCAAAGGAAGAACGTCCAAAGGAAGAACGTCCAAAGGAAGAACGTCCAAAGGAAGAACGTCAAAAGGAAAACGAAAAAAGAAAGGAGGCAGGAGACTAAGAAAGAGAAGTGCAATGCATCACTGAGAGAAACTTTTGGTTGGAAGGTGACGGATTAGTCACAAAGGATCTTTCTTTGAATCGGCCCTCTCATGTTGAGAAAAAGAGAAATGACAAATGAAAGTACTAAGTTAAACACATTAACCCCCCCCCCCCTCTCTCTCTCTCTCTCTCTCTCTCTCTCTCTCTTCTCTCTCTCTCTCCTCTCTCTCTCTCTCTCTCTCTCTCTCTCTCTCTCTCTCTACCATAAATAAAAATAAAATAAAAAAACCATAAGTAATACCAAGTAATCTCAAAAGCATAAATCATCCCTTTTTCATGTACTTAACCAATTTGTCTTTCTAACTTTTTTTTTTCTTCTTCTCTTTTTTCATGTATCAAGTATCTTGATATATATATATATTATATATGTGTGTGTGTGTGTGTGTGTGTGTGTGTGTGGTGTGTGTGTGGTGTGTGTGTGTGGTGTGTGTGTATGTGTGCATAGGGATATAATCTTATGAAAAATGATTATATGTTGTCCCCTTTTTTCACTCTCTCTCTCTCTCTCTCTCTCTCTCTCTCTCTCCTCCTCTCTCTCCTCTCTCTCTCCTCTCTCTCCCTCCCTCTGCCGCTCTCTCTCTCTCTCTCTCTCTCTCTCTGCCTCTCTCATTCTCTCTCTCTCTCTCTCTCTCTCTCTCTCTCTTCTCTCTCTCCTCTCTCTCTCTCTCTCTCTCTCTGTCTGTGCATGTGTGCGTCTGTATGCTCCGAATTTCGTATATTTTATCATGTTCATTTTACTGTCTGATTTTATACAGGCTAATTATTGTGCGTTTTAGTACAGTTCCATTTCAAATCATTACATCTCATGCTGTTCCCCCTCTCCCTTCCATCCTCCTCTCTCTCTCTCTCTCTCTCTCTCTCCTCTCTCTCTCTCTCCTCTCTCCTCTTTTTTTTTTTTTTTTTTTTTCTCCTCCCCCCCCCCCCCCCCAATGTCATCTCACTTTGCTTAATACGTTCGACGTATTTTCATGCCTTGCGAAAAATGAATGCATGTGGTGCCTAGCCTCTCTCTCTCTCTCTCTCTCTCTCTCTCTCCTCTCTCTCTCTCTCTCTCTCCTCTCTCTCTCTCTCTCTCTCCTCCCTCTCCCTCTCTCTCCTCTCTCTCTCCTCTCTCTCTCTCTCTCTCTCTCTCTCTCTCTCTCTCTCTCTCTCTCTCTGCGTGCAAACGTGCGTGTATTTGTGTGTTCAAAATATGTACGCACCTTGTCAATTCACTTCACTGTCTGTTTTCATACATGCCAATCGTGTACGTTGTAGTACACTTACCTATGTTTCCCCAGCCCACCTCACTCCCTACACCCGCTCTCACCTTCCTCTTCATTATTATTATTCTCTTTTTTATTTCATTTTATTTTTTTGGTATTATCATTTTTAGTTGTTGTTTTGTTTATTGTTATTCTTATTTTTTGTTTTGTTTTCATTTATCTTCTATTTTTATTTGATGTTCCTCTATGATTACATGACCGCTTTGCTTGCTTCTTTGATTTCTTACATTAATTGATTTCACTGCATGTTGTAGTCCCTACTCAGGGCGAGGACTGGATGTAAAAAAGCACGTTAGTGCTTATCTATTATCCTCGAAAATAAAGAATTTTGTCTTGTCTTGTCTTGTCTCTCTCTCTCTCTCTCTCTCTCTCTCTCTCTCTCTCTCTCTCTCCTCTCTCTCTCTTTCTCTCTCTCTCTCTAAATTTGTTCGCAACCTTGGTGATACGCTGGACAAAACACTGCTGCTTCTACTTCGAAGACAAAGACTACTTCTCGCACAAACTTCTACTTCGTTTCAGATCCATGTTCATCGAGGCTATTGTACAGACAAAAATGGAAAATTCGCAGCACAGACATAGACATGGAAAGAGTTTTTTTTTTAAAGACAAAGAAGGGCATAAACCGATATATACAAAGAATGATTCTTTCGTTCCAAGACTGTTCACAATTCTGACATCAGACAATAAAATGGTGGAGGATGGATGGGAAGTAATGAGAAGGCAAAATGGGCGAGGGGGAGCTGACATCAGACAATAAAATGGTGGAGGATGGATGGGAAGTAATGAGAAGGCAAAATGGGTGAGGGCGGGAGCTGACATCAGACAATAAAATGGTGGAGGATGGATGGGAAGTAATGAGAAGGCAAAATGGGCGAGGGCGGGAGCTGACATCAGACAATAAAATGGTGGAGGATGGATGGGAAGTAATGAGAAGGCAAAATGGGTGAGGGCGGAGCTGACATCAGACAATAAAATGGTGGAGGATGGATGGGAAGTAATGAGAAGGCAAAATGGGTGAGGGCGGGAGCTGACATCAGACAATAAAATGGTGGAGGATGGATGGGAAGTAATGAGAAGGCAAAATGGCCGAGGGCGGGAAGAGGCCAAAAAAGTTAAATACATAAATAAATCGATATGCAATTTGCACTAAACGTCCAACAGAAGAGTAGACAGTTAACTGAAGCCTCTGAACGAGCTGTACAAAAATGTCCCTGACATTGTGTACCTTATCAAAGAAGTCTGTTTTCTTGTGTGAAAATCTGCACAAAAATGAGTCGTAATCCATTTATTAAACATACTAACAATCTGATATTACAAACATACTGTTTATGCTAAAAATATTACAAACTAGTACATACACACATCTTCAACACATGAAAAAAAAACGTTTATAAACTTACTATAAAAGGAGTTTGTAAGATCCAGAGTATTTCGTTTCGTTGATTTATCAGACATTTAATTCCAGGAAAGTCCACAGTGTAAAGGCACCAAACTACAGTCAACACCAATACCTTCTGAAATTTCTGTGATGTTTTCGATATTTCATTTCAAATACCATTTCATACATTTTTTGCAGTTGTTTTGATTCAGGGTTTGTTAAACCGATTTTGAAGCTACACCTATCAAAATGTTTAAGCACGAATGCAGCAAACCAATTACTGTCTCCATGGCCATCACAATGGTAAGAAGTTGGCAGGAGAAAGAGAAAATCCTTTTCCCAATATACACAGATTGTTCTATCTGCAGAGAAGGAAGTATGAACCCTCCTCTACCGATTCTAAGACTGAACCATTTGTGAAGATCTGATGATGATTAAAACATTTTGAATATACGTAACATTTCACTTCAGATACCACTACACATTAAATTTTTCAGTTTTACGAAAATCGATAAGATCGATGTCAAAGTTTACTGTTCTACCTTCCCATTCTGGATTTTGGGGAATATTGCCCGTAAATTAGCAATGATAGAAATGAGGAAACATCTCTATGTTATGAAACGTCCATGTCTTACCTCGCATTAGAGTGGCTTCGTGTGGCTGTTTGTTGATTATTTTTTTTAAAAACTTGCCTTTTTCTGGCTTTGTTGTCAACTTTTCAGTATGGGTTCTCCAACTTAACTTTGGTGTCAAATGTACCCTAAACATTTCATGGCCAGCTTTCAAACAAAAAAGTTATTATCCAATACTAGCCATGATAAAGATTTTAGGTTTTTCTATTTTTCGTGTGTAGAAAAGCATATAGAGAGATAGAAAGTGAGAGAGATAGAAAGTGAAGAGAGAGAGAGAGGAGAGAGAGAGAGAGAGAGAGAGAGAGAGGAGAGAGAGAGAGAGAGAGAGAGGAGAGAGAGAGAGAGAGAGAGAGAGATTTGGGGGGATGTGAGACTATGAAGCGCTTAACGTAAAACTGAAGTAGTAAATTTATTATACTAAGCTGGAAAATTCCGTTCTTAGATATTTTAACAATATTCCTTGAACACAGTAAGACTGGTTTCAACATTTGCGTTAGCTAATACTGTGTTCCTAAAGAACCCATCGGAATAAATGAGCCTAGATTTTTTTGGGGGTCGATTCTGGGCAGAATATATGGCGATGCACACTGACGATGACTTGACCGGCAAACGACAGTGGAGCACATCATGGTATGGGTCGTCTCCACACATTATGGTGCATCTCGCTACCATTTGCCGCAACCGCGACAAAATGTGAGGAGCGGCCCCCGCGCAATGTAAGGGGACCGCCACACGTTTTGATGCGTCGCAACAAATCGATTGCGACACTCCGCTATGAAAAACCAGCTCACGCGTGCCCTAAGTACCCTACTTACGTCAACAAGCAGCCTAGTTAACCCCCCAACACACACACACACACACACACACACAGCTCTTGACAGTTTATTCAAGCACATCATGCACATAACTTTGGTAATCAAGTATATATATATATATATATATATATATATATATATATATAAAATCAGGGTTAAAAAGCCACTCAGGACGCAAAAGGTGCTCAACCATGTAGGGAGCGACATACCAGTATAAAATAGGATTTTAAAATGAAGAGGTTAAAACCTACAAGCTTGTTTCAAGCTAAAAGCGCTCTCCTCAGGGTATACAATACAATTTGGGCACGCCACCTGTGTTATATACCGTGGTGTGTGGGCGTGTGAGTTCTGTGCGTGTAGCACGTGGCCTGCCGGTTTTTCTTTTTTGGGGCGCGTTCAGGGGGGACGTGCCACGGAATGGTGCATTGACAAAGATTTCCATTTATGCCTGCAATTGTTTATCATTTCTACTTTAGAGTTCAGGGATGCTAGGTGGGGTTTACATAATATCAGCCACTTTTCTGTGGTACATAAGTTGCATTTTTTAGAAATGTTGTTGTATGGTGTTGCTCTTTTTATAATTTTCCATGATATGTTGTAATCTATTTTCCTATTTTTCAGCTTCCAAATATATTTACTTAATTCTGTTTGGTTTTTATATTTTTCATTTTTGAAAGACTGTTTATGGTTTGCATATCTGGTTTTAAAGTGGTTAGCCGTGATTCCTATGTATGTTTCTTTATCACTGTCTGTTGTTACCGTAGCTTGGTACACAATATTGTTGTAGAGACATTTATTATTCAAAGGGCACTGGTCTTTTTTAGTGCAATTACAAGATATCCTTTCAAAAATGAAAAATATAAAAACCAAACAGAATTAAGTAAATATATTTGGAAGCTGAAAAATAGGAAATAGATTACAACATATCATGGAAAAATTATAAAAAGAGCAAACCATACAACAACATTTCTAAAAAATGCAACTTATGTACCACAGAAAAGTGGCTGATATTATGTAAACCCCACCTAGCATCCCTGAACTCTAAAGTAGAAATGATAAACAATTGCAGGCATAAATGGAAATCTTTGTCAATGCACCATTCCGTGGCACGTCCCCCCTGAACGCGCCCAAAAAAGAAAAACCGGCAGGCCACGTGCTACACGCACAGAACTCACACGCCCACACACCACGGTATATAACACCGGTGGCGTGCCCAAATTGTATTGTATACCCTGAGGAGAGCGCTTTTAGCTTGAAACAAGCTTGTAGGTTTTAACCTCTTCATTTTAAAATCCTATTTTATACTGGTATGTCGCTCCCTACATGGTTGAGCACCTTTTGCGTCCTGAGTGGCTTTTTAACCCTGATTTTATTGATTGCTCCTCACGTTGAGCACTGTGGCCTAACAGAACCTAAATTTAATATGGAGAGAATTAACTTTGGGCAGTCAACCAAAAATATACCTTTTTCAAATCCACAACTCTACATGAAAAAACTCATAGAGCAGACTGAAACTTTTGTGCGCAACATGAGGTGGAAGGCGTTTTTCTTTTTGAACCCAGATGCCAAAAAGGAAGATAAAAGACTTATGGGTTTAAGTCATGGAAATCGCCACCTATAATAGAGGAAATGAAACCTTTGAAGATAGCATGAAGAAACTAATAGCTAATATTGATTTCAGAAAACCACATAACAATTTTCAAACAACATTGAATAATAAGATAAAACAAATCCAGAATGACAAAAAAGTATTCATAAAGGCGGACAAGACAAAAAATTTCTATAAAATGGAAACTAATGAGTACTCTCAACTCCTCAACAAAAATATTCAGAAAAATTATAAAAAAGCTGATAAGACCACATATGACAACATCTGCAAAAAAGAAAAAGAACTTGTGCACCAGATGGATTTAGGTGACAGGATAGAAGCAACAGCAATGAAAGAAGCCTTTATAACCCTTAAAGACCACAACCTAATTTTCTCAACAACCCTACTTGTAGACTGATAAACCCATCAAAATCTGAATTAGGCAAAATTAGTAAAAAGATCCTGGAAAAAGCAATAGAGGACATAAAAACAAACACTGAATACAATCTCTGGAAAAATAGTTATGAAGTTATCCAATGGTTTAAAGAATTGAACAAACAGACAAATACAGTGTTCATTACTTTTGACATAGTGGACTTCTACCCTTCCATTGATGAGGAATTACTTACTAAAGCTCTAAGATTCGCCAACAAATATACAAATATAACAGATTCTGAGATGGAAATCATTCTCCACACTAAGAAAAACCCTTCTCCATAGCAACAGTGAAACTTGGATTAAAAAAAACTAGCAGAAATTCCACATTCGATGTCACGATGGGATCTTATGACGGAGCTGAAACGTGTGAATTAGTTGGACTTTTCATGTTGTCTCATATACAGAAAATACTTGGGAAACAGGTTGGCTTATACAGAGATGACGGTCTTGCCACGTTAAACAATAAACCAAAAATCATTGAAAACAAGAAAAAGAACTTTGTAAAATTTTCAAAGCCATAACCTAAAAATCACAGTAGAAGCCAACAAAAAAACAGTAAATTATTTAGACATAACATTAGACCTTAAGGATCATACATACAAACCATATAAAAAACCTAATGACACACCCGTCTACGTAGACATCAATAGTAACCCCCCGCCCTCCATCTTAAAAACCATACCTAATGGTATAAACAAAAGATTATCTAAACTGTCATGCAATGAGAAAGAATTTAACAGTGCAGCAGCTGAATATCAAGAGGCGCTGAAAAAAAGTGGCTACAACTACAAATTACAATACAACCCAGATAACAACATGAACAGCAACAGGAAAAACAGGAAAAGAAAAATTATATGGTATAACCCTCCATATGATGGAAGAACAAAAACTAACGTAGGAAAAGAATT
>CM031607.1:76608980-76638980 GCA_018398815.1 Conus ventricosus | reverse complement strand
CAGCTGCGTTCATCCGCGACAATGAAATGACCATCAAATGAAGCGAACGAAACGGAAGAAGGAAAAAGTGGTTACACTTTCAACCGCCTCTGTTGGTTTGCTTGACTGTTCGTCGGTCAGCCAAACAATGCACACACACAAAAAAAAACCCACCAGAACCGAATTGAAGGAAACATGGCGGGGTGTGACGAACACATCAAGTTTTGGGGTGGATGCGGAACAAGGTTTTGGATGGAATCTGAGTCAATATTTACCTGAAGTTATGACGACTAACGTTGGCGGTTGTCTGCACTCTCCTGAGTGCCCTTCGGATTAAGCAGCGTTTTAGTGGCACAGACTGAAAGCAATAACCAACAGGGGTGGATTTAGGAGAGTGGGGAGCAATGCGGAACTCTTACTGGATCCCTTTGTTCCACACATCGTCACCCTATACTCGTTTTGCTTGTCCTGTACTAACATCGAAAATTTGTTTGCACCCCGGAACGTTATGAGTAATCAACATAACTGAAATATTCACAAAATAATGATAGAATAAACAAAGCAGAGACATTCAATACAAATATAAGACACTACATCGAAACACGACAAAACTCAGAAACACTTCAAATATCACACGCTTCCTTCCTCTCTCTCTCTCTCTCTCTCACCCCACCTGTTTCCAAATGCGTACACGCACGCACGCGCGCGCGTGCATGTGTGTGTGTGTGTGTGTGTGTGTGTGTGTGTGTGTGTGTGTGTGTGTGTGTGTGTTTGTGTGTGTGTGTGTGTGTGTGTGTGTGTGTGTGTGTGTGTGTGTGTGTGTGTGTGTGTGTCGTATTGACAGTCTGTGTGTGTGTGTGTGGGGGGGGGGGGGGGGTAATGTACGCACTCAGGTACACATGCACGCACGTCTGTATAAACACACACACACACACACACACACACACACACACACACCACACACACACACACTCACACACACACACACTCACATCACTGCCACCACTACCACCATCATTGTGCACAATACCTGACAAGTCAAACATCCACGGTTCGAGGAACAATAGTAAGAGTGTTGACAGAAAAGTGTGGTCAGATTCTTCCAAACTAAAACGCTTTACGATGTGACTTGAAGAAAGAAAAAGACTCAAAAGTAACTGTGAATAACAGAATTTACTGTAGATTGTTTAAACTGTTGTGGCTCGGTAGGTTAGAGATCTTCCACTATATGTCTTAGTTCTGAAAGAGGGAATTTTGAAAATCATGCACCTAAGAATAAGCGAACTGATCAAAAGTATAGATGTGGAAAAGTTCAGACAATAGTCGGATGCTGTTTCAGATGTAATAGAAAAAGTCAAAGTGGGGAGTGTATACTCTATTCTGTGAGAGATCGTGAGCCAGTGAAAAAAATTGCAGAGTTTAGATACATGTTCGAAAATTTTGCGAGCAGCATTATTTTAGATTTTCTGAAGCCGGTCAAGAATGACTGTAATTTGGAATGCCAGCGAAAACGGAATTACAATGGTCTAATCGGGGGAAAAAACATATCAAGAGTCAAGAGTTAATTCCACAGAGAGAAAGTGGCGAACAGAACAAGTTCTGCACAGTTCAAGGATTCGTTTCAGATGTTGGAACTGATGTTTTTTAAAGTTTAGCAAGAATGATCGCAAGACTGCGAACAGTTGGTGAAAAAAGAAGATAAAGGAACCGAATACCAAAGCAGAGTCAGGGATGAGATGGACGATTGGTGATTTTTCGGACGATCAAGCATAGGGCCAGTTTTATTATCATTTAGTCGTCGCAGGTTGCGACTCATCTATGGAAGCAAGCAGGACAGGAACCAGTGGCCAAGATGATTCTGTGGAGGAAGTGGGGCTGGATTGGACACACTCTCAGGAAGCCAGCATCAAGCACCACACGCCAAGCCCTGACATGGAACCCGCAGGGGAAAAGGAAGAGAGGCCGACCTCGCAGCAGCTGGAGGCGAGACACTGAGGCAGAGATAAAGAGGGGGGGACCAACTGGACAGGCATTCAGCGAGCAGCCCAGAACCGAGTGCGATGGCGGAGTGTTGTCGATGGCCTATGCTCACCCTTGAGCTGTGGGCCTAAGTAAGTAAGTAAGTAAGTAAGGTTGCGACTCATTCATGATTTCAGGTCCCAGATGCGCTCCTGTGTCTGAGACAACAACTTATCGACTACTTTTTCTTTGATTTTCTCCGTTTTTCGATCGCGCGCGCGCGCGCGCGCGTGCGTGCGTGCGTGCGTGCGTGCGTGTGTGTGTGTGTGTGTGTGTGTGTGTGTGTGTGTGTGGGTGGGTGGGTGGGTGGGTGGGTGTGTGTGTGGGTGGGTGTGCGTGCGTGCGTGCGTGCGTGCGTGCGTGCGTGTTTTACTGTTATTTTCATTTATTCACTTCAGTTTTATTCAGTTTTGTTGCAGAGTTATATTTTGATCATTTGTCTTATATTTTTACGCGCTTCGAGAACATACGCGCATTTTTGGCCGTTGTTGTTATTATTGTGCTCGTTTAACAGTTGCTGCGCTTACATACGCTGGGTTGGGATGAGTTTGCTTGAGAGGGCATGGGTTCGTTACTTGTGGATGTATATATTCTTGTTGGCTTTACCTGCTAAAAGCTCACTCTCCTTCTCTCTGGCGTCAGAGTTTAAGACAAGGATCCGTAAGAATCTCAGGCAGTAAGAGTGTGTTAGGACCAGTCATAAGGGTCACACAAATTTCATCCTACGATGTTGACAGAAATATCTGGCCATGTGGCTTGGATTATTCAAGGCAAAGTTGAGAATTCAGTCACAACTACTCACAGAGGGCACAGGAAGAAAGCTCCACCACACCCGTTCCCTTTTGACGGAAAGACACAAAGTGATCCTGATAGTTACAGAACAGTTTGCACGACAAGCGTTGCCTGAAGTCTTAAAATCTAATGTTGCTGATGTTAATATTGATATTGTGACATTCTCTGATCCTCAAAACGCAACACAACCCCATCGCCACTCCTGCTCCGCCCCCATCCCCTTACCCGGGCCAAGTATCTCGTTTAACAGGGGTCATTCTTGACCAATCCCTCTCCTTTGAGAAACAGGTTTCAAATATACTGACTTCCATAAAAAACGCGAAAACAAAACAAGTTGAAGGTTGGGGGTGAATTTTATTGGTCACAATTGTACAGAGTGGAAGCGAGAATTCAACGTGATTTGATTGATTACACCGGTAATGTGTGAAAATGTCATCAGCAATATATCTTTTGTGTGGAAAATCCAAGGTCACGTGACAAACCAGCTTGAAGTCCTAATACCGTGTGTGGCCACCATTTGCTTTGACAACTACTTGACACCTGCGGCTCATTGAGTGGACCAGGTGGTTCATGCGTCACCTTGGCACACCAGCCCACACATGGACGATGGCCTGGTGAAGTTGAGCCGCTGTTGCTGGTCGTGGACGCAGGAGGTCCAACCGTCTGCCAAGTTCATCCCAAAATTGTTCTATTGGGTTTAAATCGGGACTGAGGGCTGGCCAGGGCAGCACATTGACGTTGTTATGCTGAAGAAATTGCTGGGTGGCCCTGGCGGTGTGTAGTCTTGCATTGTCCTGTTGGAATGTCCAGTTTGGGTGTTGCGCAAAAAAAGGATCGACATGGGGTCTGAGCACCTGGTTGATGTAGCGCTGTGCATTGACACCCTGTCCACGACCAGGACCAATGTTCTGAAAGATGACTGGTCCTATGGCGTGGTTAATGCCAATTGCACCCCATATCATAACGTTCGGGCGTCCCCAGGGGTTCTGCTCTACCACACAGGAGTCAGCATAGCGTTCACCAGGTCGACGCCATATTCTGACACGACCGTCAGCCATGTCAATACAAAAACGGCTCTCATCTGAGAACAGTATGCGTCCCCACTGCTGCCTGCGCCAGTTGATTCGGGCTTGTACCCACTGCAGCCTGTCCTGCCGGTGTCTTGGTGTCAGTACCGGACCTCTGTGAGGACGCCGACATGCCAGCCCGTTCTCCTGAAGATGCCGTCGCATAGTGTTGAGGCTGATTCGTTGCTGGAGATTCCCAGGCACCTGTCGAGCAGTGTTAGCGGCTGTTTGCCGCCTGTCCCGCAGATGGGTTCGAACAAGATGGCGATCCTCTCTTGGTGTGGTGACCCAAGGACGGCCTGGCCGGGGACGATCATCAGTGGTACCAGTGACTCGCATGCGGTGCTGCAGACGATAGATGGTTGAGATGTGGACGTTAAAGATGTTGGCGACCTGCCTGGCATCCACACCAGCCTCCAGATGGCCTAGGGCACGATTGCGTTCCTCTGCTCGTAGTCTTGGCATCTCTGTAGCGCTCAGACGGCAAGTCGTTACCTGAACCTTGTAGCGCGGCTTTATAAAGGCTGCATGCCTGCGTACTTGTCACTGGTTAACTTTGCTCTGCATGGTGTGCACGTGCCTCACATGCAGCAACCAGTTTGCCATTTGTGTTGACCCTCCAATGCCGGGAATGATGTGTTGCTCACACAATTTTTTCACTGCACGCGAGTCTTGGACCCAAACAACTTGCCACAATGGTTCAATATTGTATATTCACCCCTTTTCACCCGAAAAGTAGCCTTTCAAATTTTCGCGTTTTTTATGGAAGTCAGTATATTTGCAAGATTGCTTATTTAGAACTAAGAAGAATCAGCTCCGTACGTCACCTTCCCTCTACAGATGTTACAAAACTCTCATTTGTGTCTTTGTCTTATCTAGAATAGATTAATGCAACTCACTTTTGGCCGGCCTTGCAAAATACTTGATAGAAAGATTACAGCGAATCCAAATCATGCAGCCCGAGTCGTCTGTAGAGCAGAAAAATATGATCACATTTTGCCTCTACTTCACTCTCTTCACCGGCTATCTGTCTCAAACCGTATCTCGTACAAAATTTCAACTCTCACTTTCTCTGCTGTCTTTGAAAATGGACCTTCTTATCTCTCAGATCTCCTTAAAATCTACACTAACTCTCGACAACTACGCTCCTGTGCTGACGACCGCCTTCTACGAATGACTCGCTTCAGGTCTACTACTGGTGAAAGATCTTTCTCTTTTCAAGCTCCAACGACGTGGAACAGACTGCCAGACTCTCTCAGACATTCAGATTCTATCTCTTCTTTCAAGTCTAAACTTAAAACCCATCTATTTTCTCATAATTAGTCAATGCTGTTGGGGGTACAACCTAACTCGTAGCCGTCTGGGCCTTTTCAAATGTAGTGTTCTTTGTACATTATCATTTTGTCATACTGTCTTAAAGTATGTTCTCTATTGCACGTATTTGTTGTATAATTGAACGTTATAGGATTTAGTTTTTGTAGTGATACTTGAAAATAAGTGAATGTCGTACTCGTAGGATTTTAGTTTTTGTAGTAATAGTATTGGTAGTTGGGTGTAAGGTGTACTATTGTATATGAGAAGGGTGAATGTAGTATGATTTTGTAAAGCGCTTAGAGAAATTCGTTTGATTAGGCACTATATAAGAAACCATTATTATCATTATTATTATTATTATTATTAAATATCTTCCGGTGCTACTGTACTTATTCCTTCCCGTAAAATAAAGGGGAATAAAACTTACAGCATGGAAACGCTTGACTAGGAGAATGGAACACCCAAAGATAAAATGTTCAAGACTCAAGAGTTTCCCGTCTCTCTCAGTACACCGTACAGCGGAAACTATCCCCAGCAGATGCCTAAGGGTCCTTTCTTTCTTAGCCACTCTTACTAGTTCGATGGCGAGTATCATGTGACGAGAAAGCAGCCTTAACCCTTATTGAATGTTTCATTGCCGAGTCCTTAAAGACCTGGGCTTGATGATATGATTTCTGTCGGGTTTAAAGTAACTTTAATGTGTTTCATTCGATCTGATCACTACGTGAGTCAATAAACTTGAACGGTTTTTAAATCAGTTTGTTTGTTTGCTTGTTTGTTTGTGTGTGTGTGCGTGCGTGCGTGCGTGCGTGCGTGCGTGCGTGCGTGCGTGCGTACGTGCGTGCGTGTGTGCGTTGTGTGTGTGTGTGTGTGTGTGTGTGTGTGTGTGTTCCAGTTCCCAGTTCACATATTAATCTTGATTTACTTATTCAAAAAGAAATGACATATGTCAGTGTTCACTTTAAAAGCCTGCATAAATTTATTCTATCCTTAAACTCAATATTATTTTGTTATTAGTGCCACAAATATGAGGGCCTTGAAATCTTCATCCCCAGCGGAAACCCTGAGGACGAGCATCATATCATGAAATGTAGCGGGCGGATTCTCTGTGGAGGAGCACCACGTCCTACAATATCACAGATTCCCTAAAAGCCAGCGCCACATTGCAGTGAATCAGCGGGGACCCAATACATCATGATGAAAACAGTGTAAGTCTGTACCACGAAGGTTCATGCTTCTCCGTCTTCAGCCGCTTTGAGTATACTTCAGAGGGGGTCTCTCTTCCTCCCTCCCTCCTTCCCCTAGACCGGCCCTCTTCCGTGGCTTGATTGTAGACAGACGGGTCTACCCTCCGGCGGAAGGTTGCCAGCCACAGTTGTCGAGGCCAGCAAGAGGCTGATTAGCAAGGAGTTTCCTTAATGGATCATTTTCTCCTAGTTCTTCCCTTCCCCAGCGGTATCTGCGAGGCAGCAGTCGAGCCACAATGGGTCTACGGAGTACCGCTGAGTTCACGAGAGACCTAGCGTAAATCTCTTGTCAGCGTGCGTGAAGAGGGCTTTCCATTTGACGTCCATACGTTATGTGTGCTGGCATACGTTCAGTCATCTGCCAGTCAGAGACAGCCCCGCCATACGTGTAGGAAGCAGTGTCGGTTGTCGCTTTACGCAGAGTTTGCGCATTCCATTTTCAATCATTTAGAACTTTAATCATCACGTTCTTTACTCGATTATTCGAATAATTTCTTTTGTACCCGTACAGTAAAACACAGACACGTTCAAACCATTCTTCAACTTCATTTGGCAGTTTAAACTGACCATGAATAATCCGAAGAATGGATCTGGCAAGTAAAGAAACAAAACATACCAACAAATATACAATATATAAAAGAGAAAGGTCAGTATCAAACAAGCCAGAATATACAAACAACTGTGAAACAAAAACATACCAACATTCAAATCATAAGTAAAAACTACCAAACAAAACATACAAACAACTATCAAACAGAACATACAAACAATTGTCAATCAAAACAAATCATACTGATAGCTATCAAACAAAAATTCAAAACTACGGAACGAAACAAAATAATCATTCAAACGACTATTAAACAATACAAACCATACAAACTGTCAAAAACCATAATACATACAAAACAAAAGAATTAAACAACCGTCAAACAAAACGAATTACATGAACGACTTTCAGGCAAAATTAAACACATAACTATCAAGAAAAGGGAAACAAACAAACGCGAACACCCCCATCCCCATCCCCACCCCCACCCCCACCCCCACCCCCCAAGGAAAAAGGTTATCAAATCAATCATACAAAAACTTGAAAACAACAACAACAACAATGAAATGCATCTTTGCACCAGCATGATCCCAAATACGGGAAAAACAACTATGTAACTGACTGGTTGAGCAAACTATTAATCGATTACTTACGTAGAATGCTTTCAAAAATGAATGGGTACATAAACCGGACAGGCAGACACGCCGGCAATAAGTGTGAATCGTTGACGAAATGCGGCGTTACCATGTTCATTGTTCGGCTATATAGGTTATGGACCACACCTTGCGGGAAGAGGGGGCAATGAGGTGGGTTTTCTAAATGTCCTCCTTTTGACTTTATATATCCTACCATGTGTGTGTGTGGACTGGCGAGCAGTATTGATATGTAGCCAGGCTCCTAACCGAGAGAGATGAAGTAATCTCATTTTGTTTTCAGGAAGTCCCCGACTCATTGCTCAGAAAAGTCCACAGATGTGACAAGGGAGATCGTCTTGCTCAAGGCAAAAGTAACACATGTGTTACATGACTCGTCAACGCCAGTATTTTTTCGGTGATGAAAGATGGCGCCTACAGTTTACCAGCACTCTCAGTTGTGCGTAAGATTCACGCAGCAGGTGCGTGTGTGCTCCGATGCACTTGTCACAGAGCCAGTGTGCAGAGTACGGAATCTCAACCTTTATGGGGAAGTTTCACGTCGCACTCGGGCGACTGGAACTTTAAACTGATTCGCCCGACTGATTCGCAAGTGCAGTTGGCGGGTTGGTGAGCGTTAAAATTCAACTGTTCACAATGTGTTCATTGGTAGGTCCAACCGTAATGTGATGATTTTGGTTTCAACCATAGTACTTTTGTACTGTGTTTTTTTGTAGGTTAAGCGCTGTTTGTTGCTGACGGTGATAGTACCTGTCATGACTGATGATAATAGTGCGTACAGTTTCAAGCCTCAATTCGCAAAAGCACGTATTGATATGTCGGTTGATCATTTCGACAGTTGTAAGAACAGCCACTGTGAATCACTGTCCCTGGCTGTGCCCAGTGATCTGTGTCTGCTGTCATCCTGGTTGGTCTGGGTCCGTGGGAGGATTGGCGATATTATTTACAGTCCTGTTTTCTCCTTGAGTCAAAATTAGCTGGTCGGTAGCCTCTGGCTGGGCTCACCTTACACAATGTTTGGTAGACTGTCAGACTTGCGCCGAGCAGGGTAGCACAGCTCCTACAATCGGGTTTACAGCGTCGCCCTATCCTGATCATCATTTACGTTGTCAGTCAGTTAGTCAGTCAGTCAGGCCACTGTGTTGTGTGGCAAAACTGGGAAAATGAAAAAGCATCATATACTGGCCCACAGACACACACTCCACTAAAACACTCCACTAAGATACTGTGAATTCGTAATCATTGTCGACGTCGTCTGCATTTTCTCGTCGTCTTCGTCATCGTCGTTGTCGTTGTGGACTGACTCATCTAAGCCATCGTCATCATCGTCCTCGTCATCTTTATCGTTGTGGACACCTCCGTCGTCCGCATCGTCATCGTCGTCCTTTTCAACAGGGACGTCTTTCCTGAGGCGGAAAACTTCTTGTATGATTTCCAACACAGAGAAAATGGGGCGCTCAAGGAATTAAAAATGCCTGAATGTGTGTGCGTGGATGAAAGAAAGAAAACATTACAGGGTACAGCATCAATTACGTAAAAGATGTCTTTGCTTACTCAATACATAATTCCCCTGAAGCATATGGGCTGTAGCTACAGTTGTGAGATGCTACACGGCTGCGTGGACCCATTAGTTGAATTCGATCTTTGGAGGCAGCCCTACTATAAGTTTTTTGAAAAATAACAAATAATTTTGTCTTAGATCAAATGTCTACTGGAGGCGGCGGAATAAATCTGTTGTATGTTGTATTAAATAAAATATCACGACTGCTTTCATTAATCAGTGTTCTGTGGACTGATCTTTATTTTTTTTCTGTCCCAACCTCTGCGCCACTTCAGAGGCAGTGCACCCACGCCGCTCATTCCGACACCCCGTCCACAGCCACAGCCCGGTCGGCCCCGCCGCAGCCCCGGCACCTGCAATCCACAGGGAGCAGTCAATGTCAAGTCGTCAAGAGGCAACCCACCGGAGGAGACACTGCACTGCTGCCGAGTCACTTCGGTGGTGTTCAGTGGCGCCTGTTTTGATCTAACATACGCAGGACACCACCTACTAAGCCCCCTACTGACGACAATAATTGCTTAGTCGCGAAGCCGGCATGAGTGAGCTCTCCCTCCGGAGGGCGCCACAACGTCCGTCCAACGACAGCCCCCATGGACTCGCCGATACCGGTGGCCCCGACGGAACTAAACCAAGGCCAAAGACGTGGAGAGGACATCGAAATTGAGGTCACCATGGGAGCAGGGCATGAAGGGCCACAGAACTTGAGACTTTTTTTTTTAATGCTGATCGATGAGAATGAGGGTGATTAAGATGATGCTACGGATTTCCATTTCGGTCTGAGACTACATGACAGGGCTGTACTCTACGCTTCCTTTCATAATATATCCCGGCGTCAACCAGGCCCGAGAGATACAGGCACCTGCAGTGTTGGTCAAGAAATTTGAGCAACACTCTCAGAAACGCATCCATTAAGTGAATGAAACTCGACTGTGTTGTCCCAGTCTTCCCAACTGAGTCCGCAGCAAACTCAACTCTGGGCAGGAGCCGGTCGGGGCAGGACTGACCTTTATGTTGTGAAAGATAGCAAGTTGTGACGTATTGCTGCTCCGATTTGCCACGCACTAACTAGACTTGACTGATTGATTATCTGGTCACCTTTGCCGCATAAATTGTTCGTAAGAAAGTGTTGATCACAGGGGTTGAGAGATTTACTTTAGTGTATGTATTTGTTCATTGAGGTTCTGTATGAAATAAGAGTTTTCTTCCTGGAAGTTGGGTTTTGTTAAAATGTTAGGGACTGTTCGTGTTTGCAGCCATACTGAGACACTGAAGATACTTAAACTCCTCCTGACAAAAGCCAAGGGGCGGATATGATGTGTTTTAAAAAGTCATCGTTTGCAGCTGATTTGAGTATTGTGAGAGAGTGCATGTTCAGGTTTTGCACGCTATCTGTAAATAAAATACCTACTTATTCCTTGATTTGGGGTTCACCGTGTTTTTTTGGTTGTCAGCAGCTGTGGTCAATGTACGAGGTTTGTGGGTGTGAGACTATAAAAATAAATCGATTCAAGAATTCTTTTTGTTATTCTTGTTCATTGCAAAGGACGCTACGAACTTACTCACTTAGGCCCATAGCTCAAGGTGAGCAAAGGCCATCGACAACACTCCGCCATCGCACTCGGTTCTGGGCTGCTCGCTGAATGCCTGTCCAGTTGGTCCCCTGCCTCTTTATCTCTGCCTCAGTGTCTCGCCTCCAGCTGCTGCGAGGTCGGCCTCTCTTCCTTTTCCCCTGTGGGTTCCATGTCAGGGCTTGGCGTGTGGTGCTGGATGCTGGCTTCCTGAGTGCGAGTCCAATCCAGCCCCACTTCCTCCACAGAATCTGCTTGGCCACTGGTTCCTGTCCTGCTTGCTACCATAGTTCTTCATTGTTGATCTTCTCTGGCCATTTGATTTAGAAGATGCGTCTCACACAGGTGTTGATGAAGGTCTGAATCTTTTGCTGTATTGCCTTGGTCATTCTCCAAGTCTTGCAGCCGTAGAGCAGAACCGACCTCACGTTTAAATTGAAGATACGCAATTTTGTTGTCCTTCAGAGAACAGCATTTTACCAATCCTGACTCACTTGCTTCACCACCGAGTTTTTTGGGCGAAAGTGGCCTAAAAGCCGCCTTTTCCTGTGGCGGAAGAGAGAGAGAGAATCACCGGAAGACAGACAGAGAAGAGAGAGACAGAGAGAGAGAACAGACAGACAGACAGAGAGGCGGGCAGACAGACACACACACACACACACACACACACTTTCTCTCTCTCAATTAAATGACATAAAATCCGCACACTTCTTCTGACTAATTTCCGCCTACAAACTTTGTACACGGGGCTGAAATCTGATCACTTAATTTACGGCTCGCGGCAGTTTGCAACCAGAGCTCCTAGCCTGATCTGTGTAAACGAAGCGCACTCGGCCGGGTTGCAACCCATTGCATCAGAAAATGATTGCCACGTCGACACACCGAATCGAGGCTGTCGCGTGACACGACCGGGGCTGTCATTGTTGTTGGAGCTCCGCACAAAGAAGGCTGTGTTTTGTTTGCGCTCTGTTGTGACCACTGTGTTTTACTTGTGTTATTTTAAAATGGCTAAAACGTTACTGAAGAACAGGTTTGTTATTCGAGGCCATAAGTTTTACTTTAACTGCATGTTGTGAAACCGGAGAGATTGTTTTTTAGAAAACGAAAAAAGTGAACTAACTGCTTTGGAAATGAACGGCTATCTTAATCATCAAATGCTGTAACTGCCAATTTTCAAGCCTGGTTGAGAAAAGAGGAGCACAGCAAACTAGGCTAAGTGATAAGTTTTATATTTTTGTCATAAAATCCGCACACTTATTCTGACTAATTTCTAACCTACAAAACTATGTGAACAGATAGGCTGACACGAGGCCGAAACCTAATCGCTTAATTTACGGCTAGCGAGACGCGCGACCTCGTTCACACAGCGCACGGCAAGCGACCAAAAAATCAATAAAGCGGGAGACTGGGCTTGCCAGGTGAGGGTGGGGTGAGGGGGGTGTATTCATTTCAGGTTGACAGCGCGCCAGGTGTCGTTAGCGAATGTTCTAGACTGTTACGTGTCACTCCCACTTTGTGGCCGCCACAGCAGCAAGACCGGGTTGTATTGTTCTCAGTTTGTATTAGACTTGATTGATTGTTAACTACAGATTTAATGTTCATGTGGCAAGCTGATCTGTGTATTAAGATGTGTATACTTTTCTACTTTTCTAATTCTAACCAGTTCATCTGCCTTTTAAGTGTGCCCTTATGCAACTGAATGGCGATTTTCGAATGTTCTGGCAAACAAACTAGATAGGGCTAGGCAGACCTTAGTACATCTACCATATGGAGAGAGTAGTGTGTGGCCAGCACTATCTTCATATAAATGCTCCAAATATACAATGACGGATGTACTACTACTGGCGATTAGAGCCGCCATAAAAGCTTGGCTACAGCAATTACTGCTGTAACTCTGCCAAAGCCAGTTGCAAGCCTGGTTGAGAAAAAGGAGCACAGCAAACTAGGCCAAGTGATCAATTGATCACTTGACCTGCAAAAGCGAGCAGCAGCCTGCCGCCATGACTCCACACGAGCCCCTGCAAACTATGGCAAAAGTGATCAAATATGATCACTTGACCTCAAAGCGCGGCATCACCCACCATCAAGCTTCAGCGGCAAACTAGGGCCAAACGAGCCCTATGTGATCACTTGGGTTGATTGAGTGCGCAGCCGAGACACAACCGTTTAGTCACAAAAGCAAGAAGTGCCCTATAGGTTCATCTACTTTTTGTTTGTTGTGTGTTTTGGCCTACCCCATGCACGCACGTCCCCCCCCCACCCCCCACCCCTGGACGTCTATTGTGTGTTTGTTGTTTGTTTGTGTTTGTTGTTTGTTTTGTCCTGCCCCCCCACCGCATGCACACCCCCCCACCCTCACCTGGCACACCCCCCCCACCCACGCATGCACACCCTCAAGTTTCCTTTCTAAGTTTTTAACAAGGTTTATTCTCAAGTTTTAACTTAAGTTACTTCTAAGTTGTCCTTCGTCATTCTCAAGTTATCCCCAATTTCTTACTAAGTTTACTTCTAGTTTTTTAATTAAGTTGCGCCAAGTTTTTATAAGTTCTTGATCAAGTTTCTTAATTAAGTTCTTAATACGTTACTTGATCAAGTTCCTTAATATGTTCTTGATTAAGTCATCCTCTAAGTACAACCAAGTCTTTATTTAAGTATCATTATAATTTATCAAAAAATACAATCTATGTTTTTTATCTTAAATTTAAGTAAATGTCTAAGATAGTAGACACACACGCCTCAAAAAACCGCGTCATCGTTGAGGATGTCTTGACTCAGAGTTCTCTGCATAGATCTTAAGGAAGGTCTTAACAATCCGAAGCAACCGCATTGATTACAATTCTGGTCTATGGAAATGCCTTTAATAGACTCCATGTCCTTTTATATTATTGACACCATCATTTTATAATACGCCATGAACTATTTATTAAAAAATTTAAAATTAAGTTCTTAAAATATTATTCCATTATAAATGGATCAAAATGAAAGCTTTGTTATTGCGGTTTTTGGCGTGCTTGGTGTGTCTTTTTCTTCCTGCATTTAGTGGCTCAGATTTTTTTTTATTTCTTTTGTTTCTGTAGCCATTTGTATATATTTATAGCCATATAACTGGCCCCCAACAGGCAGCAATGGCGCCAAAAATGGCAACAGTTTTGAAAGTTTCAATATTCCATGACGACTTTGGTGCCCTTGTATCACATGGAGTTTTTATAGCGGGCATTGATCACACTTGTCTGGTGTTGACGTGATATGTTTTCAGATAGTCATAGTCTGTAACATTAATTTTTTTGTCTGTTCAACTCTGCTAATTTTTTTCTGCTTCAACACGGCCCCAGGATTTTTTATTGGCCTTCACCGCTTCAGCGTTTTCTGCTGATTTTCTGGCTTGGTTACTTTCTCCACTCCTGAATCAATGTTTTCCTGTTCTGTGATGTTCCCGCTCGTTCATTTTTGAAGGGAAATAAAATCTAAATGATTAAAAGTTTTATCCACAGATTAATGGCGATAACAATGTCCAAATCTATAGTATAAATCACATCCTAGAAGACTCAAATGTCTTTGTTAAAACTGGATCTTGCTTAAATCATACGTAAGATCCTTGTTCAGAATCATGGAGCAAAATCTACTGTCTAGTTTAGTGTACAAACTAAGAGCCGTTTGCCCCACACTTTCACCATGCTAGACCCTAGCCTGCGCTTCATACCTTTATATACTTTAAAATGTTCTGCGGCGACATCTGTTTTGAACTGTACAATGCTGAATTCAGTTACCGTGGAACTGTTTTGTTTTCCCACAAGCGCCAAAGAATACAGTCCTTCCTTTTGCATAATAGCTTGAGCATCAACTTGGTTAGTCATAAGTTTCAGGAAGGTTAGGCCGCCTTGTAGCTGTAGTATATCATCAACTGTTCATGTTTTTTAATAATTATTAATTTATTTTTATTTCATAAAAAATGACACCGAAAAAAACTGTTACCGAACTTTGTATACCATCTGCTGTATTGGAGGACCTAAGTGTAGGATACCAAGGCTTGTAAAAGCCTGTTAAAAATAAAACCGGCAGTTTCTTGGCAAACTAGACTTTGAGATTCAGCAAAGCTAATTGCTATCATGCAGCTTCGGTAGCTACAAAGATTTTCTAGTTAACAAGGAATAATTCCCGAACCAAATATATATGGAAGAGAAAAATACATTTATAAAAAATGGCTTTCACTCGCACTAATGATAGGCGCGCTGTGGTGAATGCGCTTGCTTTTAGCGGCAGTACTATGCATTTTAGTAAACTGGGGAATGACAGCGAGAGAAAATGGCATAATCAAAGCTATGGACAACTAGCAGCTGCCACAAGACGCCTATGAAAGGCAGAGACTTGAGCAGTTAATTTTATTAATGACACCCTGAAAGAACAAGGGGCAATGCAGCTTAACATTTAAAAATGTTGACCAAGCAATAAAAGAATATTTCTAGTAACAGGCAAACCAATCGAGTACATTGCCCCCACCAAAATTCAGTGACTTTTATCAACCATCAGAAAAACAAAAGATGCAAAGAAATATCGGTTTATTGTCGTTTGGTGTATGACCGTTGTGTATTTTTGTGGCACTATAATATTGGCTCTGAGTAAAAAATGAACAAAATCTATTATTCGCCAAAAGGAATATTGGAAGGGTATCACAAGCAAAACAAAGCTAAGCCAAGCAGCTGGAGTCAGTGAACAAACACAAAAGAATGGTTATCCTAAACAAGCGATTTTGGCAAATTTATTTACCTGCGCCCAAACGAATACGAGACCGACACTTTGTTAAATACAACTCCAAACGAGCAACCCATCAAATGACCTTTTATATTTACCCTCTGATAGGATTTAGACGAAAAAGATTTAATACGCACTCACAGTCATTGACAAGCTTCAAGGTAAAAAGATGCGGAACCATTAACACAAAAGAGTGCTTCAGCTGTTTGCTGTTTGCCATACAGCGATATAACCAACGAGGCCCACTAACTTTCCCCTCGCATGATTCAAGTCGATGATGGAAAAGACATTAAAGGCCAAGTGAATCAATTATTTGTTGAAACATAGAAGTTTTCCCCCCCCACCCCCATTTTTCAAAAGAGGCATACCAGGAGTTCACAGATCACAGGCATTAGTTGAAAAACTTTAACAACAGTTAGCCGAAAGGACTTTTTTCCTCCAGTAATCACAGAAGCTGATTGACAATTCTCGCACACAGAAGGGTTAGAAGACTGCCTCAGTTTTGCGCGCAATGAATAATGAAGAATTTAAAGGTTTAAAACCAGTACCACAATTCAAAAGAAAAAACAATAAATGTTGCTGGAATGAAGTCTTCAACCGGCAAACGATGACCGTTTTGGTTTAAAAGTAAGGTACCTTTATTTACGGGAAGCAGAAAGGGGACACTCGCATCCGGCAACAGATCCAGTTTGGAGTGTTGAACACCAATATGAATAAAAATAATTGTAAAAATGAATCCGCCCTGTATGATTTACGAGAAACTGACACAAACAAAACCTCCGGCTCCTCAAGAAGTCTTAGTGAAGGAAGAACTGCAGATAATTCCACCAGACACAGTTCCGCTTAATTAATTTAACGTAAATATATTTGAGTTAAAAAGGAAGCTCAGGACGAAGTGCAGAACGAACAAGAATGGTAAAGGAAGAGACCTTGGAAAATGATAACGGGAACATTTGATGCGTTAATGCAATTAGGGGAAACATTTTCAAGATTAATCAAGCATGCTAAATCATCCAGAATCACCTACAACTTAAACCTCCAAATTGGGAAAAAGAATACTCTTGAAATAATAAAAAAAAATTCAACGCATCAAGGTGCAAACATGAGAAAAGATTTAAATGAATTGGATGAAGCTATGATTGATCTTATAATAAAAGTTGATGAAAAATATAAAGCCCCCTGTTATGCGGCTCCAGTGCCCGATTGCATATGAAACTCTGGATTAACAAACACCGTTTTGTGTTTGTTCTATCTCACGACTTCTTTTTACAACAGTTGTGTTGATCTCATGTAGATTAATCGCAGTTTTACGGTTGTCATGATGAAAAGTCTTATTTGCCAAACAATGCTTCTTTGTAGTTGTCATGTATATGTTTGACTGCTACAACCTGCAGATATTCCCTTTGCTTTCTTAATGATTTTCCCTGGGCTCGAAATACGGTAACATTTTTGACCTTAAACCAATAAATATTCCTTAATCACCCCTCCAGATAATTTCATCCTTCATCTTTCCTAAAACTTCTTCTTGTTAGTAAATGAATGAAAAAGCGAATCTTGAGGGTAATCGGATGTATCATACCATCCCGCATGGCCTTTAGCCACTTCGGTTTCCATGTCTTTATAGATGTCTTCAGTAGGAATATCTATAACAAAACTATCTGTATCTGTGTAAAGTACTCTGGACTCTGGATACGAGGCTTAAATAGTCATAAAGAAAACTCTAACATCAAAAGCTTGATAATTCCTAAAACAGTAAACCCAATAAATACAGGTTTGATCTAATTTGACTTTCTTTTTTTCTCACCATCATTATGCCAAACAGCCTGAATCATGAAATCTTCTAAAGTCTGATAATTAGGTTTTTGAAGTCCACCTTAATTGCATCGTTCCTCTCTGGTGACAATCTGACATCTTTGCGCTTGTGCGATTCTCCATAGTCTTTCCAAAACAGCTGTTGTTTCATCAGCTTGAAAAAGTCTTTTTCTGAAGCATCTGTGGATTTAGTTCTGAGATCAGTGTTCTTCATGATTATGGTTTCCAATGAACTGTTCTTATCAAAGCAATTATGCGATGGACAAGCTGTTAAACTTTAAACCAGGGCTTAAATAAAATTGTAGAAGGTCTGTAATGACAGACATAATTTTTTTTGCCCTCGAAAGATTAGGGCACAAGTTTAGGTGGCTCTCATGGATCCATCTTTAGACTTTCGCTGCTAATGGATAGTCATTATGCAGGTCATGGAGTTCATGAGGATATTCTAAGTCAACTTCTAGAATGAAACCACCTGCTGATCAGCGTTCAACTGCCCAACCACTTTAATGCCTTTTGAATATTATTCGGATCACTGCTTGTGTACATTTTAAAGTTGCGTACGGAAGTGATTGCGCCATTGCTCAACCATACAGATTGTTTTGCATCTAAATACATGAGATAGTTAGACCTTTTACTTGGATCATAATCGGCCAAGTATTTGTTGTTTGCTTTACAGTAATGGTGCGACGGCCATAACAAATTCTCCACGCAATCCGTTTTCAATCATCTGAATCATTGGTAAATCTGAACATAATCAATCTGTACTCCAGTAAACTTTAAGAAAGCGTCCCAACTCATCCCGGCGCAGAAATGGAATGCGCAGGGGATCTAGGCTATTATGTTTCAATTGCAGTCCCTTCCTATAATTTTCAAAAATTCCGCCAACACAAACATACATCAGCCATCAAGTATGAGTCATGATAGTCCCTCCCATCGTTTTACAATCTAACTTCTGCCACGCATCTGAGCATGTTGGTAATCAAATCGCTGATTGTCCTTCCTCTAAGACTAGAAAAGAACGCGCCTTTTAGGAGGAAGTGTATCTTTCAGCAAACTCTGCCCCCACTGTTCAGGTACCAATAAGGGTAAACGCCCTTCTAACAAGAGGTTGGGTCAAAAATATCTTCTGTTATTGGCCAGGACTTAAGGACATGGCCCAGTGACTCCTAATGACCCCCATCAGGTGCTGCATGAGAGACATAAAAGACATGTTATATAGATTAAAGCACATGTACTTTTCTGATGACTGTGCCAATGCATGCTACCCTGAGGCGTTGGTTACTGCTTGCAATATAAGCTGAGAGTCGTAACCTCGCAATTATGAAAGAAGAGGGGGGGCAAGCTTCCATGTCTTAGATCACTTAACTTTAGTTGAAAGATTGCATTTGTTTGTGCGCAGCTCCTCTGACCTTTCCGCCTAATGTGATCATGGCTCTTACTGTTGGATTCGCTGCGTCTGATGAGAGGCCCTAAACCACAAATCCAACCGTGAGTGGCTGCGTCATACTGCTGTTGATCTTCAGGAGCCATTAAGATTTCAGATAAGGTTTTGATTATAGACAGTCATTTACGCACTTTCTGCATGCGTTCATAAGAATATTTTGCAGCATTAGGGGCCCTCTATAACTACTGGCTTCTGAATGCAACGCCAAGCCAACTCTGACAACGAGTGAAAGCAAATGAACAAATTTGATGATTACTCATTAAGACTGTTTTTTTTTCGAAGTTTTTGTGGCGCTGGCCCTTCTTAAGGAACAATGAGGATTCCGAAGTCCTGCGTAAACTACGAATGGAGAATTTTGCATTCGTTTTCCCATTCTTAAAACAAACTTTACTGCCTTCTGGGACCGTAATATAAGTTCTGTATACAGTCAACTGGGCCGATAACCATGTTTCTTACTGTTCGCTTGCGCTTTGAACTGATGGCATTCTTGTTAAACTTTTCTGCAGAAATTCTTTGTTGTGTGTGCCCATCTTTTGAAGTAAGCTGCATTAGTATACCTCATTGTCTATCCAATGTTAATGTGGCAGCCCCGCTGGTGAAAACATTAGGAGTAAGTCAACATGATTTTTGGGTCTGGCTCGCCATCGTTTGGACTGTTCTTGACACTTTAAATTGGCACCAAATCTGTTTCCCCTCATCCCATGTGTAAGACATTAACAGTTATTGGTTTGTTTGTTTCTTCAAACTGATCAATTTGTTCTACAACTAACAAGGAAGGATATTCCACTAAAGTTAAGAACAATTGATGTAAGGCGATATTTAGACCACTCTCTCTGCGTTTTTGGTGCGGCGTAATGCAGCCTTGCAAGAACACACACATAAAACATTTGTTGTCTGTATTCTTTATGTTTAGAACTGGCTTTTTTGCGACACTGCTGGGGTAGAGGAATGTGAGACTTGCCTACAACGGTGCATACTTAGACTGTTTTAAAATCTGATCTCTACGACTTCGCCCTCTGCACCACCAGAGCCTGCTCATTTTGGCTTCCTTCAGGGCGGCAGCGTCAAACTGTGTAAGCAGTTCGTCTGCCCAACCGGGAGTTAAGTCGTTTATGAAAAGAATAACTGTTGGTTAGTTTGAGACCCCCCAGACGTCTAGGAAGTTCTTCATTTTATTGATTATATAGTCGATTAAAACGCTAACATTACTTTAACTTGGCGGGTCAATTGTCAGTTTACCTGGAACTGAGAAATAGCAGTGCAACACTTGCCCGTACTTTGCTGGATCAATGGACTTCAAATCACTATCATCAGTGCTCCTTTATAAACGCTCTCTCTCAAGCATTCCTATCAAAAATTCGTCTGGTCCTTCATATATCTTAGCCATTGTGCTTCTTTTCTAACTCTAAATATTTATTTTAAATTAAAAAAAAATAATTAATCAGAACCAATATCTACGGTCTTTTTGCGCTTGGGAACTCATAAACTAAAGTATAAAACACCCTTTGGCGTTGTTTAATGTGAGCTGTTTAGAACAGATTTTTAATGTCTCGTTTACTTTTTTTAAGCATTCCTTTTTTTATCTGCTCGGGGTCTGGCTGTGAAAAACTTTGTCCTCGGCCTTTCTTTGACGATTCAAACTTTTGGTCTTTTGTAGTCATCAAATCGGCCTGTAAACGATTAAATTCTTCATATCCGTATGTTGAGTCAACTAGCGCTTTATTTATTGTCATTTAAACGACTAATAGCTGTTATAAGTTGAACTCATAAGCTGTGTGCTTTGGATTTATTTTTAATTTTTTGCCACCCGCACTTACAGCTAATGTACACAGCCGAGAGCTAAAGACAAACCTCTCTAGAGGTAAAGCTGCGGGTCGCCTATGCCGTTGCGAAAAGACCAACACTCGTTCCATCTGATAGAGCGCTTATAGTCGATGCCTCCAGTAATTAACATATGTAACAGCATTAAAGGCAGCAGAATACCTTCGTTTTTGGTTTTGCTGTTTTGAAGGTCTTGCTCTAGTTTTGTTGCATTTGATAATGTTTGGTTAAATCGAAGGTTTTTTTTAACTTCAGGGGTTTCTATAACAGCAGAATTGCCTGCTAATCATCTTCTCTTGGCATCTCCGGTGCTGTAGGCACATTTGGATAAACCTTCACAGACATGCTTTTTATATAATGAAAAATAATTTAGTATAATACAATCTTCTAATCGGTTATTTACAATATTACAGCTGCGCATCATATAATAAAAACAAATGTAACATTAAGCGGTTATAAATCGGCTTCTCTTCTTATCAATTTGAATGTTTATTACGTCCTCACTCCTCTCCCGCTTCCATACAACACATTAATCCTCTGTTGACCTTAGGTCAATCCATAAAACCGTATATTTGTTGTTAAATAATCATCAAGCCTAACATTGTGAAGATGGTAAATCTTGAGGACACTAGGTCTGCGGTTGATTTCTTAAACCCCGCCCACCCCCCAAACAATTTTCTTATTTCAGTAAAATGATGAAAGGTCTAAGCCCGCTAGCGTAGATTTGTTAGGACTACCGTCAATTGTACTTGCAGCTTTCGTTATATTGGATTAAAAAAACTTTTCACTTGCTCTTTGAAACGTATCTTCAGCTCACACAGCAATAAAATATCCTGTAAGCGATCTTGCCGTGTGCTAAAACTAAAATTCCAATATAGTGCTGCCCTGCTTCTGGGATATGTTTGAATGAATGAAACACTCTGTCGTAATAATTGCTAATCTGACTTATAATGGTCCTTAACAGCTTTGCTAAATCAGGTTGCCAACAACGTCAAACTCTAACGAGAGTCAAAATGCTGTACTTTTGCTTCGGTGTCTGATGATTTGATAACGCGTTTTTGTATTCATAAAAGTTAGGTTCATATGACAATCTGTCCCTTTTAACTGCCCTGAAAGTAATGGGTCATGCGCTTTTATCAACTCAAAATCTAAGGGGATGGAAAAGCGATTTCCATACGCAAAAATTCCAGCTGCATACTTTTTAAACCGTCTATAGTATCTGCGCCCTATTCCTATTTTTAGCGCTTCTTTCATTGTCGATTCCTTGAAACGCAAGATCAGCCCTATTCATTCCCGTTAGCCATAGATCAGAATATGTTAAAAATAGTCTGCATTGTGTAGAACGAAAATATTTCTTGCCCTCAAAGTTTTATAGAAATTTTCATAACGATTGCCCGCCCCAATTCTGTACATCTGACCTGTTTGGGTCTGTTGTTGAATCGAGCGCTATTTTGAAAGTAGACGCGCAGAGCCTGGCACAATCACTTCATCCGCTCTCTAGGTCTGGAAATTTGACAGTAAGAATTTGATCCGCATCACTAGTAGAATGATTATTTGGACAGTAAATATTCCGCTTATTTCCCTTCACCCACCCCGGTTCTTTCATTCTTCTATACGGGTCCCAAGAATCGAGCCATGTGCTAGTTGCCATTTTTTTATAAACAAACATAAAAGTTAATTATTTAAAACATGGCAATAATTGAAGCTGCAGAAGATTATAGATGTTGTGATCCTGAAAGACATGAGGTGAAATGATCCCTTTGAACACGGCATCGCTCAGCGCTCTCAATGCGGCGTGAATTAACAGAAAGTGCGGTCCGGAGCATTTTACAAAAGTTTAGGCCAAAACCTCCCGAATTATATAGACCCAAATGATTTTAAATTATAAGATGGTCATTTGTTTGTAAGGGGCGATCAAGGAGAATCTGTACGGCTTACAACTAAACCAGACCCATCCAAAGTTTTTTAGCCAAAGATTACAAAATACAAAGACTTAGTGTAAAAAGAATCAAAATCGCCCTTGGTCTTGGTTAGACCCAAAATAGCATAAGGGATGCAGTGCCTAAATACTTCAAAACACACTGCAGGTCTCCCAACAGCTAACCAAATACAAAACATGGAACTTTAAAGAAGTAAATCAATCGGCAGATGAAAATAATAAATGCAATAGAAGCAGAAACCAGTTGGTTTCAGAAACACAGCTTTAAAGCTAATACACGACTCCCCGCTAAGCCCATGCGAGAAATAGCGGCCCTTGATCATGCTTGAAAGATCAGAGGCGAATTCACAAAAATTTAGTCAAAACTAGTGAACCTTGAGACAAAAGAAAAAGAGAAAAAGAAAAACTCGGTGAGCCGACGCCGCATCGTAGGGCCTGATATTAAAGAAGAATAAGGCCAAAGACTAAAAAATCTAAGAACAAGAAAGATCAGCAAGACTAGAAGTGCTAACTACTAACCGAGACCATTACGAACTCAAGTGAATAGAATAAGAGAAACATCCAAAGAATTTTATATGAAGACACGACACTAGCAGAACGAATACGAACGTTGTTTAGGTAGAGCAAGGAGTCACATTAGCAAGCGTTAAAACTGCCTTAGGATTTGCAATAAGTACCCTGGTGATGCTATTACAGGCACCGTAGCCAAAGTTCAGTACCCTCCCGCCGCCATCGCGCTCGCCACTGATAAATCATGGTAAAAAAACTCTTGATCATCTTGCGAGTTTATTTAAAAAAAATAGCCGGTAAAGCTATAGACTCTTTACACCGGTATAGTAGGAGGTATTGTTAGCTGCTTTTGTCTACTGCAAGCAAAGTAGTTTGGCTTTAGGGCCGAGCACCTTAGGACATTAGTTCTCGGTTAATAGTTGGGTTAATTTGTAAGTAAGATAAAGACAAGTAATCCTAGCTGTTAATCCAAGAACCAAGCGCTGGTCTATCATATTCATGGTCCATTCGCGAACAGAGTCCGCGAGCTTTGCTGAGTCATCAATGGCCTTTGGGCTTTGACTTCGGGAATTAGATGACTTAAATCTTGGTGTTTGTTTACTGCTGTAATATTACTGGCTCAGAATTTATGTTCGTTTTTCCCAACCTTCTTTCATTGCCTAGCTAAAAGAAATTTCATTATTATAGTTTATATTATTCCTACCTGGAGTCTGAGGTCAGAGGCAGCAAGTATAAACCAGTGCCAACAGCAAGTCTACTTTCGTCTTGCGTATTGTAAACATTTTGGTATCTTTCAATACTTGAAGGTAAATCACTGTAGAATTAATGGCTCCTCTAAATTGCTAAGTATGTTTTATGTGCGTCAAAGCCAGTAGTAGGCATAGTTATGCTTGAATCTTGCCTGTGCTTGCGCCCCTAGCAAACACCAAACGTAAGTACGACTAGAGTCGTTTATTCGTTCTATTCATTCCCGCCCTATTTAGAGTCCCATAGAGTGTCTAAGATAAATGTTTGTCCATGCTGTTTTATGCTCTTGCTTATGGACAGGGCTGACACTTTTGAAAGGAGAACCCAGGGGTCCCCCCCCCCATAGTTATACCTTCTGGTGCGTGCCCTGAAAATAAAATGAACGCCTAGGCCCATGTTATGATCCAACTTTTGTCTAGAAGCCTTGTCTTGAATGTTAATATTGAATCGTTTACAGATTCCTTTTAAAAGCCTTCATGTTCTATTATGTTGCTGAGTGGATAAACGGTTATGTCAGTGCATGGCGCTTGCAGTTCAGTCAAAATACGCCAGTAGGTGTAATAGAAATGAAATCTGTACACTGACCTCACCAAAGAACGTGGTGTTTAAATGAATCAGCAAACGACACGCCACAAACCCAGTTGAGCACAAAACACAGCAAAAGTTTAACTGTTCTGATAAAACTGCATCGGGATTGACTAAACCACGCTTTCCTGGATGTGCTCGTTTTCAATAGGAGGGGTTAAATATCTGCTTAATGGGGTACTCACCTTTTTAATGCATAGAGGCAGTCTGGGTCACAGCAATGTCAAGAGTATCAGTTGCTATATTTTTAAGATTGTAGGCGGCCGCCACAGAATATTTTGCATCAGTAATTTGAACGCGCTCATTTTTATTTCTTCAAAAAATGTTTGTACAATAACAAACCCAAGACCGCCCTTCGTTTATTAGAACCAGCTATTGATAACGAATGCGAGGCCAAAATGGGTGCACTTCATGAAAATTCTACACAGACGTATGGTTTAATATAACAGCATCCCAAGAAAATAATGCATTTCTAAAAGTTAATAAAGAAGGAAGGTAGTTACCGGTTTAACCATACCTATGTTTTTACGGGTTTTTGTTCGCTAAAAGAAGCAACGAGTAAATTTCCCGACATTACCTCAAACTTAACAATGCAAATCTAAAAACAATGTTTAACATTCAAACCTGAAGAGAATACACATACCGTTTTGATGTAGAGCTAGCTAAAATGTTAGGCTTTTGCAGATGACAATCATAGATTTAGAGTTGTGCCAGACAAAACTACTTAGAGGGAGAAAATTAATTCCGCTCGATCTTGCATACATTCATTAACTCTATGTTCATTGGATGAGCTAACAACTGAGAAAACTTTATATGATGGAAGGACCCTCAACTGTTTTATAAGAGCGCTTGCCGTCAGGGAAAGCTGCATATTGCGATTATTATGAAATTATACAATTCCCTAATTTTACCAGTTTAAAAGATTAGTTTGTGAGGTCGGATCATTTAATATCAAAACAAAGACAAAACAGGGAAAGTCGTGAAATGTTGCTAACCTGCATCATTGTTTGGAAATAAAATAATTACTTACTAAAAAATAATGTCGCGTGGGCAAGAAGAATCAGGAGTTACATTAGCGCCTGTAAGGTGTATAACTATTAGAATAAAAGACCTTGCAGATGTTGCGGACTTTGAACAAACGGTGACTTAGGCGCTTTGGATGGTTTGAGTACACTAAAGATGTGATTATAAACGCAAAGAGGGTGGCGACAACAAAAAGTTTCCTAAACAAAACTACTGCGCAATTCTAGAGGCAAATAATGTTGCCAGTAATGAATATAAAATAGTTCGAAAACCTGACCTCAAATGGCACATAGAACCTATTTAGAAATGGGAAATAAAATTGTATTCATAAGAAGCCCATTTACATATTTTAGGGAGCCGTCAAAAAAGTTTCAGAAAAGCATTCAACTCTGGCCCTTTCAAGTAAGTCTTATGCCGGACGACAATATTCCTGAAGAAATTGAAATAACGCCCGTATGGGAAAAAGCAGTACATCCTCCACAGAAGAGAGATCAGTTTTGAAAGATGCTTCTACAAAATTACAGTTCATTCCCGCAAATGAAATTAGATGATGCGTTCACAATGAAATTTGAAATATTCTGTTTTAAAAAATGAGGCGAGGCATGGGGCTGTGGGCGTCAGTGACTTCCTTTAAAAGGAAATTCTAATTAGCTGGCAAACTTAGACGTTGAAAAACTTAGTAAAGTTACCATCGTCGATCTTAACATGCGGTGAGGATATACGGTCCATAACAACAAGCAACAAAATCAATATTAGTCTAAATAGAAACAATCTTACAGAACTGAATTGGGATTAATCTTACACATTTAGACCTTATAGGATTTTATTATACTGAACAAGTTTTGACAGAGAGCATGATAAAAACAATAACTGGATTAGATTAAATTCTAGTATAAAACTATGGAGCAGTTAAACTTTATGACAAAAACCCCTCATTGTTCATTGATTTGTGGACAGACTGGTTGTGGAAAAACAATATTTGTCCTTGACCTATTACAAACAGTTTATCGCTATAATTTTAATCATATTGTGGTTTTCTGTCCAACACTTAAATGGAACAAAGCATATCATGATAGAAGGTTTATATGGACAGATGATGACATATATTTAGTTAATCCTAGCAATAAACTGAGTGAGTGTTTAGAACAGTTTTATAGACTGTTTGAAGGAACGCAGACACTATTTATTATAGATGACTGTTCGGCAGAAAGAGACATAGTTAAAAAGAGAAACACTTTGTCGAAACTAGCTTTCAGCGGAAGACATGCTGGGATAAGTGTGTGGATTTTATGTCAAAAATATAACTCAGTTTTTAAAAGACTTTAGAGAACAGTTAAAGACTGTAGTTTTATTTCACATGAAAGACAAAGACTCATTTGAAGAATGTTTGCGCGAAAATGATGTTATTGAAAATGACCAGGAAAAACACAGGATTAAACAAAAACTGAAATCTGAAAAGTTTAGTAAATTAGTATTGAAAACGGATAACCCTACACAGTATGTTTGTTTGTAGATAATCGTTATTTTTTGGTTATTGAAGTCTTACTTGTCAGAGAACAGTAATATGCGCTTGCGTGTGTGTGTGTGTCTGTCTGCCCGCCTCTCTGTCTGTCTGTCTGTCTCTCTCTGTCTCTCTCTTCTCTGTCTGTCTTCCGGTGATTCTCTCTCTCTCTTCCGCCACAGGAAAAGGCGGCTTTTAGGCCACTTTCGCCCAAAAACTCGGTGGTGAAGCAAGTGAGTCAGGATTGGTAAAATGCTGTTCTCTCCTTCTGATCTCTCCTGAGGCTCAGCTGTTCTTTAGCATGATGAATGCTGCTCACGCCTTGCCCATCCTGGCTATGATGTCTCGGTCGTGCCCCCCCCCCCCCCCCCCCCCCACCCCCTCTTGTCAACTACGCTTCCCAAGTAGACAAAGGAATCTACTTCCCTGATGGGCTCACCTCCGACTGTGACTGTGCTGCTGCCTAAGGTGTTGATCTTCATCAGCTCGGTCTTCTTCTTGTTATCTTGAGACGCTACGAACACATTACTACTAAAGACTAAGGACGTGTGTGTGTGTGGTGGGAGGGGGGGTGCGCGCGAGCGCGCGCGCGCGCGCATGTGTGTGTGTGTGTGTGTGTGTGTGTGTGTGTGTGTGTGTGTGTGTGTGTGTGTGTGTGGTATGTGTGTGTGTGTGTGCGCGCGCTTTTAAGATTGATTAATGACGGACAATAACTTCCAAATAAGTATATAAGTACTACTAAAACAAAAATAGTAGCAAAGTTGTTGTCTTTGTTTGTTGTTTGTTTATGGATTTGTGTTTTCTTTTGCATTTTTTTTGTTTGTTTGTTTGGTAGGTAGCTTTTTTTTATTAAGATGTGTTTCCTTGTGTTTGTATTTTTTCTGTCAAGATGTTTCAGTATTTCTTTTTCTTTTTCCATATAAAATAACAAAAAGAACGAACAAGGAACTGTATATCTTTGTAATCCACAAAGACGGCCCTTTCACGTCAGTCTGCTGATAAACAACATTTCAGCATACTTTTGCATCTTCACTGTTCTCTGTGGATTTACATTCTTAAATAAGGACATTTCTTCGTTTCGAAAGCATAAATTGTGAACATTTTTTGTCAAAACTTCCTTCTTTCAGTTGCAAAGCGAGACGACTGCAGGCGGAAATCTAAACAAATCTTAAATAAATGTTAGCGAATCGCCCAGAGAACGTGGACAAACGAGTCACAAGACAAAACACAACGCGTTTCGACCTCTTAGGTCTTCGTCAGGTGAAGTATAAACGAATAAAACAACGAGAATTCACTTAGCTTTGATCGCATCAGATCGCTCAGGTTCAGCGCAAGGAAGAAGGCGTTGAATGAGAACGAGGCTGTTGGAAGGGAAATAGTGAGTGAGTCAAAGTCGTAATGATGATAATAATATTACTGATAGGAATACTAATAAATGGTCAAAATATTGGTGGGGGGGGGGGGAGACAGGATCAATCTTGGTGTCAATAAGTATGGGTATGGAGAAAGGAGAGTGGGTTAGAGGATTCTTAAGCAGCAGGTGCCATGGCAACAGTCCCAGAGGCGAAGGCGATTGTGATGTCAATGTTAGTGGTAGTATCAATACAAGCAATAGCATTACTGAATGATACTGCAACGATAGTGAAGGTTAAGGTAACGAAAGCATGATACAGAAACAATATTTAGAAAATACATTTTTATAAATAATCAAAATAAATAAATAAAGGAAACATTTAAAAAATTAATAAATAAATAAATAAATAAATAAATAAATAAAAAAAATATTTAAAAAAAATAAAATAAAATAAAAAAAAAAAAAATAATTTTAAAAAAAATAAATAAATAAATATATAAATAAATTTAAAAAAAATAATAATAAAATAAAAAAAATAATAAAAAAAAAAATAATTAAAAAAAAAATGATGATAATAAATGCATAAATCAGATAGCTATAATTATGTGTAAGTGAATAGATGGGAGATAAGGTAGTATGTGTGTGTGTTGTGGAGATATTGTGGGCTGAGATGAAGTGTGGGTTGTACATGTTACTTTAAGGTGTTGATGCTATGAGGGTGAGGGAAGAAGGGGATGGTTTACGTACTAACTGGGGGAGGGGGAGGGGGAGGGGCAACATATTCACACCTATACACAAAATCTCTCTCTCTCTCTCTCTCTCCTCTCTCTCTCTCTATCCTCCCCCCCCCCCCCCCACCCCTCTCCCTTCACGACCAACGATAAAGGAGATAGCATTCTATTCATTATGTGTGTGTTATGTGTGTGAGTGAGTGTGAGTGTGTGTGTGTGTGTGTGTGTGTGTGTGTGTGTGTTCCATGTGTAATATCAGCCTTATTCATTGGTTGCCCCCACCTCCACCCCCAACAACCGCCATACCCACCAACATCCCTACACACATCATTACTAGGTAGGAGGGGGGGGGGTAAGTCGATTGATGTAGTAAATGGAGAGACTCAGAGAGTGTAGGAAAAGGGAAGAGATGATAGCTGCAACCTATTCTGAGGTAAACAGAGGTAGGGTGTGCGTAGGTGAGGATATTTCAGTTGGAGCTGCAGAGAGGAATGGCACATACTACTTTTGGACGTTGATGCCATGAGGGTGGACGGTGCCCAGTTTGGCAATGAGATGAGATTCCTGCATAACGCGTTCCAAGTTGTCACTCTTAGATTGCCAAAGTCCAAGACTTTGACATGGTTGATGTTGTGTTGGCATGTTGAAGTGTAGAGCGACTGGTTTGGGCCGATGGTGGCGGATGTCGGCCAGGTGTCAGAGATGCGTGTCTCAAGTGTGCGAGATGTCTCACCTACATAGATCTTATCGCACAGCTGACAGTGGATGGCAATACACAATGTGTGGCTCTGGCAGGAGAAAGTGCGTTTAATAGTGAAAGAGCCTGTGGGCCATGTAGGATGGTGTCTGGTTTGGTGAGAGAGCAGATTTTGCAGTTGGGTTTAGAGCAGGGAAAGTACCTGGTGGCTAGGTGTGAAGATTTTGTTCAGCTTAGAACGCACCAGTAGTCTTTGAGGTTTTTGTCACGTTTGAAAGTGATCATAGGTTTCGTCTCAAAGGCAGGTTTATGATTTTCTACCATGTGCCAGTTAGACTTT
>CM031607.1:76596480-76603980 GCA_018398815.1 Conus ventricosus | reverse complement strand
CAAGTCTGTTCTTTAACACACAAAAATAGTACTTACATTGTCATACAATGTTTACCTATAAATTAAGCAAAAGATTACACCAAGCAATCAAGGATATAATGCTCCTATGTTTCATCTGTTTTTTCACGGACAAACTCAAAAGTGTTTGTTCCTTTCTGTGCCAAAAACTCTATCTTGAAACAGTGTGTATGCGTGCTCGTGGCGCGCGCGCGCGCGCGCGCGCGTGTGTGTATGTGGGTGTGTTTACGCATGCGTGTGTGTTTGAGCATGCGAGCATGAATTAACGGATCTGATCTCTTCGCATTTTTGTGAATACCAGAAACAGACCAAGAATTTGCCACCAGTCTGTCACTTGGTCCAAGCCTTCTCCACAGAAATACCTAAGTCATTCATTGTCAACCGTCTTCGCATCGAGGCTCGCAGATCTGAGGTAAATAATCCACGCATTAAATGCAACGCACTAAATCTCCCAAATCCCTTCTTCCCACGTAGACTGCACGTCAACATGCTGTCGTAACTTGTCCGAACGGATGGTACTGGTTTCGAACCTATCCGTTAAAAAAAAAGTCGAGGGCACGTTGACGACTGCACGATCCAGACGATGGGTTCTTCATTTTCCACTCCGGTTGTCAGGAACAGACAGCAATGAGGCAGAGCTTGACAAGTCTACTCGGCAACACTTCCCGAAGGATCCGATTATATCTCCATATACACAGGCTGTTCTTTCGTCCGTCAATAGGGAAATATATATCTGCACACAATCCCCCATCCCCTTTCCATACCTAAACCTCCCACTGCCACTCCTTCAACCCTCCCCCTATCTACCCTCTCTCTCTCTTCTCTCTCTCTCTCTCCTCTCTCTCTCTCTCTCTCTCTCTCTCTCTCTCTGTCTGTCTGTCTCTCACTCTCTCTCTTAGTGCTGAGTTTCTTACTGTGGTCTCCTCACAAATCAAAGTGGGATGTCTTCATATGCCGAATTATTCAGTTTACTGATGTTTATTAGGGCATGTTTCCTTCTGGTATTCACTCTGTGTCCCAGTCTTGCTGTCTGTCCACTCGTCCACCTCTATCTCTGTCTATGTCTCTCTCTTACTGTCTCTCTGTCTCTCTGTCTCTGTCTGTCTCTCTCTCTCTCTCTCTCTCCTCTCTCTCTCTCTCTCTCTCTCTCTCTCTCTCTCTCTCTCTCTCTCTCTCTGTCCCTCCTTCAGTGCTGTACTTTTCATTGTCTTCTTCCCACAAATCCGGGCGTGATGTCTCCACATGCTAAATCATTCAGTTTACTCCTGTTTCTTGAGAATGATTTGTGGATACCGGAGTCAGGAAAGGACAACTGATCTTCACGTAAAATAACTAAGCACTATTCATTATTTATGGCGTTCTTTTTCTTTTTTTCTTTTTTACTAATTTGTCTTTCAAAATTCTAATTCCTCAAACAACTTTTTTTTTGTTACCTGCCACCATGGCGTAGCAGCTGGCGTCACGGATTCCCAACTGGAAGTCGTTGGTTCGATTCCCATTACAGCCATTTATTTGTGGAAATTTTCTTACCTTGATCGGTTCCTATTCACATCCGAGTTTGCTATGGGCTTAATTGGGAACACTGAGACCATACAATCGAGTTTCATCCACTTCGCAGACGCGTCCAGAGTATACCGCAATTTTTTTTTACAACACTGCAGGTGTCTGTTTCTCCCGGGCTTGGTCGACGCCGGGATAGGTTTTTAAAGATAAGCCTGGAGTACAGCCCTGTCAAGCACTCTCAGACTAGAATGGAGCTCCATGACATCAACATTATTGGCAACTTTATCCCCATCGATCAGCATAACACATGTCTCAAATTCTGTGGCCCTTTTTTTTCCTCATGGTGACCTCTGTTTCCATTCCTTCTCCACCTTCAAGACCTTGGGAAGTTCGTATCGAAATAGCCGGGGTATCGGCGAGTTCATCGGGACCGTCGTTGGATGACGTGGTGGCGGCATCCAGAAAGGGACGCCCACTCGCGCTTGCTCCGGGACTTCTTTTTTTTCTCTCTCTCTTCTATCCCATCTTCTGCGCGACTTCAGTGGCATTGCAGCCACACCGGTCATTCCGACCTCCCATTCCACAGCCACATTCCGGCCCGGCCCGCCGCAGCCCCGACACCGGCAATTCAGAGGGAGCAGTAAAGATCAAGTCGTCAAGAGGCAAACCACCGGAGGAGACACTGAACTGCCGCCGAGTCACTTCGGTGGTGCGACTATGCAATTATTGTCGTAAGAAAAAAAAGGGGAGGGGGGCATCCTTCGTATTTCTTATTCAAATAGGCACCACTGAACACCACCGGAGCGATTCAGCTTTAGTGCTGTCTTCTCTGGTGGATTGCCTTATGGCGACTGGACACTGATTACGCCACATGGAATACTGGTACTGAGGCTGCGGCGGAACGAGCCAATGTGTCGCTGTGGTCGGGCAGACGAAATGAGCGGCATGGTGGTAATGCCACCGAAGTGGAACAGACGATGAGGGCACAATTTTGTGTATCTTCCAAACCGTTTTAAACAAAAGCACGAAACCACAGGAACAGATCTTGCTTTTCAATGCTCCGTCACAAAAACAGTGTTTCAGTTATATGTCTTAATATGACGTTTAGGTAGATGATTCAGGACTCCAATCTGCTAAATGCTAGTGAAAAAAAAAATCCCAGACAGTAGAGCAGACTCTGACAAAATTACACCAAGGGAAACTGTGACACGGCCGGAGCGCACACACTCAGAAGAAATGAACTGATGGACAGACAGAGGGTTAAGGAGGAAAAGAGCCTGGCACCGTGTCCAACTGTTTTATCTCAGATGTCGGCAAAAAAGAACAGATATAAGAAAGTTGCAAGAATTGGCATCGAATCGATGTGAACCTTCTGAAGAGGAGGAGGAGGAGGAGGAGGAGGAGGAGGAGGAGGAGGAGGAGGAGGAGGAGGAAGAGAAGAAGAAGAAGAAGAAGAAGAAGAAGAAGAAGAAGAAATGAAGATACGGGTCGTAAAGGGATTGGGGGGGGGGGGGAGGTATGCCACCTGATAGTGGAAAAACACATGAGAAAAGAGAGAAATAACATTCGTAGTAAAGCGTAGACAAGAAAAAAAAGGCGAGAGAAGACAGACCGACAGACATACGGAGAGAAAGGGAGACACAGACCGACGCCGACGGAGATAGAGACACAGGCAAACACAGGGAGACAGACTGAAAGACGAAAAAAACAAGAAAGAGAAACGCACAAAAATGACTGTCTGTCCGCGCTGAAACAATTGAGAGGGACAGGTTTCGGGTTTTAAAACAGTTCAAAACGAAGACAGACAGACACACAGACGGAAAAATTCTGAGAGATAAGATAAAAGAGACATAAATATTGACAAATGGGCTGAGAAAGACAGGTATGGACTTAGTGAGAACAGAGAAAAGGGGGACAGAGAGGCAAACGGACGAACTGACGGGTACACATAAAGACATAGAGGGGGGGACGAGCGAGAGACAATGATATGAAAAATGACAAGAAAAACAGCCAAACAGACAGAAAACGGACAGACAGACTGGAAGCGGTCGAAAAGGGCACAGACAAGGGAACGAGAGACGACTGACACTGCACTCGCCACCAGACGAACTGTCAAGCAAATCGACAGAGAGAGTAAGAACCGACAAAAGACTCAAGAGATCACCCACATCACACTCGTCGACAAAACTGACAGGCACGCCGACAGACAAAGGGAAAGAGCCACAAGACGACACCATTCCTCTCACCCAACAGCAGCGTCAGCACGTCCGACACGGCCAGCGAGAAGAGATAGTAGTTGGTAGCCGTGTGCATGGAGCGGTTCCGCGCGATCACCACGCACGTGCACACGTTGCCAAGCACGCCCGACAGGAAGATGAGCGTGTAGAGGCCCGTGAGCAGCACCACGGCCTCCGTGGAGATGTGCCGGTCCCCGAGATACTCCTTCAGGAACTCCTCACGACTCTGCCAGCGCGTGCTGACGTTGTGGAGGTCGTACAAGGTCACGTTGGGTAAGCTGTAGGTGCCCCCAGCACCATCTCCCCCACCTTGGCTGGAGTTGGCGGTCACGGCAGCAACGACCTCCCTGAACCCAGACCCCCCTCCCCCTCCACCGTCCTCGCTGCATTCCAGCCAGGCGGTTCTGCGGGACTGTTTAGCCTGGGTGAGAAGGGAGGGGGTCAGGTTGGTCCAGCTGGTAGAGTCGACAGTTAGGGTGTAGCTGCAGCAGAACTTGTCGTTCACCAGCAGGTACTCCTCCATAGTCGATGCACTGGTCCACTAGGGGAGGGGGGGGGGAGAGAGACTTGAGGATGGAGACACAAAGAACTTTCTTTCGGACTCCTGCTGTTGAAGAACCAAGACTCACTGCTGACCGTCAGTCGTTGCACACGTCTCCTCCTCTCGACACGATAACCGTTGTTCTTGCCAGCCTCTCTGCCACTCACTCACTCACTCACTCTCCATCCACCCTGCCAGGATGATTTGCTTCCGCCTGCTTCACACAATTTTCCCTCAAATTGATTTTCGCAGGAAGCAGGAAAGGCTGCTTCCGCTTGGCCCGATTTGACACAGTATTATTCGATTGATTTCCACGATAACAAAGAGAGTTTCTTCCCCTGGAGAGTCTGCAGCGTGAGGGTGAGACTGACTGCTGGCCGACCTTGTTGCACACACTTTCTACAACAGCACTGTGGGCTGTTTCACTGCTGAACACGGGAAAGAAGGCGACTGCTCTAAGCCATCGGACCAAACATCAATTTTTCAGGGTATCAACCAGTTTACACAATAAAAATAGCAGTAGTAGTAGATTCATAACCACATGTTAACGAGCCTTACCAGCGGTACCAGAGTCGTCACTTGTCTTGCAGACATAAATATCAGCAGATTTTCCCTTCCAGGTCTATACGTGTGGATTACAGAGCGGCACTGGTGACAAGTGAATTCTTGGATGTTTCAGAATCACAACCAAGGACACTACGTGGTCTTTAACAGCACTTAACACCAGAAAAACGTCCACGGAATTTGAAGCATAGTGAAGATATTTCCTCTAGATGCAGTCCAACAAATGACTGTTGGCATTAATCACAAATATCACGCATGTGTTACACAAAATTATGTTTTTCTTGCAGTTAACCATGTTATACCACATCAACCAATCCCCAACATCTACATTCTTACAACACACTCGGTTGAGCACACTCATTTATTTCTCGCAATTTTTCCCCAACATTCACTTTGCCCTTCCGTTCTCCTTTACTTACTGAACCGCGTGCTAATCCGTTGTGGGATGAGATAATCCGCTTCAATTTCAGATCGAAGTAAAACATGGAAATATGCACAAAACTTCTCATATGACGGTGTTACTATGGCGTACTGCAGGATATTCCTGTCATGTGTATTTAAAATGGAATCATAATTAATGTCCAGAAAATGACTGCGTTACCTTAACCACGGAGAAATATTTGTGCCGCAGATCATTCCATATGGTGTCATAACTTGGAAGGGTCCATCCACTGATCACAACACTTTTAACACCAAGTTGATATTTGTGTCAAATGTCATTTATATGTTGGTAAAACTTAGCAGAAGTCCAGACACCTGAAGAAAAAAAAAGTCCGCTTGAAATCACAAACTCACGAAAGTGGAACAAAAACTTCGACTAGTTTTGAGGGTTTTTTTTTCAGAAACACGTGGACAAAAGAAGACTCTAACCGCAAACGTAATTTCCACACCGCTCTAACAACGTAGGACTGCACAGAAGAGCTAGCTAGCCATCGGCCAACGGAAGGCGATTGGATCGTTCGTTCTGTCTCCTCCTGGCTGGTCCGTCTCCGTCTAATCCATTACCCGGCAGACGATCCAGTTTATCTCACGCCAGCTCCCACGCCTGGACCTGAAAATCACCGACGGAAATTACATGCTTTGATTTATTTTTCTTATCGAGCCGTAGGTCTGAAGACTGTACAACCTGCGCTTCTTTTGAATTTCCTACCATTCTGCAGCAGCTTCCTACCTTTCGTTACTTTCTGGCCTTCTGCTCTCCTGTTGCTGTGCTTTCCTATCTTCGTGTTTTCCCTCTTTCACTACTTTCCCCCTTCTTCTTTTCCACCTGTCCCTACATTGCTCTAACTTTTCTTACCATTTGCTTCCTTTTTTTATGTACAATTCTAGGTTTTCTATCCTTTCTACTGGTCAATACATTTCTGCACTTTTCAAAAAAACATTCTCCCAACTTCCAACATTTTGTCATCATTTTTTCTGTGTCTGCATACTTTTTCGTACTTTTGCTAACTTTCATTACTTTCAGCTCTTTTTTTTCCAAGCTTTTTTCCCCCTATCTTTCCCTCAGGTTTTCATCCTTTTTCTATTTTTTCTACCAGAGCAGTAACCACAAAACAGGGCTGCAAGAAAGAAAGCGTCTCAGCAGTTTTGGACGAAATATGTGCAAAAGACGACATATGATCTGTTCGATGCTCTGAAGACAGACGATGTTCACTTTTGACTTAAGTTCAAACTGTTACAACATTCAATGGCTTTGCAATGTAATAAATCAAAACACCACCCACGGAAGTCCCAACTTTATGTGACAATCTTCAATCAAGAAAACATAGAATACGGAACACAGCAAGCAATCTCTTCTCTTCCTCCTTCTTCCATCATCTCTTATTTTGAAATGCTGCATCCTTAATTAGTGGCAAAATGAATTAACATATAATAATACAGAAGTAATAATAATGATGATAATGATAATAATAGTAATGATGATGATGATGATGATGATGATGATCATGATGATGATGATGATGATGATGATGATGATGATGATGATGATGACAGCAATAATATCAATAACAAGCAATGATAGCAATGATAGCAATAACAAGGCTAGAATGATAAAAGTAATGATGATTATCAGATGGTAATACAAATGACAATCAGTATTATCATTGTAACTAGAGGTGCATTTGGGAGAGCACAAGTGACTCCCAAGGTCATACGGATCTCGGATAAGACTTGGATAAAGATCCGCACCAAAATGTAAGGCAAAAAAGCATGTCAGCTGTAACAGGAGAGAAGAAGGAGAATCTGTAAGTAGTACTTAATTTGATTTCTAGCTTCTGTGAGCAATTCAACGCAGCAAAAATAGTTTCTACTCGGAAGAAAAATATTGGACACCGACTGAGCTACTTTCAATGTACCCTTCTCTCGTTTCTTCTTTCTCTTCTTCTTCTTCTTCTTCTTCTTCTTCTTCTCCTCCTCCTCCTCCTCCTCCTCCTCCTCCTCCTTCTCCTCCTCTTCTTCTCTTCTTCTTCTTCTTCTTCTTCTTCTTCTTCCTCTTTTTCTTCTGCTTCTTCTTCTTCTTCGCCCCCACATCTCTCTCTCTCTCTCTCTCTCTCTCTCTCTCTCTCTCTCTCTCTCTCTCTCTCTCTCTCTCTCTCTCTCTCTCCCTCCCTCCCTCCGAAAGGGGTTTCATTTTAA
>CM031607.1:76588980-76591480 GCA_018398815.1 Conus ventricosus | reverse complement strand
GTTCAGACAATATCTCTTGTTTTCATATCGCAACCTCTTCCAGTTCTCCTTTGCAACGCTAATGCAAAATAAGTGCATTCTGAATTCAACCTGTCAATTATCAAAATCGATTTATTAATTTATGACTGAAAGAAGATTCTTGATCTGGATTTCCCTCACGCCGCACGTCGATCTCAGCAGAATGGTGACATGACAGCCTGCCGAATTGAATTTGAGAGCAAATAAAAGCGAAATAACTTTTTTTTTTTTTAATTATTAAAAAAATAACGTCAACCGCCTTTTAGTTTGCCTTGAACCACTTTTCGAAAGCATGCCTAAACTGTCTCCTGATCAATGCTTAAACTGCCTTTCGAAAAGCTCGTAGGTCATTGTTTACTATGGTAGGAAACCCGTCCATCAGGTCTAACGCTCTTCTTTTTTGTTTATAGTAAGCTTACAATGATATTGTCAGCCGACTTGACTGAACACACCCATGTAACTTCAACAAAACATTTCTTGGAAAGACAGCCCAGAAGGAAAAGGAAGCCTTCTCCCGCACATCGTGTGATGCAATTGCCAGGCAGCAAAAAGAATGCTTCCTGCTGTCAGGTTTCTTACATGGTTAGTTTTATCATGACATTATTTGATTACACTGACTGAATTGCAGACCGATTTCTTTCCTTTATTGAAATGTATGTCCTTTCAATCAAACTTTCCGTCAACAAAAAATCATTATTAATGAACTTCCAACAGCAACAACAAAAAATAACTTACGTTAACGAAAAGATTCTTTTTTTTTCAAAGATAATTGAAAAAAAATCGGTCACTTCCACCCTTATCACTGTAGTATAATGATTCCGTGATCGGGCGTTGGCCATGTCGTTTGCACACCTACAAAAGTCGTCTGTCAACATACTGACTGAACTCGCATGCGCTGCACGTGTTTCGTTCGCTGACACGGTTGTCTGATTGGTGGTTATTTTTAAGCAAGGTAACAGTATCACCCTGTGATAGTCAATAGCCACTGTCAAGGCAAACACTTGAACCATCTGTTACCCAAAGGAAAGTGCAGGAATGAATTGCACATGTACGAAGAGGATGTAAAATGCATAAGCTCAATACTTTTCCAGTGTTGGCGACCCTTACATTGCCACACACTTAGCTCGCTCGCTCGCTCTCTCACTCTTCTCTCTCTCTCTCTCTCTCTCTCTCTCTCTCTCTCTCTCTCTCTCTCACACACACACACACACACACACACACACACGCACACACACACACACTGTAAACTGATGGGGACCGTTGCCTCGCCTCGCCGGTGACTTTACAGTGTAAACTGTACCCCCTCCTTCAACTTCGGCACTTGTAATCATCCTGTGTTCTGCCCCTATCTCTCTAACTGCAGCACTTTTGTTCTGCGGTCATCCGCTGTCTATACTGCCTTTATCATCTGTCCATCTGTCTTTATCATCTGTCCATCTGTCTTTATCATCTGTCCATCTGTCTTTGCTTTGGAAATTCTTCACACAGGATTTTTTTTTTCTCTCTCTTTAAAATGTGTATTAAAATGTCAGCTTTTCTGATGTGATCTGCCGACCAAGCAGTGAAACTGAGGACAGGTGTAAATAGTAGGCCCATCCTGGGATTCCATATGGCATCTGATTATCAACTTGGCCATTCTGTTGTATGCTTCTGGGCTCCCCATACACTGTGTTTGTGCGTCAAAACCCGCCACGAAATCGCAAATGCGTTTCAACATTCCGGACTTAGGGTAGAAACATGCAACAAAATGTTTGCTAGTGCGTACGTCTACGCGTCACTTCAACGTCGAGCGTGTCAATTCTAACCGGTTGATGCGAGATCGGGAAACCCGGCCAAACTCGTAAACGTTCCCTTGGAAAGGCACCTTCTCTGCTAGAATGTAACAGGCAGCATTTTGACAAAAAGTTTTCTTCTGTGTGCGTCATCAATATTGAACGAAGCTAGTTCTGCGATATTCACCCTTACACTCTTTCACAACATCAAAAACAGAAAAAGGAGGAGGGGGGGGGGGTGCGCATTATAAGGAAATCCTTCAAAAAGTCTCAGCAGAAGAAATTTGCTTGGTTACCGAAGTCCAGCAAACAAGACAGAAAGTCGATCTGTCGAAACTATTGTAGCACCTATGCATTCGCTGCTTGCGCTTATTGAAAAAGAGGAAAATGTTTTCGTCGTCGAAATATCAAATGTTTAACATTCGGCTAGGGCAAGATTTTGGTTACCTTTATACCCTCTACGAGGTTTAACGGAGGTATCCAATCCCTATAACTAAAACTTTCTGGGGCTCTGCTACTTCTATAAACCAAATGTGTGGGGAGCACTGTATTTTCGTTGCATTTGATTTTTTTCCAGTTAATCCTGGTAACAAATTCACCTGAAAAGATTAGCACAGTCTTGACTTGTCTGTCTGTATTCCAGCTGTTATGCCATGAAGCAGTGAAGAGAACTGAATATGAAACTGCGAACTTTACATTAGCAGAACAGA
>CM031607.1:76576480-76583980 GCA_018398815.1 Conus ventricosus | reverse complement strand
GACCTACCATTCTCTCTCTCAGCCCTCTGATCCAGACCTACCACTGTAGCAAGCGATTCGCTCGCATGCATCTGGTGTACTTTAGGGGTGAGTTCAGCGAACATGATCATTCCCTGCATATTTCTACATGCCCCTGCTTATTCCTACACTTCCTTGCTTTTTGTACACTCTCCTACTTTTTTTTCTACACTCTTTTTTCACTTCTTCCTGTACTTCTTTTTTCCTACATTTTTCTACCATTTCCCACACTTTGTACTTTTCCTGAAATTTCTTTTTTTTTTTTTTTTTTTTTTTTTTACACGTTCCTATCTTCTCAATGATACTTTCTCCACTTTTCCTTCACTTTTTTTTTATATTTCTTCACAATTGCCTTATTTTCTTCAGCTTTTTACTTTGTCACCATCCCCATCGTTGTGTCTGTATATTGCTACTCTTTCTACACTTTCTAAGAAATCCATATTTCCGCTACTTTTTCCGACTTTCTTTCGTACAAGTTTTTTTTTTTTTTGTGTTGTTTTGTTCTCTTATGGATACCTACTTTTCATCATACTTTATTACATTTTCCAATGCTTTCTGCGTTTATCACAAGTTTGTACTTTTCCCAACATTTCCCTGCTTTTCACCACGCTTTCCATCTTTTCACCATTCTTCCTCCTTTTTCCTTTACTTTTCCACTTTTGAACACTCTTTCCCCTCTTGTTCCGCTACTTTCACACTTTTCGACACATTTTCCTGCTTTTTTCCAATACTTTCCTACTCTTCACCATACTTTTCTACTTTCGTGTTTGTCAGCACACTTTCTTATTTTCTCCTATGATTTCGTAACACTGTCCTACTTATGACTTCATTTTCCTACTTTTCATATACTTCCTTCTTTTCACTACACTTTCCAAGTATTCACCACACTCTCCTATGTTTTCCCCATACTTTCCTACTTTTCTCTATACTTTCCTACTTTTCACCATAGTTTCCTACTTCTTGCCGGTACATAGTGTAACAACAGCGCATTACACCTCACTCCGCCAAGCCTGTAACCTACTGGTAAACACTATTCGATCACATTGTCTGCATACAGTGTAACAGCACCTTAATCCACACTCCTGTAATTTGTAAACCACTTAATAAACACTATTCGATCATACTGCAATATATACCCTATTTTCCTGTGTTTTCCTTCGTTTCACTACACTCTCCAACCCTTTCTTTTGACTTTCCATTTTCACTACACTTTTCGACTTTCCGCTACACATTCTCATTTTTTCCCAATACATTCATTTGCTTCACTACACTTTCCTACTTGTTCCTACACTTTCCTACTTTTCACTACAATTTCTAACTTTTCACTGTAACTTCCTATATTTCACAACACTTTCCTACTTTTTTCTTTAAGATTCCTTCGCTTTACTACACTTTCCTACTTGTTCCTACACTTTCCTACTTTTCACTACAATTCCTAACTTTTCACTATAACTTCCTATATTTCACTACACTTTCCTACTTTTTCCTATAAGATTCCTTCGCTTCACTACACTTTCCTACTTGTTCTACACTTTCCTCTTTTCACTACAATTTCTAACTTTTCACTTTATCTTCCTGTTTTCCGCTACACTTTCCAACTGTTAACGAAAATTTCATATCCCCCCCCCCTCCCCCCCCGAGTCTTTTCAAACCTTTCATCATGTTTTCCTACTTTCCCCTAGGATTTCCTGCGCTTTGCTGCCTGTCCCACTCGTACATGAATTTGTCTGTTTTCCCTTCACTTTCCCCCCGTGTCCTACTTCCCCACACACTTTTGAATGTTTTCCAGCGTTTTTCTACTTGTACACATTTTTTGCCCTTTTTCCTTGTTTTCTCCTATCTTTCCTACGTTCTCCACCCTTTTTTCCTTCGTACATTTTTTGTACTTACTCTTGCGATTTTTGACTTTAACCAGAAAATTCCTACCTCGCCTTCAATGTAATTTTTTTTTGTGTGTGCTAAAATGTCCTACATGTACCAACAAACTCTTTCTTTTCCATACAATTCTTGACCTTTTCTGATAATTACACGCAATGTCCTTTCCCTTGACACTTTCCTTCTTCTACCTAAAATTTCCCACTATTACCTCTATTTCATGCTTTTCCGCATATTTTCTAACAAATTCCTAATTTCCTTACAATTTCTTACTTCTCCATACGACTTCCTTTTCGCTATGCTTTCCGACTGTTGTGACACTTTCCTCGCCTTTCTCCTACGCTTGTGGGTCCATGACGCTAACCTCCGACCCCAAGCTGACAGCGATGCACACTCCCTCGCGGCTCACTCATTCTTTTCCACAGCCGCGCGCATGGCACGTGTTGTCCATCGCAGAGCCAGTTCCAGCTAGCGTGCGCCTTCAGCAAAATTCCCTCTCTCTCATAGTGCCCAGGGATCGTGCGGACAGAGGTACTGACCCAGTTCTCACTGAGCGCGCGTACAGCAGACAATACCGTGCTATGCATTGATCAGATGGGGGGGGGGGGGGGGGGGGGGGGGCCATTACTGCGTTTCGTCACCGAAATCGTATTTCATCTTTACATTTCTTTTCTTTGTGGTGGTTTCCGTGTTTAGTGCATGACTTACACTAAAGATATTTGTGGTCAATCAACAAGAAGTGCCGGAAATCAAGGCAAAATGCCCTGTAGGGGATAGTTGTGAGAATACAGTTCTGGCGTTACCGTAGGGACCCCACATACGCAGTTTCCACCTTTGACCACGTAAGGAATTGTTGTTCAGCTTTGCTATCTGAATATCAGAAAAAGACGGAACTTTTGGAGATGTAACGCTCGAGTGGTAAGATGCGACCCTAATGGATATGGGTTTCTGATCGCAGAGTCGCGGGCTCAGAACCATCAGTGCACTACGGAATTATGGGCATTTTTGCGGCCCCTCCGTATGCATCATCTTTCTGGCGGTATCAGGGAAGCGTTAGATAGGTCCCCTTTACCATTCTACATGGACAGCTGTCGCTTTATGCCATATCCCTCTAGGGCGAGTGCGAATATTGAACTGGAACTTGATCAAAATGTGAACAGGCGATGCCTCTTTCAGCTGCTATCGGACACGCTCTGGCCGGGTGTGAGCACACGCGTCACCTTGACTCCCTGCTCAATACTGTCCCACAGTAAAGGAGGTAGGAAGCTGGTCGCCGCAGGTCCCAGAGGCAGACACACAAAAAAGTCCTGGAATGACAACGTGGCGGACTGGACTAGCTGCGACACCCCTGCCCTGTGCGTGACGAAGGGAAAGAAGCTGTGACAGGATGCCACAGACAATGGAATGATGTGACAGGATGCCACAGACAATGGAATGGTGTGACAGGATGCCACAGACAATGGAATGGTGTGACAGGATGCCACAGACAATGGAATGGTGTGACAGGATGCCACAGACAATGGAATGGTGTGACAGGATGCCACAGACAATGGAATGGTGTGACACAAGTAATCGAAAAGAGGTCTGCAAATCATATGCTGTCGACGCTGAGAAGTCACACCTCTTACGTCGTGACACTCGGAACACTGGTCCTCAGGATGAAATGGGTGGTCCGTCTCGTTAAACACCGGACTGTCACCGTCGGATGTGGTCCTGGGGACAAGTTCTCATCACCCTTACAAGGTTCCCGCGGCGTGTGTCTCAAATAGCTTGTGACAACGAAGTCCAGCTTTTAGCCTCCACCTGTGATTCAGCTACTGAAAGCCGCTGTATCTGCTGGCAGGAGATGGGTTGAGAACAGCCGGACCAGTATAACCAGCTGCATCGGGCAGATGAGACTCTGCGTTCAAGAAAAAGCAATTCCATGTTGGAGAAGAAAACTCTGATTTCAAACCTCTCCTTGCTCCCAGAGCAGGCCATAGTCCCAGGAGCTAAGGGCGACGCCACCTCCACAAAAACCCTCAGTGCTGAATACAGAGACACAGGCCCGCGCTGCGCTCTCTGGCAAACCACGGCGCCATGTCATATCAACTAGCAGGACACTGGGAGACACGTGCACTCAGTCTGTTCTTCAGATGCCTTGTGTTAGGGGCTTACTGGAAAAAGAACGGAGAGTTCAAAGCAGAGGAAGGAGACCATAGGTTTTCCCTGTGGCACCTCACATCACTGTGCACTGCGAAATTCTCCACTTAAAGCAAAGGAAGGAGACCATAGGTTTTCCCTGTGACACCTCACATCACTGTTGCACTACGAAATTCTCCACTTTCTTTAAGTACCACCAAAGTGACTAGCAAAACGCATTGAGAGAAGTACTCAATGAATGCAACAACAACAAAAATTAGAAGCATGCAAACTTTGTGCTGGCTAAACAATACATGTAGTGCAATGTAGAAATTAGGAAATGTGTGCTGAAATGTATATAGAGTATGATGTAGAAAACGTACTAACTGAACAATATATTCAGTGATTTGTAGGAACCAGGAAATCGTACTAACATAGCAATATTTATAGTGTAATGTTGAAACTAGGAAAACCTGTTGACTGACCCTATGTAAATGTAACTTAGAACTCATGCGGACAGAACAGCGCATACAGTGTAATGTAGTAAAACGTGCTAACTAAAAAAAATACATATATAGTGTGGTGCAGAAAACGTGCTAACTGAAAAATACGCATAGTGTGATGCAGAAAACGTGCTAACTGAAAAACACATACAGTATAATGTAGAAAAATTAAACACTAAAATCAGCAAGACTATGTATGGTGAGTGAGAGACTATGTATGGTGAGTGAGAGACTATGTACGGTGAGTGAGAGACTATGTATGGTGAGTGAGAGACTATGTATGGTGAGTGAGAGACTATGTATGGTGAGTGAGAGACTATGTATGGTGAGTGAGAGACTATGTATGGTGAGTGAGAGACTATGTATGGTGAGTGAGAGACTATGTATGGTGAGTGAGAGACTATGTATGGTGAGTGAGAGACCGGTTGGAAAAAGAAGAAGAGACCGAAGAGGAAAAAAGATAGTGCTCATAAAAAAGACTGCTTACTCGAAAAAAAATTAGTAGTGGAAATTGCTTTGTTTTCTTTCCAGGTTTTCTTCTTTTGTTTACCTTTTTTTTTCAGATGCAGAAGTGGATTTTGGCCTTAGGGGAAAAAAGGAGGGAAACAGCAATGCTTTAGGTGATCCATTGATCCAGTAACTGACACTACATTTAAAAAATGAAGTAGAAAAACATGGTAACTGAACAATCCATACAGTGTAATGTAGAACATGTGCTAACTGAACAATGTATGTATTGTAATGTAGAACACAGTGCTAACTGAACAATACATATGGTGGAATGTGGAACTCGTGCCGACTGAACAATACATATATTGTAATGTAGAAAGCGTGCTAACTGAACAATACATATATTGTAATGTAGAAAGCGTGCTAACTGAACATTACATATATTGTAATGTAGAAAGCGTGCTAACTGAACAATACATATATTGTAATGTAGAAAGCGTGCTAACTGAACAATACATGTGTAATGTAGAACACGTGCTAACTGAACAATACATGTAGTGTAACATAGAACACGTGCTAGCTGAACAATGTATGTATTGTAATTTAGAACACAGTGCTAACTGAACAATACATATGGTGGAATGTGGAACTCGTGCTAGCTGAACAATACATATATTGCAATGTAGAACACAGTGCTAACTGAACAATACATATATTGTAATGTAGAACACGTGCCAACTGAACAACACTTGTGCAATGTAGAACACGTGCTAACTGAACAATACATATGGTGGAATGTGGAACTCGTGCTAGCTGAACAATACATATATTGTAATGTTGAACACGTGCAAACTGAACAATACATATATTGTAATGTAGAACACGTGCAAACTGAACAATACATATATTGTAATGTAGAACACGTGCCAACTGAACAATACTTGTGTAATGTAGAACACGTCCAAACTGAACAATACATATATTGTAATGTAGAACACGTGCCAACTGAACAACACTTGTGTAATGTAGAACACGTCCAAACTGAACAATACATATATTGTAATGTAGAACACGTGCCAACTGAACAACACTTGTGTAATGTAGAACACGTGCTAACTGAACAACACTTGTGTAATGTTGAACACGTGCTAACTGAACAACACTTGTGTAATGTAGAACACGTGCTAACTGAACAACACTTGTGTAATGTAGAACACGTGCTAACTGAACAACACTTGTGCAATGTAGAACACGTGCCAACTGAACAACACTTGTGTAATGTAGAACACATGCTAACTGAACAATACATATATTGTAATGTAGAACACGTGCCAACTGAACAATACTTGTGTAATGTAGAACACGTGCTAACTGAACAATACTTGTGTAATGTAGAACACGTGCCAACTGAACAACACTTGTGCAATGTAGAACACGTGCCAACTGAACAACACTTGTGTAATGTAGAACACGTGCCAACTGAACAATACATATATTGTAATGTAGAACACGTGCCAACTGAACAATACTTGTGTAATGTAGAACACGTGCCAACTGAACAATACATATATTGTAATGTAGAACACGTGCCAACTGAACAACACTTGTGTAATGTAGAACGCGTGCCAACTGAACAATACTTGTGTAATGTAGAACACGTGCCAACTGAACAACACTTGTGTAATGTAGAACACGTGCTAACTGAACAACACTTGTGTAATGTAGAACACGTGCTAACTGAACAACACTTGTGCAATGTTGAACACGTACCAACTGAACAACACTTGTGCAATGTTGAACACGTGCCAACTGAACAACACTTAATGTAGAACACGTGCCAACTGAATAACACTTGTGTAATGTAGAACACGTGCCAACTGAACAACACTTGTGTAATGTAGAACACGTGCTAACTGAACAATACATATATTGTAATGTAGAACACGTGCCAACTGAACAATACATATATTGTAATGTAGAACACGTGCCAACTGAACAATACATATATTGTAATGTAGAACACGTGCTAACTGAACAATACATATATTGTAATGTAGAACACGTGCCAACTGAACAACACTTGTGTAATGTGGAACACGTGCCAACTGAACAACAATTGTGTAATGTGGAACACGTGCCAACTGAAAAATACATGTGGTGTAATGTGGAGAACGTGCTAACTGAACAATACATGTAGTGTTACGTAGAACACGTGCCAACTAAACAATACATATTGTGTAAAGTAGAAAACGTGCTAACTGTACAATACATATAGTGTAATATGAAACTAGGAAAACGTGCTAGCTGAACAATACATATAGTGTAATATGAAACTAGGAAAACGTGCTAATTGAACAACACATACAGAGTAGCTTGAAACTATGAACTGAATAACACTAGGAAAAGATGGTAATTTAACAATACATATAGTTTAATTTGAAACTTGGAAAAAGTGCTACATGAACAATGCATATAGTGTAAAGTAGCATTCAGGAAAACGTGTGATTAAGATTCACATAGAATGTTCTGTAGA
>CM031607.1:76568980-76571480 GCA_018398815.1 Conus ventricosus | reverse complement strand
AACATGCAATGGAAGACAATAAAATATGCAATGGAAGACAAAGGCAATGGAAGTTGAGGAAAGGTAAAATAGGCAATGGAAGACAAAGGCAATGGAAGCTAAGGAAACCTAAAACATGCAATGGAAGACAAGGCAATGGAAGTTAGGGAAACGTAAAAACAGGCAATAGAAGACAAGGCAATGGAAGTTAAGGGAAGGTAAAACAGGCAATGGAAGACAAAGGCCAGACAAGGTAAAAGAAAGGCAAGGCAATGGAAGTTAAGGAAAGGCAAAGTAGGCAATAGAAGACATAGCAAGACAGATTAATGAACGCAGGGGCGATAGAAGGCAAGGACAGACAAGGCAAGGAACGAAAAGGCAATGCAGGACGAGGTAAGGCAAATCAGGGTAAATCAGTACATGAAAAAAGAGAATCGCGAGGGCAACGAGCCCAGGCTCCTATGACGAATTTGTCAGCCCTCACCAGGCGTCTGCGAACAAGGACAGGCCGCCTATCAATTGGAAACATCCTGAGCATCTTCCGTCCCACATCGCTAAGGGTTGATTTAACACAGTCAAGATGAGAACTGCTCCTGTTGTCTCTTTCGTATGCCTGCTATTGATGTCTTTTTTTCTGTATCCCTATTGTGTTTGTTTGTTTGTTGTTTGTTTGTTTGTTTGTTTATCTAACAGAGAGTCGGTTGGTTGGTTGGTTGGTTGGTCGGTTGGTTGGTTGGTCGGTTGGTCAAATTGTTGGTTGGTCGGTTGGTTGGTTGGTTGATTGGTTGGTTGGTTGGTTGGTTGGTTGGTTGGTTGGTTGGTTGGTTGGTTGGTTGGTTGGTTGGTTGGTTGGTTGGTTGGTTGGTTGGTTAGGTGAATAGCTGGCTGTTTAGGTAAACGAAACATTAAGCAGTCCTGCTGTCATAAGTTTCACTCATATCTTGCATGAATGTGCACACACACACACACACACACACACACACACACACACACACACACACACACACACACACACCACACACACACACACACACACACCACACACAACACACACACACACACACACACACAACACACACACACACACACACACACACACAACACACACACACACACAACTTACTACTACCGTTAAGTAGAAGGAAAGGAAGGAGGAGGACAGAGAGACAGACAGAGAGACAGACAGACAGACAGACGGACGGACAGACCATCCGACAGCATTGTTCCCCAATTCGTACAAAGCGGACCTTACTTGAAGGACAAAGCTGTAAGCGGGTTACATCTCTCAGCAGAGAGCAGGATGCTGGCAAAGAACAGATTAATCTACAGATGACAGAATAACATAGGATCCAACCTTTGACTTGATGCTACTATAGGCAGCCTTGGTTCCCTGGTTTGTTTGTAATGCAGGGTTAGTCGCCCGAACCAAACAACGCCCACAGTCAGTCATGTTCTGTTGTCCACCATGCTTTGTTATCACAGTGACCTCAATGTCGATTACCTTTCCCTGTCTGACCCTTGGTCAGTTTGTGTTGAGGTCGTAGGTATTGACGAACGAGTGAGGACTGTGGCTGGGCGCTTCGTCTGAAGGGTATAGTCTAGGACTCCGCGACTTGGCAATTATTTTTTTTTCCCCTTGTTTTAAATCGATATATCAGAGTTACAAGTACGCTAAACAAACAAACAACAACAACAAAACAGAAAAGAAAAAAAGGACAGTGCGCAAATTTCAACACAACAGTGGTATTTTTGTCAGTCACACGTATAACCGTATAACGTTGTTAACTGGGGAAAAAAGAAAGAAAAGAAATGATAATAGTAACAATGACCAACGACATCAACAACAACAACAACAAGAAGGAGAAGAAGAAGAAGAAGAAGAAGAAGAAGAAGAAGAAGAAGAAGAAAGATAATAATAATTTTTAAAAAATGTTAAAAATCATTATTTTTATTATTATTATTATTATTATTATTTAGAAAGAGAGAGGGGTTAGTTACCGCCAAGGACATAGACAAACAAAGCACAGGACAAGACACAATGCATTTGAGACCTCTTGGGTCTTCTTCATGCAAAAACAAATAACACTTAGGACAGTGAAAACGAAGAACGAGAAACCACTTACCTTCTCATATTCGCGCACGGTCAAAGTGGTTGCCGGACGGAAACGAGGCCACCCAGGAGGGGATCATGGGAGAGGAAATAGTGAGGGGCGGGGGGGGGGGGACGATGGAGTTTGTGGTTTGTTTTGTAGAGTGGTATGATTTAATTAGTGACGGTAGTGATTATGGAGGATGATGATAGTCCTTAGTGGGGCCAAAAAATAAAAAATAGAAAAATACAGAAATCAATAAATAAAGAATTAAATAGATTATTTCATTAATTAATTAACTTAAAAATAAAAAGAAATAAAATAAAAAAATAGAAAAATAAAGAAATCAATAAATAAAGAATTAAATAGATTATTTCATTAATTAATCAACTTAAAAAATAAAATGAAATAAAATATTAAATTAAAAAAAA
>CM031607.1:76556480-76558980 GCA_018398815.1 Conus ventricosus | reverse complement strand
TGTGTGTGTGTGTGTGTGTGTGTGTGTGTGTGTGTGTGTGTGTGTGTGGTCAGTGTGTGTATGTGTGTGTGTGTGTGTGTGTGTGTGTGTGTGTGTGTGTGTGTGTGTGTCAGTGTGTGTGTGCGTGTGTGTGTGTGCGTGTGTGTGTATATGCGTGTGTGTGTGCGTGTGTGTGTATATGCGTGTGTGTGCGCGTGTGCGTGCCTGCGTGCGTGTGTCTGTGTCTGTGTCTGCGTGTGTCTGTGGTGTGTGTGTCTGTGTGTACGTCAGCATGTGTGTGTGTGTGTGTGTGTGTGTGTGTGTGTGTGTGTGTGTGTGTGTGTGTGTGTGTGTGTGTGTGTGTGTGTGAGTGTGTAGTGTAGTGTAGTGTAGTGTAGTGTAGTGTAGTGTAGTGTAGTGTAGTGTAGTGTAGTGTAGTGTGTGTGTGTGTGTGTGTCAGTGTGTGTGTGTGTGTGGTGTGTGTGGTGGTGTTGTGTGTGTGTGTGTGTGTGTGTGTGTGTGTGTGTGTGTGTGTGTGTGTGTGTGTGTGTGTGTGTGTGTGTGTGTGTGAAATTGTAAATCAATCACCAGTTCAAAAAATCGAGAAACCTCTAGGCATGTCAGCCCACTGTGATTCCGAACATTGTCGTCAGTCATGACAAAAATGTACGACACCAACACATCTCTCTCTCTCTCTCTCTCTCTCTCTCTCTCTCTCTCTCTCTCTCTGAACGATGTTTGTAATCCAACATCCTCCTGCTTATCTTTCGCCAACGACCGCCTGCATCCGTTCTGTGTGAAATGCCAATGGCGGCAGTGAAGACTGAGTCTCCAACAGGGAAGTGTTTTGCGATGGTTAAAGAATGAGAGGTTTTCATACCGAGCAATCGCCCAGCATCCTTGTCAAACTGAAGTGTCAGGCAGTCAGTCAGTCGCTCAGATCGGCTGTACACTGGATGTCTCCTGGCCTACTTACTGCTTCTTCCGAAGACTTGGAATCGTAAGTGTTTGGGTGGTTTGAAGAAACGATGTTTTTAAATACCAGTGAATGCCTGAAGTAATTTCGACTTAGTAATAGCCTGCGATCCGAAATTTGAAGACGCGAAATTTGAATGACTCGTTGCGGACTAGAATAGAACCATTTTGCTGCAAATCAGCGTGGAGACTTTAAAGACCCGTGTTAGAGGTTTGATAGATTGAAAAGTACTCTGCGGTATCACATGAAAGTTGTTGGTTTCTCTGACTATTTAAAACCATAACTTCGGGTCTAGTTTGTACGGTACTGAGCCGGCGAGCCTAGAAGGGTTGTTCGTTTACGTTCTATGACTTGCTTCTTTCAGAGTTGGATTGTCGTTCACTGAGTTACTTCTTCTTGTGGCTGTTGCTGTTCTTTTTTGTTCGCTTGTGTTTTCTTTTCTCTGTGCGTGTGTGTGTGTTGTGTGTGTGTGTGTGTGTGTGTGTGTGTGGTGTGTGTGTGTGTGTGTGTGTGTGTGTGTGTGTGTGTGTATGTGTGTGTGTGTGTGTGTGTGTGTGTTTGTGTGTGTGTTGTGTGGTGTGTGTGTGTGTGTGTGTGTGTGTGTGTGTGTGTGTGGTGCGTGCGCATATGTGTGTGCGCGTGTGCGTGCGCATATGTGTGTGTGTGTGTGTGTTTGTGTGTGTGCGTGGGTACGTGTATGTGTGTGAGTATGTGTGTGTGCGTGCACGCGCGTATGTGTGTGTGTGTGTGTCGTGAGTGCGTGCGTGTGTGGTCTTTTCATCAGCATCATCATCATCTTCTTCTCCTCTAGTGATGCAACAATGAATCATGTTCAACCAGCTGGTGTGGTGCAGTGGTTAGGGTCGCCAAGTAACCATCTATGAGGTCATGGGTTCACTTCTCATCAGACCCATTCATCTGTGTGATTTGAGGGGGGGGGGGGGGGGGGGGCTATGACCGGCACCTACCCAGATTTCAGTGCGCTATAAACTCAAATGAAGACTGGAAACATACCGTCGAATTCCATCCACGTCATGGATGCGTCACCGAGATTGTTCCTCACATGTTCGAGTGCTGCCGGTGTCTGTTCCTCTCGGGCCTGGTTTGTACCGGGGTGGATTACGTAAGGGAGCGTAGCCTTTCTCTTTTGGTGACCTCAGTTTCGATTTCCTCCCCACGTTCATGCGGTGTCAACATAGGGGTATCAGGTGGTTACGGGACTGTCGCTGAATAAACGTAGTGTAGCCAGCCAGAGGGTGGACGACTAGGGAGGAGTTGCCGGGGAAGGGGGGGGGTGGCGTATGCGACCAAGCAATGATTGTGTCAGTAGGGAGGGGGGAGGGGTGCGGGGTGGGGTGGGAGAGGGGGCTTAATACATGGTGTCTCACATGAACTTGATTAGAACACACACCACTGAACACCACTGGAGTAACTCGACATCAGTGCAGGACTCAACTGGCGGGTTTCCCCATGACGTCAAGGTCTTGACACTTCCCTGTTGGCTGCTGGTGTCGTGACTGCGATGGGACAGACCGGGGGATGGGG
>CM031607.1:76531480-76551480 GCA_018398815.1 Conus ventricosus | reverse complement strand
CACATCCTAATCAACCCACATCCTAAATCACAGTGACAGCTTGGTGTGATCCCCTGAATGTGTTTTCAGTACGAATAGAAACATCGGGATCAAGACGACTGAAAAACAGATGATCACGAAAACATTTTGCCGCGTTGCTCTGGCATCACGGCATCGATCGAAACGTTATTAGTGCCAACGGTGAACTGATGACTCGCTGCCGGGTTAGTAAACAACAAATAAGGGCTGACAGTAGCGATGGTGCAAAAAGGAGAACGGTGAGTGGTGTTGCCTATATATATATACCGACCACCCAGCCACGAAACAAAAGCAAGACAGTGAGTGGTTGTTTATGCACGGCATCATCCACCCACTAGGAAACAGTCCACCCGGCGGGCCTGGACACCAGAACTGCCGACGGTTAGCGATGCCCCGAGCCCTTTCATTGTCCTACAAATCTCTGCTGTTTCACACCCTCTCGTCCCGCTCCCCCCCCCCCCGCCCCCCCCCCCCCCCCCCACCCCACCCCCACCCCCCCTTCCTCCCCTCCCGCCTCTCGCCCCCTCCTTTTTCTTTTTCTTTTTTTTTCCCGTTGTTTTTAATTTTCTCTCTCTACTCGTTGAATTGTGTTCAGTTCTTCTCTGTCACTATTAAAGTTTGGTTTTAACAACTACATGGTCTCTGTTGCTTTTCCTGAGTGAACGCTCACTCACTCACTCTGACCCCCCCCCCCCCCCCCCCCCCCCCCCCCCCCCCTCCTCTTCTTGAACTGTTTTCAGTATTGCTCTGTCCGTTGCATTTTCTGTTTCTCTTTCACTTGACGAAGGGCCTGGGCTCGAAACGTCGTGTTCTTTTTCTTCACAGGATCTTTTCCAAACAAGGTCCTTTTTCATGTTCTGTGTTTTACCTTCAAGATCTAGCAGTCGTACTTCATCTTCAGTGGAACCCAGGCGTTTTTTCTGATTATCACAAAACTGAGATACTGTAAAACAGCCTGGCCTGATAATCTGACTTGGAAATGGATTAATTATTCTTTTGGTTTTAATGTTTGATCTGCTGGTAATATTCTGTAGTTTTCTTTATTTGAGAGAGGCAGATTTTTCTTCTTCTGGCCGGATTGCTTATTTTGATTCTAACTCTCTGTAAAAAAAAAAAAAAAAAAAAAAAAAAAGATCCGAACAACACTAACAACCATAAAAATTCATTCCTATCCAATGTATGTGGCAAGTTATATATTTTGTCATGTACAAAGAACTGAAATAATCGACTTGGGAATCGAACTTTGCAAGAAAATAGCAAGCAGGGTTTAAGGGTAAAAACACTGTAGATTATATGTGTAAAGTACTGCTTGCAGTTCGAAAACACCACGCACCTGAAATCTGTTGTAGCATTTTTTCGATTTGGAAAAGGCCTTTGACACGTTTTGTTTTTTTGTTTTTTGTTGTTGTTGTTGTTGTTGTTTTTAACGTTCTGTGGCTAATACTCGTAAAGAATGACGTTAAAGCTTAAGTAAATTGCTGTGTGATAAATATGTTTAAGAAAGCGAACTAAAGTAAGGCTTCAGAGCACATTTTCAAATTGTATCAAATGCTGTCGAGATGTTAAGCAGGGGGGTATATCCATGAACTTATGTCAGCAGTAATCTTTCATTGGAGGTATGTTATAGATTTCACCACACATTACTGGCTTCTTCATTCTGCTCTTTTAACCAATATAACATTCTGCTTTCGTGTCAAACAGTCATGGATCTTCAGACGAAGATTATATAGCTCACGTAGAGCGGTATTTAGGAATTAACTTAGCCACATTATAGCTTTAAGAAAGAGGGTGCCATGGTAGTATGATGGTAGTAGGGTGACTATATGAAATACGTACAAATGTAGAATTTCTGTTACAAGAGAACTCATATCAGATTCAGATGCAATGACATTTTTTAAGCATTCTTAACACTTTAAAAAAAAGTAAATGCAAAACTGTCCACTAGATATATTTTTTGAAATTATTCGATCCACAGGTCTAAGCTTTTTGATACAATAAGGAGCAGAGGTGTAGGGCATGTGTAAAGATGTTACTGTTGAGCCTGTCCATTTATTCATAATAAAATGATTTCTTACCGTTGGATGCACGAACTCCAGATAAATTTGTGTGTTGAGATTTAGGAATAGAGAATTCACATATAACATGTTTGACGTATTGGTTCAAATCGATAGGCGAGTTGCCACTTCCACCGGGATGAGATCTCTTCTTCGTGCAAATCATAGAACCCGATTTCGATGCGGGCAGTTTTGTTCCGGAACGAGACCTGAGCGGAGCGCTAACAATGCTGTGATCAGCTCAACTCCTGTGTGATAAATCTTTCAACAGAAGAATCAGACTAGGTCGAAAAATAAACTGAGATTACGTAATGGTTTTATGACAAAGACAACCCCCCCCCCCCCCCCCCAAAAAAAAAACCAAGCCTAGAGGCTAAATCGTCATTTAGCAATGCACACATAAACTCTCTCTCTCTCTCTCTCTCTCTCTCTCTCTCTCTCTCTCTCTCTCTCTCTCTCTCTCTCTCACACACACACACACACACACACACACACACACACACACACACACACACACACACACACACACACACACACACACACGTTACCTACATAATCTACTTCTCTGTGCATTTTTTCTATCTGTCTAAATCGAGAGTATTGCACAGTTTTCAAGCGATGTTTCAAAATAGCGAAAAGTGAAATTTGGGCTCTCTCTCTCTCCTCTCCCCTCCTCCTGTTCAGAAAACCCAGAAAAAGCTGTTAAACCCCCAACTTGCCCAACCACCGATTTTTTTGGGGCAAAAGTGGCCAAAAGCCCCCTTTTTCCCTTGGGGGAAAGAAGAAAAGAGAGAATAACCGGCAGACAGACGGGACAGACAAAGAAGAGGGGGGAACAGAGAGAGACGGGGACAACAACAGAGAGGCGGGCACACAACAACACACGAAAGCCTATTACTGTTCTCGAAAGTAAGATTCAATAACTAAAAAAAAACGGATTATCTACAAACAAACATACTTTTCGGGGTTTATCCGTTTTTAATAAAATTTTAAACTAAATTTTTAAAGATTTCAGTTTTTTGTTTAATCCTTTTTTTTTTCCTTTAAAAATTTTCAATAACACCCTTTTTTCGCGCAAACATTCTTCAAATGGTTCGCCTTTATTTTGAAAAAAAATACAGTTTTAACTTTTTCTCAAAAGGGTTTTTTAAAAAACTGAGTTATTTTTCTGGCATAAAATCCCACACTTTTTCCCAAAGCATGTTTCCCACTGAAAGTATTTTTCGACAAAGTTTTTTTTTTTTTTTTAATTTTCTTTTCGGGGCCGAAAAGTCACTTAATAAATAGTGCGGCTTTCCCTTTCCCAAACAGCCCTAAAAAAACTTTTCAAAAACACTCACTCGTTTTTTTGCGGGGTTTAAACAAAAAATATATGCATCATCTGTAAAATTAAACCTTCTATTAGGGATATGCTTTGTTCCATTTAATGTTGGACAAAAAAACCACAATATGATTAAAATTAAACGATAAATGTTTTTTAAAAGGTTTCCGAGGAAAAATATTGTTTTTTCCACAACCAGTTGCCCAAACTCAAGGGAACAATGAGGGGTTTTTGCCCTAAATTTTAAAAACTGCCCATAGTTTTTATAACAAACTTAATCAAATTTCCATTTATTGTTTTTATCATACCTCTGTCAAAACTTGTTCATTTTTAAAAAACCCCTATGGGGCCTTTAAATGCGAAAATTTAAAACCCAATCATTCCCGTAAAAATTGTTTTATTTGGGATAATTTGATTTTGTTGCTTGTTTTTTTGCCCTTTAAATATCCCCCCCCTTTTGTGAAGAGGGAGCCGGAAATTTAAGTTTTTTTAAAGGGTTAATTTTTTTGCCAGCAAAATTAAATTTCCCTTTTTAAAAGGAGGGTAAACAAATTTCCCCAAAACCCCCCATCCCTTTTTAAACTTTCTTTTAAGACAGAAATTTCAAATTTCTTTGGTGAACGTGTCTCCTAATTTCATTTGCGGAATGAATTTAAATTTTTTAAAGAAGCACCCTTTAAAAATGTTTTCTTCTGTGGGGGATGTACGGTTTTTTCCCCCCATACGGCTTTATTTCAACTCTTTTGACAATTTTTCCTTTCTGGAAAGACTTACATGAAAAAGGGGCCAGGGGTTTGAAGGTTTTAAAATTTTTTTTGGCGGCAAAAATTTTTAAAATGGGTTTAATAATTTAAAATTTTTTATTTCCCATTTAAAAAAGGTTCTAATGCCATTTGATTCGGGTTTTCAAAACTTTTTTATATTCTTAGGGCCCAAAACCTTTAATTTCCCCTCTAGATTGCGGCAGCTTTTTAGTTTAGGAACTTTTTACTGCGCTAACCCTTTGCGTTTATAATCACCATTTTTAGTTTACTAAAAACCCATACAAAGTGCCTATCCCCCGTTCTTTAAAAGGGCCCGCAACGTCCCCAGGTCTTTTAATTTTAAAGGGAAAAATTAACCCCCACAGGGGGCTAAGTAACCCCCTAAGGGTTCTTCGGGCCCCCACGAAAAAAAAAAAAAAAATTTTTATAGTACGTTTTAAAATTTTTTTTCCAAAAAAATTGTGCGGGTTTATCTTTTTTAAAGGGCCCACCCGTTTTGTCTTTAAATTTTTAAAAAAAAAATGTTTCCGGGCCCCTCCCAAAAAAAAAATCTTTAAAAAACTTTTAAATTGGGGAAAATTGAAAAATTTTTTAAACCCCCCCCAATTTTGAGTTTTCCCCTGAGGCAGAGGTTTTTTAAAACAGTTGAGGGGCCTTCCATTTTAAAAAGTTTTAACATTTGTTTATTCAAAAAAATAAAACATAGAGTAATAAAAGTAATGCAAAAATTGAGGGGGTTTTTCCCCCTCAAACGGTTTATCGGGCCCAAAAACACAAAAAAATTGATTGGGAAAGATTGCTATTTTAAAAACCCCAACCCTTTTAGCTAGCTTTTTTCCCAAAATTCGATTTTGCTTTTTAAAGGTTTGAATTTTAAATTTGTTTTTAGATTTGCATTTTTTAAGTTTTAAAGAAAATGTCTAAGTTAATCATTGTTTTTTTTTAGTGACAAAAACCCGAAAAAACCATAAGGTTTTGTTAACTGTTTAACGTCGTTTTTTTCCCTTTTCATATTTTGAAATTTTATTTTTCCCCCTTGGCTTTGGGTTATTTTAAAACCATACACTTTTGAAAAATATTTCATGGAGCGCAAACCTTTTTTGGCCCCCAAATTGTTACAATAGATGTTCAAAAAACAAAGGGGCGGTTTTGATTTGTTATTGTTCCAAATTTTTTTTAAAAAAAATTTAAAAAAATGAGGCTTTCCAAATATACTATGAAAAAATTTTCCCTGTTGGGCCGCACTAAAATTTAAAAAAATATAAAAAATGAACCCCCTCGACATTTCTGTGACCCAACGTGTTTTTTCCAAAAAAAGGGTTTGAGTACCCCTTTAAAACCCGATATCTTAACCCCCCTAAAAAAAAACCCCCACATCGCGAAACCCGATTTTTTTAGTAAACCGAGGGCAGTTTTTTTCAAACCATTTAAATTTTTGCTGTTTTGTCCCATAAAAGGGGTGTGGATGCGAAAGCTGACCCACTTTAATCCCCTTGACCCTTTGGGGGAGGTCGTGTACAAAATTTTTTTTTTATTCCCTTTAGGTTTTAATTTTTTTGGATAAAACTGCGGGGCCCCTTTTCCCCAAAATGACAAAAACCTTTTAAAAATCCATTCACAAAAAATAGACATAAAAGGGTTTTTAAAAGGGATCTTTTAACGAATTCAATTTAAAAACCAAGACGGACTTTAGCCAAAAGTTGGATTTTAAATCGGGTCTGGGCCCCCCTTTTTTTTTGGGGGCATGCACAGAAAGTTTAAAAATTTTGACTGGAATTCCTTACACATCTTTCTTTCAAACGCAAAAAGTTTTTTCCCCTTCGGGTCCTTAGAGAAGAGTTAAAAAACAGAAATGGACAACATTTTTCAAAGACATTTCCAAAGGGGGCCTAAAGGGGGGGAAAATAAAGAAAAAAACGACCAAAAGTACTTATTTTGGGTTGTTTGTTTGGGCGCAAGCAAGGAAAGATAAAGGGCATAATGACCCTTTTAATGGCTTTGACGCGAAAAAACCCAAAAATTTACCAAATTTAGGGGACGCCTTTAAATTCTATTTTTAATTTCCCTTCAAGTTTTAAAAAGGTAACCAAAATTTTTTTCAATACGCAAAACCCGAAAGAAAAATTGCGGTTGGCAGGGTTTTAAACCCTGCGGGCCCTTCTGCCCTTGGGTCCAAAATGGGAAAAAAAAAACTTTAAAAATAAAATTTTCTTAAAGCAGGCAATAGAACAAAAGGGTTTGGAAAAACGACAAAAAAACTGAGCCAGAAATATTGCAAGAGAAAAAAAACCCCCCAAGAATAATTATCCAACCCCCCGGGCCCAAAACCCCAAAAAGGGGGCCATTAAAGATCAGAAAAAGTCGGGGACTCGTTCGCGATGACCATGAATTTTAAAAAGGCCCAGCGTTTGTTTTGGAAACGGGCCTGGGAAAACTCGGTTTTTAATTTTACAAAATTTTTAACCCAACTTTAAAGGGAAAAAAAAATCCCCATAAGTGTTTCGGAAAAAACCCAAAAACTACTTTGCTTCCCAGAAAAACAAAAGCCACTGACAATCCCCCCCAATTTTCCCTTAAAAGGTTCAGGGCCCTTCCCAGCTAATTTTTTTAATAAACTTGCAGATCAAAGCTTTTTTAAAAAAACCCATGTTTTAATTTCAGGCGATGGGGGGGCGGAGGAAAGGTTTTGACTCCCACCGCCCCCCTGAAAAAATTTAACCCCCCAACACCTTTGTTAAAGGCAAATCCAAGGCTGTTATAACGTTTATAAGGGGAACCCCCTTGCCCCCAAAACAGTTTTGGGATTCTTTTCTGCAGGGGTTTGTGTCTTCATAAAAAATTTATTGGTAGTTTCTTTTTTCAACCCACAAGTTTCGAAAATTTTTTCCTCGGTTAGTGTTACCCTTTCTGGGCCCTTGCTGACTTTTTTGGGTTCAAGATCTTTTAGACTTTGGGTTATTTCTTTCTTTAAAATCATGCCCAAATTGGCGTCATCAGCCTCAAGAGTTTTTCTTTTCTCTTTTTAAAAGCTCATTTTCCCCTATTTTTGGTAAATTTTTTTTTTAAATTTTCCCCTTGAAGGTTTTAAATTTCGATAAAGGGGCCCGCTTTTTTCCGCATGGGGGGGCGAGTGTGTTAGCCTTTAAAAACGCGTTTTCTTCTAAAAAAACGGGAAATTTCCCTTCTATTACATTTTTTAAAATTCCACCTGCTGATTGTTTATTTTTTTTAAATTTCCATTTTTTGCTTTTTTGGTTATTTTTGGGGAGTTTTTTCAGTGTGTTTTAAAGTTTAGCAACCCCCTTCCCCCCTTTTTTTTGGCCCTAAAAAGGGCCCAAAGGGCGATTTTGTACCCCGCAGGGAGTTTTTTCAAATTTTAAACCCCACGGCAAAAAACTTTGAGGGGTCTTTTTTAGTTGAAAGGGTGAAAAGTTGTCCTTGGCGCCCCTCACAAAAAAATGGTTTTTTTTTAAACTTCAAAATCAAAAGGGTCTATAAATTGGGAGGTTTTTGGCCCAAAATTTTGGGTTTTAAAAAGATCGGCCCTTTAACTTTCTTTAAATTTTTAAAAATACCGACTTTTGGAAATTCCCCCGATTTCTAAAAATTTCATCATGCAATGAGAGCCCCGGGAGCGAGGGGCCGCCCCCAAGGGAATCACTCATGTCTTTTTCCACGATCAAAAACATAAAAATCTTCTTCTTAAATTGCCTGCCATGTTTTTTTAAAATAATTAATTTTTTTAAATTTTTTTTTTATAAAAAAATGTTAAAATGAATATGGCTCGATTCTTGACCCGCATAAAAGACTGAAAAAACCCCTTTTGGGGCTTTAAAGGGAAATAAAGGGTTTTTAAAATTTTCCAAAAAACCCCATCTATATAATGCAGATAAAAATTTTTATGTAAAATTTTTCCGGGCCCTAGGAGCAGATGAATGATTTTTGCCAGGCCGCGGTCTTACTTTCAAAATAGTACTAAATTAAAACAACAAAAAAAAACAGGAAAATTTTCCAAAATTTTGGGGGGGGGCCCAAAAATTGTTAAAAAAATTTCTTAAAATTTTGGGGGGGAAAGAAATAATTTTTTTTACAAAATTCAACAAAATTTTAAACCCAATTTAAATCTTTTGGGAAAAACCGGGAATAAAAGGGGGTTTTTGATCTTGCGTTTAAAGGAATCGAAAAAGGAAAAAGAAGGGCACTAAAAAAAAAAATAGGCGCTGAAGATCAAAAAAAGGGGGAAAAAAGTTTGAAACCGTAAATTTTTGCGTATAAAAAATGTTTTTTTAAATTCCCTTTTTTTTTGAGTTTTTTAAAAGCGCATGCCCAAATTCCTTTCAAGGGAAATTAAAAGCCCGACTGTAATATGAACAATTTTAACGAATAAAACGTTTTATCAGATCAACAGACACCAAAAGAATGACAGATTTCGAAAATCTCTTTTGATTTTGAGTTTTTTAGCAACCCCTTTTTAAAGAAAAGGCTAAATTGGCAACAATTTTCAGAAAAAATTTTCAAAATTAGAAAGAGTGTTTCATCATACAAAAATACCCCAGAAGGCGGGGCAGACAAAAAATGGTTTTTTTAAGTTTTAGTGTGCGCAAGATCGTTTAAAAAGGTTTTTTTTTTTGCTGTTTGAAGATGAAAAAAACCTTTAAAAAAGAGAAAGTAAAATTTTTTTTAACCCTAAAATAGCAAAAGTGCAATGTCCCTTTGTGGTACCCCTAACCAAATCAAACGCCGGGGGTTTAAAACCCTTTATAAACTTTTTGGGACGAAAAAAGGGAAAATTGTTTGGGGGGGGGGGGGGTTAAAAGGGTCTAACACAACCTTGGCTAAAAAAAAATTTCCCTTTTAAAATTTTGGGGCCTTGATGTTTAAATTTAAACCAAAAAAAAAGGGGTTTTATGGTTTTCCCTAAGGTCAAAAAGGGGGAAATCTTGCTTTGGAAGCGGGAGAGCTGGAGGGGGACGTAATAAAATTTAAAATTGATAAAAAAGAAAACCGAAAACCGCTTAATGTACATTTTGTTTTTAAAAAAGTTTCGCAGCTAAATTTTTGAAAAAAACAGATTAAAGATATACAAAAAAAAATTTATTTTTTTTTTAAATAAAAAAGCATGTCGTTCAAGTTTTTTCCAAATGTCCCTAAAAACCCCGCCCCCCCAAAAGAAGGAAATTGAAACCCCTAACATAAAAACCTTTAAAATTAACAAACATTAGAAAAATGCAGAAAGTACAAGAGCAAGCCTTTAAAAAAAATACAGCAAAAACCAAACAAAAGGTATTTGCTCCCTTTAATGCGGTTACTTATGTTAAATGGGAATCGACTATAAGTGCTTACCCGCGGGAACGAGGGGTTGGTTTTAAAGAAAAGGGGCCATAGGCGCCCCCGCATTTTTTACCTTTGGGGGGTTTGTCTTTAGCTCTGGGCCTGTGTTCATTAGCTGTGGGTTCCCGAAGCAAAAAATAAAAACAAAAACCCCAAAAAGCACAAGTAGGGTTCAAAAAAACAGCAAAACTTAGTCTTTTAAAAAATGCAATAAAAAAAAAGCGCTATTGACTCAAACATCACGGATAAAAAAATTTAAATGTTTACGGGCCAAAATTTTTGATGACTAAAAAAGACAAAAGTTTGATTTTCAAAGAAAGGGGGAGGGACAATTTTTTCCCTCAAAAAGCCAACCCCGAGCAGAAAAAAAAGGGGAATGTTTAAAAAAAAAGTAAACAAAACTTTAAAACTTGTTCAAAACAGCTCACATTAACAAAAAACCGAAGGGTGTTTATACTTTAGTTTTGAGTCCAAGCGAAAAAAAGGACCGTTGATATTGGTTCTGTTTAAAGTTTTTTTTTTTTAATTTAAAAAAAATATTTTGGTTTAGAAAAAAAAGGAAAGCATGGCAAAGATATATGAAGGAAAAGACGAATTTTTTGAAGGAATGCCATAAAAGAAGGTTTAAAAAGAGCATAAAATGATTTTGATTTTAAATCTTTCCCCCCAAACCAAACGAACAGGCAAGTTTTGTTATGCTATTTCTAAAATTTCCAGGAAAACCAAACCCAAAACCCCCCCGGTTAAAGAAAATGTTAGCTTTTTAAAAAGGGACAAATTAAAAAATTTAAATGAAAAAAAATTTGAAGGGGTTTTCTCGACAAAAAACAAAAACAATTTTTTCCACAAATTTGACTTAACCCCCGGTTTGGGGGCAGACAAATGCTTGCACATTTTTAACGCTGGGGCGGAAAGAACCAAAATGAAGGCTTTTTGGGGGGGCAGAGGGCGAAGTTTTTAGAATTTAGATTAAAACAGGCTAAGAAATGCCCCGATTGAAAGGAAAAGGTTTTACTTTCCGCTACCTCGGGATTTGGGTTTTAAAAGAGGCATTTTTAAACATAAAAAATTCAGACAAAAAAAAAAGTTTAAAGGGGGTTTGCTTTTTCTTGAAAGGGCTGCTTCTTGCCGCGAAACACGGCCAGAGAAAAAAGGGCTAAACAAATGGGGGAAAAATAGGGGCCAAAAAAAATTTTAAACTTCAATGGGGAAAAACCCTTTCCTTTTAATTTAAAAGGCCAAAATTGACAGTTTGAAGAACAAAAAAAACCCCCAAAAAATGTTAATTTTTTACACGGGATGAGGAAAAAAATTTTGGGTCCCAAATTTAAAGTGTCCAAAAAATTTTCCAACAATAGGCAACCACCCAAAATTTTCATGTGGACTTATTCCTTTTGTTTTCGCCAGCGGGGGCCTCCCCCAAATACACTTTGGGATACCAAAATGAGCAGTTTATTAGCGCAAACTTAAAAAAAACACTAAAAACAAGAATTCTGCAGAAAATGTTTAAAAAGGGAATTCATCTTTTTGCAAGCCGAAGTGAACATAAAAAACATTGTAAAAGTTCTGAAAGACGTAAAAAAGGGGAAAACTATAGCCCCCTCCAGGGTTTAAAAGTTTGGGTTTTAAGAACGGGGAAACGGGGCCTGAAAACAAGTAATACGTAGTTTACGCAGATTTCGAGCGTTTAATTGGGCCTTTAGGGAAGGGGCCAGCACCACAAAAAATTTCAAAAAAACAGTTTAAAGGGATTTAATCTCAGATTTGTTCATTTCCCTTCTTTAAATTTTTGGGCCCGGTTTGGCGTTTTTTTAAGCCAAAATTTAAATATAGAGGAAATGCTGCGGGAAACATTTTTTTAAAAACGAAAGCACCAAAGTGCGAAAAAGGGGCCTGTTTTTTAATAAATAAAACTTATCTGAAATCATAAGGGCCCCCTAAATACCAAAACATTTTAAGACTCAGCCACCTTTGTTGGTTTGGGGTTTTTAAGCTAACCCCCAAAAGGTGAAAACCCCCCAACAGTAAGGCCCAAAGGATCTTTTTAAGGGGGGAAGTATTTAGAGGTGAAAGCGCACATTTAAATGAAAATTTTCCCAATCAAAAATTTTGGACCCAAAGACAGGGGAAAGCTCCCTGAAATTCTTCACAACTTGCGAGGTTAAGCTCCCCCCTTATAATGAAAGCAGGGGAGGGAACCCTTCGGGTAGAAGGGATTGCCCCTTCATCAGAAAAGTACATGTTTTTTCACTTTAAATAAAGTCTTTCTACGACTCATGAAAAACACATGATGGGAAAAATTAAAGCATTTGGCTATGTCCTTAAAGCCCCTCCCCAATAACGGAAATTTTAAACCCAAAACCTTTTTTTAGAAAGGGCGTTTCCCCCTTAGAGTACAAAAAATTTTGGGAAAAGGTTTGACGAAGACCATTTCCCTCCAAAAGGGCGCTTTTCTTTTTAGTCTTAGGGGAAAAAGGAAAATCAGTGACTCTAAATTACCAGCATTCAAGATGCGGGGAAAAAGTAAAGTGAAAACGATGGGAGACTATCAGCTCCATTAAATGGCAATTTTATGTTTTTGGGCGGACGTTTTGAAAAAAAAAAGGGAGACCGGGAAATGAAACTTTAAACATTTTGGGATTGCGCTTTACATTTCGGCCCCCGGGAAAGGGTTGGGGATGCTTTTTTAAAGTTTACTGGAGTACGTTTTGATTTTTTAAATTGTCCCTCCCCAATGATTCGGATTAAAAACCGGATTGCGCGGGGAATTAGTATGGCGTGCCCCATTACTGTAAAGCAACAACAAAAAATTTGGACGACTATGACCCCAATTTAAAAGGTTTCAAACAATTTATGTATTTAGATGCAAACAATCTGATGGTTTGGGGAATGGCGCCCCCTCGCTTTTCCCCCAAACCCAAATTTAAAATGTACAAGGTTCGAATAATATTCAAAAAGATTAAAAATGGGTTGGGGGTTTAAGGCCCGAAACAACGCGTGGTTTTCATTCAAGGGAAATTGACTTAGGGAAAATCCTCGAACCCATGACCCCAAAAATGGGGCTATCCATTAGCAGCAGAAAGTCTAAAAATGGAACCAAGAAACCACCTTTAAAATTGTGCTAATCTTCGAGGCAAAAAAAAAAAGTCTGTCAATTTCAGACTTTTACAATTTTATTTAAAACATGGGGTTTTAAAATTAACAGGGGTTCCCCTCGATAATTGCTTTTGGGTTTAAAAAACAGTTCATGAAACCAAACCCTCATGAAAACCCCTTTATTAGAACTAAATCCAAAGATGTTCCCGAAAAAAACTTTTTCAAACTGGGAAAAAAAGCTGTTTTGGGAAAAAAAATGGAGAATTTCCCCCAAGCGCAAAGGGTGTTGAATTTGTCCCCCAAAGGAAAGAAAACAATTTTTAAACTGACTTCAAAACCCAATTATCAGGACTTCAGAAGATTTTCAAAGATCACCCCTTTTTGGGTAATTATGGAAAAAAAAGAAAAATCAAAAAGGGCAAAAACCTTTTATTTAAAATTGGGGTTTAAATTTTTTAGAATAAAACAAAACTTTTGATGTTAAAAAATTCAAAAAGATACTTTAAAACCCTTGAATCCGGGGCCCGAGTACTTTAAAAACAGAAAACAGGAAAAATTAATTTTTTATGATATCCCCCTGAAGGGAAAACTATAAAAATGGAATTAGAAAAAGGTAAAGGGCAGCAGGATGGTTGGGAACCCTCTGATTACCCCAAAGATTCGCCTTTGATTCAAATTTCAAAAAAGGAAAGGGTTTTTTTGGAAAAAATGAAAAGGGTGAATTTTCGGAAAGGTTTTCAAGGGGTTATTTGGGGTTAAGGGTTTAAAAAATTGTCCCGTAATTTTAGCCAGGAGGGAAAAACATTAAGGGAAAACAAAGGGAAAATCTCGCAGCGTTTTGCGTCAAAAAATATACATTTACAAATACAAAAAAAAGCATTTTTTTTGGGAAAAAGAATTTTCAACATGGGCAAAGAAAACTTCATTAAAAAACATTTAGATCAAACAAAATGTTTTAACAAAAAATTAAAGATAGAACAAACACAAAAAAGGGTGTTTGTTAAACCCCGAGTTTTAAAAAGCAATTGGGGGACTGGGGAACCGTTTAATTTTAATTTAAAAAGGTTTTGGGTCCCGGCGGAAATTTTGCAGTTCTTCTTTTACAAAAGATCTTTTAGGAGTTTGGTTTTTTTTGTTGTGTCATTTCTCGAAAAAAAACACGGGCGGATTCATTTTTTACAATTTCCCCCTTTTTTTTTCATTGGGCAACACCCAAACCGGTCCCGTTGCCCTGATCGAATGTCCCCTTCTGCTTCCCCCGGTAATAAAGGGACCTTACTTTTAAAAACCAAAAGGTAATAGTTTGCCCGGGGGGTCTGGATTTTTCAAAACCCCTTTTTTTGTTTTTTTTTTTTTTTTTTGATTGCTTTTTATGGGTTTAGCCCCTTTTAAAATTTTTTTAATTATTGCGCGCAAAAAATTTAGGGGAGCCCTTTTAACCCTTCTTGTTTGGGGAAATTTTCCAAACAGCTCTCTGTGATACGGTTTGGGAAAAAAATCTTTCGGGGGTAACTGTTTTTTTAAAGTTTTTTAAAATAAAGCCTTTGACGTTTAACACCCCGGGAAAGCCCTTCAAAAAAAAACCTGTGTTTTTTAACCCAAAATGATTTAATTGGCCTTTAAAATTTTTTTCCAACATCAATTGAATCATTTCCCGGTAAGTTAGGGCCCTCGTTGGATATATTTATAGCAACAGCAACAAGAAGCACTCTTTTGTGTTAATTGGGTCCGCAAACTTTGTATCTTGAAACCAAATCAATGAACCCGTTGGGGCTACTTAAATTTTTTCGTCTAATCCCAACGAGGGGAAATAAAGAAGATCCTTTTTAAAGGGTGGGCGTTTTGGGGTTTGTATTAACAAGTGTGGTCTCTGAAACGTCTAGGGGGCCCGGAAATAAATTTTGGGCCCAAAACGCTTTTTTTGATAACCTTTCCCTTTTCTGTTTGTTCACTGAAAACCCGTTTCTTGGGGGCCCCCTTTTTTGCTTTTAAATTTCTTTATGGCCCCTTCCAATATCCCTTTTGGGGAATAATAGATTTTTTTTCATTTTTTTTTCAGGAAAATTTTTTTTGTTGCAAAAAAAATACACAACGGTCAACCAAAAGACAAAAAAAAAAAACCCGATTTCTTAATCTTTTGTTTTTTGTTTTGGTTTAAAAAAGTCAAATGAAAATTTTGGTGGGGGCAAAGTCCCCAAATTTGGGTTTTTCCCGTTAAAAAGATAAAAATTGTTTTTAAATTTCTTTTTCAAAAATTTTTTTAAAAGTTGGAAGCTGCCCGGGCCCCCTTTTTTTTCCAAATTTTTGTCCTTAATAAAATCTAAAAATGCCCAATCTCTGCCCCTTTTATAGGGGTTTTTTGCGTGTAGTTCCTCCAAGCTTTGTATTTCCCTTTTTTTCTCGCCCCCATTCCCATTTAAAAAATGCAAAATTTCGCCGCTAAAAGCAAGGCATTCACCCCAGCGCCGCCTATATTAAAATTTCGAGTGAAGGCCCTTTTTTTTAAAATTTTATTTTTTTTTACATATTTATATTCCCTGGGAAATTTTTCCTTGGGTTAACTAGAAAACTTTGTGGGAACCAAAACTGCAATGATGCAATTAGCTTTGCGGGAAACCCAAAGTCTAAATTTGCCCAAATCTGTGGTTTTAAATTTTTAAAAAAGGCTTTTTTCCAAACATTTAGTATCCACATTAAACCCCCCAATAACAGCAGAATGGTATACAAGGGTTTGGGAACAGTTTTTTGGTGCCAATTTTTTTAAAATAAAAAAAAATTTTAATTTTTAAAAAAAAAACATTAACAGCGATGATTCCCCCCAGCAAAAAGGCGGCCTAAAACCCTTTCCCGGAAAATTAAGAATGACCAAAATTTAAAGTCAAACTATTTAAAAGCCCCAAAAGGGGAGGTTGGGATCTTTGGCGGGGGGTGGGAAACCCAAAAAGGGTTTTCCCCGGAAATGAATTAAACTTTTAAAAAGAAAACAAAAAAAATTTTCGCCGCAAGACAATAAAGTAACATAACAGGTATGAAAAAAGAGCGGGGTCTAGAATGGTGAAAATGGGGGGCAAACGGTTTTAGTTTTTTACCCCAAAATATTCCCGGAAATTTTTCCCATTGATTTGAAAAAAGATCTTAAAGTTTTGAAAATTTTTGCAAATTTAAATTTTTTAAAAAAGTCAAAAAGAAATTCTGGCTGTGATTTATACCCCAAAAATTTGGAACATTTTTAAAACCTTTTTAACATGGGATTAATAACTTTTTAAAAATAGAAATTTTTTTTCCCCCCCAAAAGGGAAAGACGGGGAAAAACGCAGAACCAGAAAACAATTTAATCAGGTGGAGAAAAAACCCCCCTAGTAAATCATCAGAAACACTGAACCCGGTGGAGGCCATTAAAAAAACCCGGGCGTGGAAGGAGGAAAAAAATTAAACAGAGGGAACAGACCAAAAAAAATTTTAAAGTTAAAAAGCATTAAAATTTTAAAAAATAAACCGCCCAAAAAACCCGAAAAATTTGATTCCAAAGCCGCTATAAAAAATCCCTGGGGGATTTAGGGCCCCCCAAAATCTTTAAGGAAAATTGGGAAAATTTAAAAATGTTTGTCATTTTTGGGCCCCGCTGCTGCTGGGGGCAGTTAATTTTGGTTATAAATAAATAAAGAAAGAAAAGCAAAAAAAAAGCAATCAAAAAAAAACTGAACCATTAAATGCAGGGAAAAAAACAACTGACGCCCAAAAAAAACCCAAAAAACAAAGCATCATTTTGAAACCCTTTTTAAAGGAATAAAATTTTAAAAAACTTAAAAATTTTTAAATTTTTTAAAAAAAATTTGAACATGGGGTTTTTAAAAAAATGATAAAGTCAAAAAAATAAAGACAAGGGGGTCAAAAAAGGATTTTCCCAAAACCAGAATTGTAAAAAAATTTCGGGTTTCTTAGGGTTTTTAAGGCCTTTTTTAAAAACTTTTGCAAAAAAACGCCCGAGCAAGAAAATCCCCCCAACCCATGGGCGGGGTTTTTTGAGGTGTTTGTGTACTATATTAAACATTTTAAATTTAAGAAAAAAAAAACATAGATTTTTATTTTTTTGATAAATTTTAAGATAACTTTAATAAAAAATTTGATTGTTCTTAAAGGAAAACTTAATCAAGAACTTATTAAGAAAAAGATCAAGAAAATTAATTAAAACTTAAAACAAGAACTATTTTAAAACTTGAAGTAACTTTAATTAAAAAAATTGGGGTAACTTAATTAAAAATTAAAATTAAAACTTTGGGGGAATTGGGGGGGGGGAGTGTGTGGGTGTACCAGACTTTTTTATTTGTCTGTGTAACCCACTTAGTGGAAGACAGTGCTTGCGTTTTTTGTGATGTTGGCTTTTTTGTTGCAAGTTTCAAAGCAGCCCCCAAGGAAAAAAAAAAAGTTTATACCCACCCCTCCTCTTTTTTCAACCCGGTTGGGGGGTGGGATTGGGGAGAGTTTTTTAGTGGTTTTTTTTTAAAGAAAAAAATTTCTTTTTGCAGAGCAAAAAAAGGAGCCCAAAAGTTTGTAACAGGGGTTTGCCCTCAAAGCGAAAAAGCAGATTGACTCATGTGGGTAACCTTTTACCGCCAGGTTGAAGCGCTAAAGAAAAAGGCTTTTCCTTGAATTTTTGAACCCCCGGGTTTTAAGCGCTGAAGAAAGGCTGCCCCTGTGAAACCCTTTTACCGCTCAGGGGGTTAAAACGTGGTTTTCCCCTCATGCTGCGGACCTTTTAGAGGGATTGGGGTTTGAAGGTTTTAATTGGGTTTTTGTACAGGGAAAAGTAAAAATTTCAAAACTCCTCACGGGGTTTAAAAATTAAAAACAAACCCTTTCCCCATAGAGTAGCTTTGTGAAAGAAAGACCAATGTAGGGGAAAACCTTTTTGCTTGGATTTACAAAGAAACAATCTTCCCTTTGTTTGCGAGAATTTTGAAGGGGATATCCCCAATTGGGCCTTTAACCCCTTTATCCCATTTTTTTAGTATGCGCCCCCCTGTCCTTTTTTTCCCCGTGAAAGAACTAGAAAAGGGCTGTTCCCAAAAAGCCCAAAAATAAACAAAATTAAAACACATGGTTTAACTTAAAACCCTTTTAAACTGTCCCATAAAACCCCCCCTTTAGTTTTTTAAAATAGAACCAACAGACTAATTTTCTGCCCCCAAAAAGAAAACCCTTTTTTCCTAAGTTATTCCCCCATCAACCTTTTTGTTTTCAAGTATTGGGGGGAGTTCTTTGGTGCCCTCTTTTTTTTTTTGCCCCGTTCCAAACAAAAAGATAGCTTCTTTTTGGAGGGTTTTGGGGAAAGGAGGTAGTTTTTTACTTGTGATGGGCCTGGCCCGCTCTCAACTCATAAAAGCATAAGAAATTGTGCAAGGAACAAACCCGTCGTCAAAATTTCAGCCCTTTGAAAAACTCCCCTGTTTTGTTTTGCATGATCAAAAAAATTATATAAACAAAACCGCCCCCCACAAAACCCGGGAAAATTAAAAAATTTTTACAAAACCCCCACAGTTCCCCTTCAAAAGGGCTTTTGAAATGGCAGCCCCCAAAAATGAATTTTTTTGGGCGCTTTGTAAGCAAAACCCTTTCAAACAAAACCTTTTTTTTCCCTGAAAAAAAAACCGGTCTTTTCTGCACACTATTTAAAAATGGTGTTTTCCTTTTTTCAACCCAAAATTGTCTTAAAAGGCCAAAAAACCTTTTAAAATACCCAAATTTTTTTTCTTTAGTAAAAAAGGGTTAATTTTAAAAAAACACCCCCCCCACAGCAAACCCCCGGGCCCTCTAACTGCCCGCGAAAGAATGTTTGGGTTACCTAGTCATGGAGCGCCCCCGGGAAACAAACGCTTAAAACGGATTTGGGAAAGGGTGGGGGGAACAGGCCCCAAAGCGGGGGTTTAGCGAACGTTCTAGAAAGGGAAAACTGATGTAAGGGGTGGAGAAAGGGGGGAGGAAGAGGGGTTGGGGGAGGTGCCCGGGAGTAAAGATTATTTTTGACTGTTTTGGGGAGTGTGTGTGTTTTTTCTGTGTGGCAGGTGTCCCTGTTAGTTTGCCTGGGTGTGTGTGTTTAGAGAGAGAAAGAAAGAGGGGGGAAAGGAAAAGAGAAAGAAAAATGTCTGGGGTTGTTGGTTTGTGTTTGTTTTTAGGTGTGGTGTGGGGTGTGGTGTGGTGTGCCCCCCCTCTCTGGGCTGTTGTCTGTCTTCTCTGGCTGTCTGTCTGTTGTTGGTTTTGAGGGCAAAAAACTTTGTCCCGGGCTCTCCCCACGCTGCAAAATTAAAAATACCCGCGAAGTAATCGGTTTTGCCCGGTTTCCCCCCACCGGAAATGGGCGCGTTTAGCCCCAACTGCCTTTTCCCCCGCGTTATCTTTGGGAATGGGGTTTAGTCCGGCTACTTTCCCAAAGCTAAATCTTAAAATTTAGGAAATTAGATTAAAAAAAGGGGGAAACCTTTACAGTAAGTTTGGGTTTTTAGAAAAACGTTATTTTTTGGGAAATTGGGCGTCTTATTTTCAGGAACAGAAAAAAGCGCTTGCCCTGGTGTGGTGTGTCAGCCCGCCTTCTGTTGTCCCGGGTTTTCTCTCTCTCTTCCTCTTTTTCTCGGCCCGTCTGTCTGGGAGCCCTTTTTTCTCTCCCCTTTTCTTTTTTCCCCCACAGGGAAAAAGGGGGTTTAGGGAAATTTCCGCCCAAAAATCGGGGGTTGAGCAATTTGGGGGGGGAACAGACAAGTTAATTTTTCTTCTTTCCCCCTCTCCCCTCCCCCCCTCTCCCCCCTCCCCCCTTCTCCCCCTTCTCCCCTCCCCTCCCCCTTCTCCCCCCGTTTTTTCCCCTCCCTCTCCCCCCCTCTTTTCTCCCCCCCCCCCTCCCCCTCCCCCTTTTATTTTTCTCTCTCCCCTTCTTCCCCTCTCTCTCCCCTTGTTTTTTCCCCCCCCCCCCCCCCCCAAGGGGAAAAAGGGGGGAAAAAAATGCACTGGAACTGAGACGCGTTTACAGGTTTTAAACAGACAATTTTTGTAAAGATGTTTACAGTCCCTTTCTTTTTTTTGAGGGCCAAAGGGGCATGGAAAACATTGCAAGAGGGGCAAAAGGCTGGGGGAAACTTGGGCCTCATGTTAACTGGAAAAAAGCCAGTGCAAAAATGAGACGACGGGAAAGGGGGAAATCCAAAAAAAAACTTTAAAAAAATGTTTGGAACCCCCCGAAAAAAGTGGACCCAAAAAAACCAAAAGAGGGCACAAAAAAAAAACAACGCGTGCCCACCCCTTTGGTCTTCCTCGGGTGAGGCATAAACGAATAAAACAACGAAAATTCACTTAGCTTTGATCGCTTCAGATCGCCTTCTTCCTTGCGCTGAACCCTAAGCGATCTGAAGAGATCAAAGCTAAGTGAAT
>CM031607.1:76516480-76523980 GCA_018398815.1 Conus ventricosus | reverse complement strand
GTTATACCCGTAAGTTTCTCTCTCTCTTCTCTCTCTCTCTCTCTCTCCTCTCTCTCTCTCTCTCTCTCCCCTCTCTCCTCTCTCTCTCTCTCTCTATCTCCCCTGTGTCTCTCAACTGTTGTAACATCACTAAAACAATGCTGATGATAATAATAATTTTAACATGAAAAAAAATGTAAAGAATGAAAGAACAATAACATCAACAACAACAAAACAACAGCGCTAATAATGATAAAGTGACGACGGGCGACGACGACGATGATGACGATGATGGTGAGTGATATGATGATGATGATGATGATGAGTGATGATATGATGATGATGGGTGATGATGAATGATAACAACAGTGATAATAATAATGCCGATTATGACACAAGAAAACAGCAAACGCACAAGAGAACTTCCAGGTAGCAGACGAAGCAGAAAACAGGCCTCCAAATCAACATAAAAAAACAAAGCCATGAGAGTCAACAACCAGCAACGAGACCCACTACGACTACAACAGGAAGACATCATTGAAGTTGACAAGTTTGTCTACCTCGGCAGTGTGGTCAGCAAAGATGGAGGTACAGATGAGGATATCAAGAGTCGCATCAATAAAGCCAGGCACATCTTTATTACGCTACGGCCTATCTGGAATTCCTCTGGCCTCTCACTCCACAACAAGATCAGAATCTTCAACTCAAATGTGAAATCTGTCCTTCTGTATGGTTCTGAAACGTGGCGAACAACAAAGACAAACACCCACAAACTCCAAACATTTATCAACAGATGTCTGCGAAACATTGTGAACATCAAATGGCCAGATGTTATTGCCAACACAGAACTGTGGAACAAGACCAAGCAAGTTCCAATAGAATTAGAAATCAGAAAACGGAAGTGGGGATGGATTGGCCACACCCTCAGAAAGTCTCCATCCAACATCACAAGACAAGCCCTTGAATGGAACCCTCAGGGCAAAAGAAAAGTGGGAAGACCAAGACAGACATGGCGAAGGAGTACCGACGCGGAAGTGAAGGCCGCCGGAATGACGTGGGCCGAGCTGAAGAGGATCTCCCGAAACCGTGTCCGCTGGAAGAGTGTGGTTGCGGCCCTATGTTCCCCAGGGAATTCAGAGGACTAAGAATGACACAAGAAGAAGAATGAATGAATGAATGAATGAATGAATGAATGAATGAATGAATGAATGAAATGCTGAACACAAACTAAGCAGAAGGAAGCAACAACCAATTAAAACACATAAACAACACGCACATTCGGTGCTCTTACCTGTCAGTGCCGGCCAAGCCAAAGAATTTCACCACGAAGGAGGTCGGGGAAGGCATTCTGGAACTCACCTGGGACCAGCGAGGACAAATCGCCAGAGCGGGGTGCCAGCTACTAGGACCTGGCAACCTGTCCCTCCCTGAAAGCAGCAGCCAGACAACCACCTGTGTCTGGAGGCAGCTGCCACCCTGGCAGACCCTGGACACCGCTGAGGTCACGGTGTTCAATGAACCGGGGTCTCAGCAGAATCAGCGGGAACGTCTGAAAAACGCTTTCACCTACGTTCCGGGTGAGTGCGAGCTGACAGGATTTTCCCCCTTCTTCTTTCAATGTTTCAGTATCTTGTCGTCCTCTTCTTCTTCTTTCAGTGTTCAGTATCTTGTCGTCCTCTTCTTCTTCTTTCAGTGTTCAGTATCTTGTCGTCCTCTTCTTCTTCTTTCAGTGTTCAGTATCTTGTCGTCCTCTTCTTCTCTTTCAGTGTTCAGTATCTTGTCGTCCTCTTCTTCTTCTTTCAGTGTTCAGTATCTTGTCGTCCTCTTCTTCTTCTTTCAATGTTCAGTATCTTGTCGTCCTCTTCTTCTTCTTTCAATGTTCAGTATCTTGTCGTCCTCTTCTTCTTCTTTCAATGTTCAGTATCTTGTCGTCCTCTTCTTCTTCTTTCAGTGTTCAGTATCTTGTCGTCCTCTTCTTCTTTCAATGTTCAGTATCTTGTCGTCCTCTTCTTCTTTCAATGTTCAGTATCTTGTCGTCCTCTTCTTCTTTCAATGTTCAGTATCTTGTCGTCCTCTTCTTCTTCTTTCAATTTTCAGTATCTTGTCGTCCTCTTCTTCTTCTTCTTTCAGTGTTCAGTATCTTGTCGTCCTCTTCTTCTTCCTCCTCCTGCAGAGCCAGCCTTCAAAACAAGACTTAATTAATAAGAATTGATATACAAAAGGTCGAAAGTTGAGGCCCACACAATTGAAAAAAAAATATTTAAAAGGGGGGGGGGGGGGATGCGAGAGCCAGTCCATGTGCCTATCGGCGCTGTTCGTTGATGACGCTTACAGAAAATGAGCGAATCCCTTGGCCCGATACGAATCCACACAATGAAAGAGAGACAGATGAAAAAACGACGCTTTGATTTTTTTTTCCGTTTCAAAGCTACTTCATCTTCGACTCAACAAGATAAGCGTTATATGCCATGGCTGTAAATGAGATTTTTTTGGTATTATGTACTGCCATTGTTATTGTTGTTGTTTTTCCTGTAATACACTATTTAAAGAGTAACCTCCCCTGACCATCCACCAAACGTCAGAATTCTCGCAGCGCCATGCATGCCATCAGGCAACTAACTGCCCATCAGCTGTAAATCACCCCCTCATCAAACCCATTTCACCCTCCGCATGGTCATCCTCCAGTCCCGTCCAAGCCACAAAACGTGAGCCACGAGGGTCTGCAGAACGGAACCTTGGTCGTCACCTGGCACCAAGGAAGACGTTCCAACAGAACCCGGTGCCTCCTCCACGCAGACTACGCGAAGGTCCGGCCCACAGGTCAAACCCGCGAGAAATGCCTGTGGAACCGCCTGCCCCCTTTCGTACGCTTCCGAAAGGCAGAGATCACGGTCTTCAACGATTTGAGCACCATCTCCAAGAACTCGACCGCCGCGTACGACCTGGATTTCGTCTTCATGCCAGGTGAGTGGTCAAGTCAGTACTCGGGTCTGTAGTGGTCGAGAGGGAGAGTGGGAGAGAGGGAGAGAGAGAGACAGAGAGGGAGGGAGGGAGAGAGAGAGAGAGAGAGAGAGAGAGAGAGAGAGAGAGAGAGAGAGAGAGAGAGAGAGAGAGTCGTCATTATTTTTCGTACTTAAAGCGATGGTTTTCAAATGTGACATGATAAGTCTTTGAGTTCTGAAACGTCTAGTTTCTCTTCTAGTTTATCGCGAAAACTCTCTCTCTCTCTCTCTCTCTCTCTCTCTCTCTCTCTCTCTCTCTCTCTCTCTCTCTCTCTCTCTCTCTCTCTCTCTCTGTCCGTTTTGTTCTATCATACAGACAATTTTGTTTTCCAGTTTCAGCGTACTGCATAATCTGAGCTGCGAAAATAATGTATGTTCTTTTGTACAGAATCAGGCAAAGAGACATTATCAACTGCTGACGTCTTATGTTGAAACTGTTATCCGGTCGATTCCTAGGTTTATTTCAGAAGCACAGTGAATAAGACCAACACAAATCAACAGCAGTTACAGTGATACGCTGGCAGACAGATAACGATAACGACGAGCGGGTGGTCGAAGCATTGGTATGATTTTATAGGATAGGCAGTTTATTTTGTTTGTTTTTTTATGATTTGGTGATATAATGATTTTTTATGTTTTGGTGATTTGGTGATATAAATATTTTGAGAGCATGGATTGTTGAGATTCATGTTCTAGTCTTGTATTTGTTGTTTTCTTCTTTTTTTAAGTTATCAATCCATTATAAACATACGAATTTGACTAATAAAAGGCCTATTCAGATAATGACAGCATCTCTCTCTCTCTCTCTCTCTCTCTCTCTCTCTCTCTCTCTCATCTTCTTTTACATATTCACTGTGACAGAACCCTCTGTCACTGTCTCTGCCAACGCTGCCAATGTCACCCTGGAGGAATACGTAGATCATGACATCGCTGTAGGATATTACGTCATCAATGGCTCTGATGGCAACTGCTTCGTGTATGCACGAAACAAGACGTGCCAGAAGGTTCTCTCTCTCTCTCTCTCTCTCTCTCTCTCTCTCTCTCTCTCTCTCTCTCTCTCTCTCTCTCTCTCTCTCTCGCGTTTATGTATGTATATATATATATATATATATATATATATATATATATAATATATATATATATATATATGTAGTTGTGATAATAGTTTCAATGATAATAATGCTGCCACTGCTGCTACTTCTGCTATGCTCCGCTGTCAGTACTAATACTACTGCTGTTACTGATGCTGCTGCTGCCTCCTCTATTACTAACTGCTACCTTTACTACTGCTACCGCTACTGCTGCTGCTGCTGCTACTACTACTGCTTCTACTACAGCTACTGCTGCTCCTGCTGCTGATGCTTCTGCTGCTACTATTACTACTAGGCCACTACTAATACATGTAATAATACTGCCACTACTACAATTACTACTGCAGCTGTTGCCGCTGCTAACTGCTATTACCACTGCTACCACTGCTACTGCTTCTGCTACTGCTTCTGTTGCTACTAGCCTGATGTGGCCCTTTGCGGTCGGCTGGGCTATAAGCAACATTATCTTATCTTATTGCTACTAGTGCAGCTGCTCCTGTCGCTGCTACTACTACTACTACTACTCTCCCTGCTTCCACTACTGCTACTATTACTACAGCTACGACTTCTGCTGCTGCTGCTGTTGCTACTACCACTACTGCTGCCGCCGCTGCTGCTGTTGCTGCTTCTTGTGCTGCTGTTGCTGCTTCTGCTGTTGCTTTTGTCACCAACTTATACAGCTATTTACGATGCTGCGACACCAACAGCTGCAGCTGCTTTTGCTGTTGCTTCTACTATTTCTACAACTACTACTACTGCTACTACTACTACTGCTGCTGCTGCTGCTGTTGCTGCTGCTGTTGCTGCTGTTGCTGCTCCCTCTCCTGCTGCTGCTACCGTTGGTCTTTGCTGTTGCTAATGCGATTATTTCGATTATTACTACTGCCACTGCTTCTGCTGCTGGTCTCTTTTGCCGATGCTGTAACTACTGCTGCTGCTGCTGCTGCTGCTGCTGCTGCTACTGCTGCTGCTGCTATTGCTATTACTACTACAGCTACTGCTGCTGCTGGTCTTTTTTGCCGCTGCTGCATCTACTATTGCCGCTACTGCCGCTGCTACCACTACTACCACTGCCGCTACTGCTGCTGCTGCTACTGCTGCTGCTGCTCCTGCTACTGCCGCTACCGCTGCTATTGCTGCTGCTGCTGCTACTACTACTACAACAGCTACTATTTCTTCTGCTGGTAGTGCTGCTGCAGCTGCTGCTGCTACCACTACTACAACAGCTACTATTTCTTCTGCTGGTAGTGCTGCTGCAGCTGCTGCTACTACTACTACTGTTACTAGTACGATTGTTGCCGCTGCTGCCACTACTGCTGCTGCTGCTGCTGCTGCTGCTGCTACCACTACAAAAATAAAGCTGCTACTACTACTACCAATGTTGTTGTTGCTGTTGCTGTTTCTGCTGATGAAGGGTGTGATGCGGTCTTCACTGTTAATCGTTCACCAGTCACTTCCACCATTTCCCTTCCCCTCTCAGCCGACACAGATCGGGAACTGTACCCCTGGCGAGCGACCCATCGACCCCCAGCTGACCAACGGCCACGGCCCGTTCGGACCGACGCCAGGGCTGAACACTGACGGAAAAGTTCTGTTGACGATCGCCGGTCTGAACGCTTCCAAGCATTACGATTTCCGACTGACGCCATGGTTTTGCGGCGTCACTTCCTGGCCAGGGGAAACCCTTCCGCTGGTGGTGGAGACGCTGTTTGAAGGTAGGACCTTGCGTTTTGTGTTGAAGGTAGGACCTTACGTTTTGTGTTTGAAGGTAGGACCTTACGTTTTGTGTTTGAAGGTAGGACCTTGCGTTTTGTGTTTGTTGTGGAGACGCTGTTTGAAGGTAGGACCTTGCGTTTTGTGTTTGTTGGTGATTTTCTTTTCTTTTCTTTTTTTCTTTTTTTTTTTTTAAGATTTTCGGGTAGGGCCCCTTAATCGTTGCGCCGACGCTGTGTTTGCGCTAGTGCGGGGTTTTTTTTTTTTTTTTTTGTCTGTTTTTTTCTTTTTCGTATCCACCAAATCGTACCTGTAACCGGCAGCTCTCTCCCTACCTCCAAGCCTAACTCTAATCTGAGAGTAACTTCAGGAAACGTTGATTGAACTCCCCCCCCCCCCCCCCCCAAAAAAAAAAAAAAAAAAAAAAAAAAATGAATAAATGAATAAATCAACAAGCAATCAGACGAGAGCTTCTTCCTGTTCGCAATACTTTTCGATGCGTGAGGTTCAAGTTCCTGGTCACCGTTGGCCAGTGCAATATGGATGACAACACATTTTGAAAGGTTATTGATAAACAACGAATACAAACGAAACACAAGGCAAAACACGACGAGTTTCGACCTCTTAAGGTCTTTTTCAAGCAAGATCCACAACACTCAGGGGAGCAATCACTTATCGGCGCGCAAGGTAGGCGTTGAATAAACAACGAGGCTGTCAGGTAGGGGAAAATGTATTTTTTGCAATATTTTGATGATCATCATTACCATTATTGTTATTCCTATCAGTATCATTGTCATCGTTACTACTTCGAATCACATATTGTCTCCTTCCTGACAGGCCAGTGTTCATTCAACGCCTATCCTATCCTGTACAGATTAACATCAAATTTTGTAATGTCAGCAACACAAAATTTCAATGCAACTTGTCTTTTCCATGCGTGAGTAGCGCGGCGTGAGCTCCTGTGGCCCAGAGCGTGAAATGTGAGACATGAAGCGAGAGGCGTGAGACGCGAGGCATGAGTTTCTATGGCCCAGAGCGTGAAGTGTGAGACGTGAAGCGTGAGGCATGAGACGCGAGGCATGAGTTTCTATGGCCCAGAGTGTGAAATGTGAGACGTGAAGCGTGATGCATGAGACGCGAGGCATGAGTTTCTATGGCCCAGAGTGTGAAATGTGAGACGTGACGCGTGAGACGTAAGACGCGAGGCATGAGTTTCTATGGCCCAGAGCGTGAAATGTGAGACGTGAGGTGTGAGACGCGAGGCATGAGTTTCTATGGCCCAGAGCGTGAAATGTGAGACGTGACGCGTGAGGCGTGAGACGCGAGGCATGAGTTTCTATGGCCCAGAGCGAGGGATGAGTTTCTATGGCCCAGAGCGTGAAGTGTGAGACGTGTCGCGTGAGGCGTGAGACGCGAGGCAGCCTTGGGTAAAGTAATGTTCATTACAGCCCAGTCGACTGCAAAGGGCCATGTCAGGGCTATCACCGGGTTTTGAAGTCAACTCACAAGTCATTAAAAAAAAAAAAGCAAAAAACAAAACAAAACAAAAAAACAACCCAACTTCATTCACACAACTCATTAAAACACTCCTTCTAAAAGCACACCGGAGATTTTGTTTTTTGAAAAAAATATTTCCTCCGTAAAATCTTAGATCAGATGAAAAATGTTTATCTCCCTCAGAAATTCAAAGATCACATCAGGTGGGACATCTCCGA
>CM031607.1:76508980-76513980 GCA_018398815.1 Conus ventricosus | reverse complement strand
GCTGACACCGGTTAAGAAAAGCAAATGACGCTGGCATGTCCACATCACAATATCCAATGGCCTCGCTTTAACATCTTCCAAACACCTGTTGAGAACAGGAGACGGAAAAAGAAACTGGACTGACAACATGCAGAGTGGACAGGGAAACTGGACTGACAACATGCAGTGTGGACAGGGAAGCCTAAACGCTGGCACGCAACCGACAGAGCCGGGGAGGGGGAAAGGGAGGGGGGGGGGGGGGGGGGGCTTGCTTAGCATGTCTTCCATGGCTTCGTTCTAAAACAACTAAATCCGTCTTCGACTATGTTTGATTCGACTAGGATCACCTGAGACTGCTTCCTTACACAAATACATCTTTCTACGATTATGTTCTATTATAGCTATGCCTTCTGCACAAAGTCCTAACACCCCTATGCTCTGCGACTATGTCCTAGCACAAGGTTGTCCTTGAAACACTGTGTCCCAAATCAACAATGTCCTATGACTGTCAGATACAACTATTCTAACGACCATGCCCCAACACAAATATGCCCTTCTTCGACTGTTTCCAAAGGGGGCCGGAATAGCTCAGTGGTAGAACGCCGGACTCGTAATCTTGGGGTTGCGGGTTCGAATCTCCGCCGGGCCGCTTCGGTACAGGGGAATTTTTCCCTCGCTGTTAACATTGGTTCTGACTTCATTCCCCATACAGTCCTTCGAATGAGACTATAAACCGAGGTTCCGTGTGTGAACGCACGCCTAACATCTTGCACACACGTAAAATTCCATCACCAACTTTCGGAAGAGAAGGCCAGTTTGGCAGTTGGTATGGATGACACGTTACACATAGCATGCACCTTCCCCAAAGATGGAGTATGGCTGCCTTAATGGCGGGATAAAAAAAAAACGGTCATACACATGAAACTCCACTCCCTTTGTTGGCTGGATGGGATTAATCCTTTCCTGTCTTTACAGGGAGTGTCCGCAGGGGTATCAGCCTGCGTACGCAGAAGAAGAAAAAAAAATAAGACTTTCCAAACACGAATAGTTCCTCTCACCACTATGTTCTGGTACGACTATGTCCTAAAACGACTATGTCCAAGGACTATGTCCTGGAACGATTATGTCCTGAATACGACTATTTTGTCCTGTAATTCCTATGTCGATGTTCTCTGGCGAAATTATTTCAAATACTTTTTTTTTAAAGTATGTCCTGAGAGTATTCTTAAACAACTATACCAGACACGATTACTTCCTACAACTATGTCCCAACACGACTTTGTCCTTCTACGATTCTGTCCAAACGTGACTGTCTTTGTCCATGTTCAGCGTGTATGTTCTAACAAGCGTTGGGATGAGCCTCCTCCTCAAAGCGGCACGGCACACACGGAGCTCACCATACATTCTGCCCATACCTCTGTCCGTCAGACACCAATGGCTCGCTGGTCAATTCTTGCCAAGGTCATGCGCCTCGCGCTTTTTGGAGCTACGACGTGAATGTGATGGTGGAGGCAGGGAACGGGAAGGCAGCTTCTGACTTTAAGAGGATTCGCACGTCGGCAACAGGTATGTTGATCTTTAGAAATATGTTAATGTCGTCTTGGTGGTGGTGGTGGTGGTGGTGGTGGCGGTCGTGGTGGTGGTCGTGGTCGTCGTCGTCGTCGTCATCATCATCATCATCATCATCATCATCATCATCATCATCTTCTTCTTCTTCTTCTTCTTCTTCTTCTTCTTCTCTTCTTCCCACCTCTCTTTGATGGAAAATACGCTGGGAGGATGGGGGGAGGGGAGGAGCGCGAGTTAGAAGAGGGAGGAGGGGGGCGGACAAAGTGCAGACCATCCCCATCCCTAACCCTCGTACACCTTGGAACCATGTCAAATATGATGTGGATGGGGCTGTCGCCCATCTCTCTCTGTCGCTGATACCGGCGGACCTTCATGAGACGAATCGCCCTGAGGTCAGGTAATGTTGCCGATAGCCCAGCCGAACGCAATGGGTCATACCAGGGCTGTCACCGCGTTGGAGTCATCTCGCAAGTTATTTTTCCAAAAAATTGTTAATACAACCCTTTAAAATACACCTTCTAAAAACACACCGGAAACTTCATTAAAAAATCTTTCTTCCGTAAAATCTTAGATCAAATGAAAAATGAGCAAGGTTTTCATGATAGCAATAATGATGATGATTATGATAATCATAATGATAAGAAAAGGATGATGTCAGTCATCAACGTCATCGTCTTCTTCAACCGCGTTTTATTTGTTTGAGTCTTATACTTCTTCATCCTCATGATAAAAGTGATGACAATCATAATAGTGGTATTAACTATAATGATAATAACACCATTATCATCGTCATCAATGTACAATGCAGCCCCAGGGAAAATGCTGGTGCCCAAGGTAACGACCTGGGACGTCGACAGATCGCCTGTGGAGTGTGACGCGCATGAACTGGCCAATCGGAGCGTTGCCTGCGTCACGTGGCACACGCTGTGTCCTAGGGACCGCAACGGAATCATCGAATTCTACGAGTACAACGTGACGACACAGGACGAGCCGAGTGAGAAGGTGAGAGTGGAGAAGGTCTCCAACACAAACGGTGGACGTTCTTTTCCTTGCTCAATGAAAGGAAAAGGGAAAGCAACCTGCCTGCCCCATTTTGAATCTAAAGGTTCGATACAGTTAAGAGTTCGGTCAGGGTTCGGGTAGTGCTTAGATTAGGTTAGGGTCAGGTCTCGTTTGGGGGTTATAATTAGGGTTAAGGTTACGCCTTCCTGAATGAAAGAGTCTACCGGATTTTGAATCAAAGTGTTCCATCTCTGACGCGTATAGACGCGCCTCCAAAACAAACAGGGGGTGGAAAAGGGTGGAGGGTGAGAGGGAAATGGGAGTTCAGGAGAGAGGAAATGAGTCATGCCAATATAAAACAAAACAAAAAAGGGAGGAAACTGATAGGGTCTAGTAAAGGAACGAGAAAGGCCAGGAGTTAAAAAAAAGTGTCTTGTAAAGAAACAGGAGTAAACGAGAGAGAATAGAATGTGTCTTGTAAAGAAACAAGAGTAAACGAGAGAGAATAGAATGTGTCTTGTAAAGAAACAAGAGTAAACGGGAGAGAATAGAATGTGTCTTGTAAAGAAACGAGAGTAAACGAGAGAGAATAGAATGTGTCTTGTAAAGAAACGAGAGTAAACGAGAGAGAATAGAATGTGTCTTGTAAAGAAACAAGAGTAAACGGGAGAGAATAGAATGTGTCTTGTAAAGAAACGAGAGTAAACGAGAGAGAATAGAAAGTGTCTTGTAAAGAAACGAGAGTAAACGAGAGAGAATAGAATGTGTCTTGTAAAGAAACGAGAGTAAACGAGAGAGAATAGAATGTGTCTTGTAAAGAAACGAGAGTAAACGAGAGAGAATAGAATGTGTCTCGTAAAGAAACAAGAGTAAACGAGAGAGAATAGAATGTGTCTTGTAAAGAAACAAGAGTAAACGAGAGAAAATAGAATGTGTCTTGTAAAGAAACAAGAGTAAACGAGAGAGAATAGAAAGTGTCTTGCGAAGAAACGGGAGGGATCGGGAGAGAATAGAAAGCGTCTTTCAAAGAAACGGGAGGGATCGGGAGAGACTAAAAAGCGTCTTGCGAAGAAAAGGGAGGGATCGGGAGAGAATAGAAAGCGTCTTGCAAAGAAAAGGGAGGGATCGGGAGAGAATAGAAAGCGTCTTGCAAAGAAAAGGGAGGGATCGTGAGAGAGTAGAAAGCGCATTGCGAAGAAAAGGGAGGGATCGGGAGAGAGAATAGAAAGCGTCTTGCAAAGAAAAGGGAGGGATCGGGAGAGAGTAGAAAGCGTCTTGCGAAGAAAAGGGAGGGATCGGGAGAGAGTAGAAAGCGTCTTGCGAAGAAAAGGGAGGGATCGGTTAGGACTGTAAAGTGTCTTGCAAAGAACGGAATAGATAAGAATGAGCAGAAAGTGTCTTGCAAAGAAATGAGAGAGATCGAGAAGAGTCTTGCAAAAATAAACGGGAGGGATTGCGAGAAATTCGAAAGTGTCTTGCAAAAGAAACGATGGGGATTGGGAGAGAGTAGAAAATGTCTGGCAAAAACAAGGGTGATAGGAAGAAAGTAGAAAGAGATTTTTAAAAAAAACAGGACGGATCGAGGGAGAGTGAAGGATTTTTTTTTTTTTTTTTGGGGGGGGGGGGGGGGGGGAAGAAACCGTAGTATAGAGACAGTAAGTTGGGGAGAAGATCGGGGAATCAGAAGATGAAAAAAGTTGGAGTGTCTTGCAAAGAAGGGAAGGATTCCAGAGAGATTGATGGATGTCTTGCAAAGAAACGGAAAGGTTTTCACACACACACACACACACACACACACACACACACACACACACACACACACACACACACACATAAGCCGATGAATAAATTAGCGAAATTGGGGGAAGGGGGAAGGGAGACAAAGCGGAAGGAGATAGGTGGACTTCAAGTCCCGTCCCCCGACCTCCGTCTCCCATTCCTCCCCCATCTCTTCCCTACCAGACCCCCGCCACCACATACGGTTTGCGTTGATCAACAGTTGAATTCCGACGGCGTTCTCTATGTTTACAGGATTTGGCGATTTACAGTCTCTGTGTGTGTGTGTGTGTGTGTGTGTGTGTGTGTGTGTGTGTGTTTATATACAAAATGAGTATGAAAATCAGGGAAATATGTTATAAAACCATCATCCTTCACTAGCAACATTTGAGGACCATTGTAATCCATCTTGAAGACCGAATCATTCATATCGCCTGCTCCGAGGCTTTTCGACTGCTGAATCGGACTCATCAAGGAGACACGACTGATTGTCTCTATGCTCCCTTGGCATCAAATGGGGATACACCACAGTCTGTAATTCTGTGGAATTCTCACCACAAAGGGTACGAAAATGTATTCCAGCAGCGCCACAAAGCAGCCAGCGAAGGGTAGAAAAGTAAAAACAAAATGAAAAAGTGGTGAGGAAGCAAGTTGCTGAAAAACTGAAATCCTTA
>CM031607.1:76496480-76503980 GCA_018398815.1 Conus ventricosus | reverse complement strand
TAACACAGAGTAACTTTTATTCAAGACTGGCACAGCCTTTTAAACTTGAATGAAGTCAGACAAATACATAGACGAACAATCTAATAGTGGGGGAAAAAACAAGCGCAGGCCAACAACTGAACTGTCTGGCAAAGATTTGGACTTGAGGGGAGGGGAGGAGGGGAGTTTGAAGATGGAGAAACTGGGAAAATGAAATTTTAAAAAAAAACCTGTTAATTGGCGGTTGCGTCATCATCTCATCGTTGTGAGGATGATTGGAAGAGGGTATAGGGACGGCAGGACAGGAGAGTAGCATGGGGATGATTGGAAGAGGGGAGATAAGGGGGAGGGGGGAGGCTGAGGTATAAAAGATCTGGGCCTGAAAGAAGGGAAGAAAGTTCGGGAGGGGGAGGGGGAGGAATAAGAGAGTGGGAGGAGGAAGAAGAGAAGGTGGTATGGGGGTTGTGAGGTTTAAGAGATTGGGATATATAGGGAAGGGGGGGGGGGGGGTCGCTGCGGGCAAGAGAGTAGGATGAGGAAGAAAGGGTATGAGGTGGAAAGGGAACTGGGAGGGGTGGGAGGGGGGGGTAGTCGATGAGCTGAGGGGAAAGGCTTCTAACCTTACTTATGTATTCCGTTTTTAAACATGGTATTTATTAAAATAATCGTTGATTAAAGTTCCGACAGTCCTCCCCCGGGTAGATGCGATTTTCTACATTTATCTATTTATGTATTTATTTATTCATTCATTCATTTATTCAGTTGTTTATCTTTTTATTTCTCTTCCTTTGCATCTTTTGTTTGCCTATCATATTTGATAAGAATTTTGCCAGGAACAACTGCCGTGTCATGGGATCCTTTCCATGCACTGATTAAGTCCTCGTTGCTCATCACGAGATCTCAGATTATCGTCTCATTCTAAAGTCTAGTGCTCCGAACACCGCATAAGGTCTGCTGGAAATTGGGGGAGAGGGGGAAGGGGGGTGGGAAGCGCGAAAGAAACCCGTATTGTATGAGACACTTGAGACGTGCCTTGGATTCTGTAGGTTCCTACAGGGGTGCGTTACCCGTCTGGAAGCCTGTCTCCCCACCCCACCCGACTACAAATATAGTGATAGATCACAACTTGAATGTTGAGAGAGAGAGAGTGAGAGAAGAGAGAGAGAAGAGAGAAGAGAGAGAGTGAGAGGAGAGAGAGAGAGAGAGAGAGAGAGAAAGGGGGGGGGGGGGGGGTAACTCGCAGATACTTAATGGAGAAGGCGTTTGTGTCGTGTTAAATCTTGTCGCTGCTGGAGGCTCACTAGCGACTGCTCTTGAGAGAACCATTTCCGATGGTTTTGCTCACCCTTCAGAGGACTTCGACATTTTTGGCGAATTGAGAAGAAATTGATAGTGTACGTAATAAGAAACACGTCCTTTTTGTGTGTGTGTGTGGGGGGGGGGGGGGTGGGTGGTGACGTTGGTGCAACTGCTGAAAAACTGAAGCTGGGATCCAGGGGTCGAAAGGACACCAGCTGGTTCAGGGGTAGCTTCCTTCTGTCTACCACTTGACTGAGAAACACAAACTGCATGATGATGTTTAGACATCAGATGGTGAGAAACACAAACTGCATGATGACGTCAGACATCAGATGGGTGAGAAACTCAAACTGCGTGATGATGTTAGACATCAGATGGGTGAGAAACACAAACTGTGTGAAAATGTTAGACATCAGATGGGTGAGAAACACAAACTGCGTGATGATGTTAGACATCAGATGGGTGAGAAACACAAACTGCATGATGACGTCAGACATCAGATGAGTGAGAAACTCAAACTGCGTGATGATGTTAGACATCAGATGGGTGAGAAACACAAACTGCGTGATGATGTTAGACATCAGATGGGTGCGAAACACAAACTGCATGATGATGTTAGACATCAGATGTGTGAAAACACAAACTGCATGATGACGTCAGACATCAGATGAATGAGAAACACAAACTGCATGATGATGTCAGACATCGATGGGTGAGAAACACAAACTGCGTGATGATGTTAGACATCAGATGGATGAGAAAAACAAACTGCATGATGTTAGACATCAGATGAATGAGAAACACAAACTGTGTGATGATGCTAGACATCAGATGAATGAGAAACACAAACTGCATGATGATGTTAGACATCAGATGAATGAGAAACACAAACTGCATGATGATGTTAGACATCAGATGAATGAGAAACACAAACTGCGTGATGATGTCAGATATCAGATGGGTGAGAAACACAAACTGCGTGATGATGTCAGATATCAGATGGTGAGAAACACAAACTGCATGATGATGTTAGACATCAGATGGGTGAGAAACACAAACTGCATGATGATGTCAGACATCAGATGAATGAGAAACTCAAACTGCATGATGGTGTCAGACATCAGATGGGTGAGAAACTCAAGCTGCATGATGACGTCAGACATCAGATGAATGAGAAACACAAACTGCATGGTGATGTTAGACGTCAGATGGGTGAGAAAACTCAAACTGCATGATGATGTTAAACATCAGATGGGTGAGAAACACAAACTGCATGATGACGTCAGACATCAGATGGGTGAGAAACACAAACTGCATGATGAGTCAACATCAGATGGGTGAGAAACACAAACTGCATGATGACGTCAGACATCAGATGGGTGAGAAACACAAACTGCATGATGATGTCAGACATCAGATGGGTGAGAAACACAAACTGCATGATGACGTCAGACATCAGATGGGTTGAGAAACTTAAACTGCATGATGACGTCAGACATCAGATGGGTGAGAAACACACACTGCATGATGACGTCAGACCATCAGATGGGTGAGAAACCCAAACTGCATGATAATGTTAGACATCAGATGGGTGAGAAACCCAAACTGCATGATGACGTCAGACATCAGATGGGTGAGAAACCCAAACTGAATGATAATGTTAGACATCAGATGGGTGAGAAACCCAAACTGCATGATGACGTCAGACATCAGATGGGTGAGAAAACACAACTGCATGATGACGTCAGACATCAGATGTGGCTTTGCTCCACTGGGTTCTCACAGGAAGACAAAGAAAGGTTCCGTTTTTGGTTGGGAAAAACAGCAGATTTCTCGCATGTTTTCTGCTTTCTTTGTGTCTTTGTTTCTCTTTGGGGATCTTTGTTTCCTTGTTTGTTTCCTCGGGATTGTTGTGTGTGTGTGTGTGTGGTGTGTGTGTGTGTGTGTGTGTGTGGTGTGTGTGTGTGTGTGTGTTGTGTGTGTGTGTGTGTGTGTGTGTGTGTGTGTGTGTGTGTGTGTGTGTGTGTGTGTGTGTGTGTGTGTGTGTGTGTGTGTGTGGTGTGTGATTTATCAGACGGAACTTCTGTTTGGGGCAATCCCAAAAAGACGAGGGTTTTTTTTTTTTTTGGTCAAAAACAGGAGGGAGTCTCACTGTTATAAGAGAATATACATCTTTTTGTATGGAAGATGAACTGGATTTTAAACGGAAAGAACCTGGTGTAGAAACAACGTTGCTTGAGCTCTGTCTTTCTGGTTCATTTCTGTCTCTTATTCAGTATGCATATCATGCTACATGATTCATCGACTTCTGTGTGTTTTCTTCTGATTGAATTCTGCTGCTGTGTGTTGTGCAGCCCCAGAGAAATACCTACAGAGGTACCCGAGCTGGGCAGACAGGGAGCAGGCTCTTGGCACGAACGGCAGTGGCTACCTGGTGAAGGAACCAGCACTGAAGGGTACCATCCTCGTCGTTGTTCCATTCGTTGTTGTCGGTGCTGTTCAGTTGTTGTTGCTGTTATTGTTTACCTGTTGCTATTGTCGTTGTTGTTGCCTAGTTGTTGTTTCGCTGCTGTTTTTTTGTTGTTGTGTTTTTGTTGTTGTTTTTCTGCTTGTTTGTTTTTATGCCGTAGCCTTGTTGTTGTCCCTATTTTCTGACAGTGATTTTTTTTCTGGTACACACCATTCGGACCTGCAGGTCACGCAATTAAGATACGTGCCCAGACAGTGTATCATTCAGGCAAACCGTTTTGAGGCAGAGACTTTAACGTGGAAGCTCCTGCGTCGCCCGACTTCTGAAGCGGTCATCAATCTCAAGAAGGCTCGGTAAACGGTCAGTGTTTGCACGTCGCTCCTGCTCCTGCAAATAGTTTAGAGGTCACTTTGTATGGTCCGTTGCCAGGTCAGCTTTGGACATCTTGTGCGTTCGTCTTCTTCCTAGGGTGCCCATCAACGCCTCAGGCTCCAACCTTTCCGTATTTTTCTCTCCGAGATGCTAATGAATTTGATATCCCTCTTTTTGAAGTCTTTTATCTCACAGACTGCTCGTGACTTTGAAATTGTGCATTCTGAGTCTTTCCGGGAAACTTCTTCTGGAGCATGTTTATGGAAGACACTTTTAGTGTTTCTTTTCTGGAAGATGATGTGCTGCATTTCTCTAGAATGTGCTTCTAGCATCTCTCTCTGGAAAACAGTTTCAATCTTTCTTCCTGTAAAATGTGTCCGGTGTCTTGCCGGAAGATGATTCTGGTGCCTTGTTCCGGAAATACTTCCAGTGTCTTAGTCGGTGGATTCATTTATCTATAATCTGATTTACTGTCTTTCATCCGCGTTGATGATTTCAGGCTCTACATACATTTAGTCAGTAGATCAATGGTGATCAGTGGATCTAAAACTAAAAGCAAAACGGATCGACGCAAAAGGAAAGGGTGGGCGGAGATGACGGGAATAGGGGCTGGGGTGGGGGAATAGGTAAGTTGGGTGGGTGACAGGAAAGGATCTATACGCAAGGACCAATAAAACTGTATAAGAGATGACTAGCCAGTGTCAAAATTGAACATTTTCAAACAAAAAGTTTTTTTTTTCCAAAATGTCTGAAGATCTGAAACTGGCAACACATTTTCAGAGAGAGATTTTTTCAGAAGAAAACGTCTTGTTCGTTCACAATGTGGTGTAATGCGTTCCACTCTCAGTGTTGCGCCATATATGCAGTTGATTTCTGTGCAATATTTCATAGTTGGATAATTTAAATATAATCTGAACTCTTAACCTTTCTTAACCCTACTAGGACCTAGAACATTTAATGAAAAGAACTTACTATAGTGTCAGAGCAGTGGAAAAATGCCCATATGTCTTTTTCTATAATAATGCAAGTTTCCAATCACAATACACAAATAGAAATACGAAAAAGTCTGACCTGTTTCTTGCTTACTGTTTCTCAGCATATATCCAGTGTCTCTTTCAAGGTAGACACTTCTGGGGGGAGGGGGTGCTTTGGTACTACAGCACCCCCCTTCAACTAAAAAAAAAAAAAAAACCTCGGCTTAAAACGCTATTAATAATGTCTCCCCAGCTCACAGGAGATGCCACGAAACAGCTTTTCCTCCTGGTTCCCCCTCCCCCCCCCCCCCCCCCCATCGGGGCGTTGCCCCTAGACCCCCCCCCCCGCCCCCCCCCCCCCCCCCCGGGGCCTAGGCGGCCCCTGGACCCCAGCCTAAACCATTTACCAGCACCCCACCTTAAAAACTCTGTGATCCTGCCCTGTTCAGATTCCTCTTTCTGGAAAAAAAATTTTCTGTCCCAATCTCTGCGCCACCTCAGAGGCAGTGCACCCACGCGGTTCATTCCGACACCCCGTCCACAGCCACAGCCCGGTCGGCCCCGCCGCAGCCCCGGCACCGGCAATCCACAGGGAGCAGTCAATGTCAAGTCGTCAAGAGGCAACCCACCGGAGGAGACACTGCACTGCTGCCGAGTCACTTCGATGGTGTTCAGTGGCGCCTGTTCTGATCTAACATACGCAGGACACCCAACTACTAAGCCCACTACTGACGACAATAATTGTTTAGTCGCGGAGCCGGCGGTGAGTGAGCCCTCCCGATTCTGAAAGATTCTTTCGGGGCGTCTTTTTGAAAGAGACCTCACAAGTCTGTTTGTAAGTGTCCCTGAAACCTATTTCAGATTCCTCTTTCTGGAGGATTCTTTTAGTGTCTCTCTCTGGAAAATACTTCCAGTGTCTTTCTGAAAAAGGCTTTGAGTATCTTTCTGGAAGAGGTTTCTTTAGTCGCACTGGAACAATGCTTCCTCGAAGACGCTTCTAATGCATGTTTCTGGGAAGAGAATTCTGCTTGTGTCTTGTTTGGGAGGACACATCTGTTTCTTTCCGGAGATTTTATTATCAGTTTTTCTGCTTCTTGAACGCCTTTCTGGAAGATACTTCCAGTGTGTCTAGCAGAATGATCCTTTGCACCAGTCTGTGGGTACTCTCTGTCAAGTCTTTTAACGATTGCATAGACTGTTATTTAACGTCATTTGTTGAGTGTTCCTTCTACTTCGCCACCCAAGGTGCTTGGAACTCACTGCGAAATCTGGCACGCTTGACAGTGGTTCACATGCAACCAAATCTTGTTTTCCTCCACCGCTGCTTCCTGCGTAATATGTCGTAAAATGTTCACTTTGGACAACAACAAAAAAGGAATGAGAGGAATTGATTATGAATGAGTGTGAATGAAAAGTGCATCACAAGAGTTGCACAATATGAGCAGTATTTATGAGCAGAAGGAGGGAGAAGGAGAAGTAGGGTTGTTATCACCGTTGTGTCCTTTCCTGTCTGACAGAAGCTTTGGACGGTCATGCACGTATTATCATTGGGGACGATGACAACTGCACAGGTAAAGAATACTGTGATGGCAAACTGGAAGAAGGCAGGACCTACAGGTGAGAGAACACACACACACACACACACACACACACACACACACACACACACACACACACAGACACACACACACACACACACACAAACACACACACACACACGCACGCACGCACGCACGCACGCACGCACGCATACACACACACACACACACACACACACACACACACACACACACACACACACACACACTCTCTCTCTCTCACTCACTCACTCACTCACTCACCCTAGTTTCTTCTTCTTGTCCTTGTTCTCGTTCTTCTTGTTTTTGTTCTTCTCGTTCTTGTTGTTGTTGTTGTGTTGTTGTTGTTGTTGTTGTTCTTCTTCTTCTTTCTTCTTCTTCTTCTTCTTCTGCTTCTCACTCTATTTGTGTGTGTCTCTCTCTTTTTTTGGCTTGTGTGGTATTGTGTTCTTTGATTTCATCGTAGCATAGAGCATTGCGTTGTGCTGTATTTTATACACACACATTCATTTGCACGCACCCCCCCCTCCCCCCCCCCCCCCCCCCCCCCTGCGCACTCACACACAAATGCGCCCGCGCGCTCACACACACACACACACACACACACACACACACACACACACACACACACACACACACACATGCACGCACGCACGCACGCACGCACGCACGCACGCACGCACCACACACACACACACACACAGACACACTCTGTTTGATTGTAGCTTGCTGTGCGGAATTACCTTTTCCATAGTTCAGAGTATTGCATGGTCCTGTGCTTTGCCGTATTGTACAGTTGTGCGTTGCGGTATATGGTGTTGCGACATGT
>CM031607.1:76488980-76491480 GCA_018398815.1 Conus ventricosus | reverse complement strand
GCACATGTTTTCATGTTTGTCCGCTTGTTTGCGTATATAGATATAGATATAGATACATATATATATATACATATAGATAGATAGATATAGATACATATGTATATGCATGTGTATGTATATATATATAGAGAGAGAGAGAGAGATAGAGATAGATAGATAGATAGATAGATAGATAGATAGATAGATAGATAGATAGATAGATAGGTATGTATGTATGTATGTATATATACACGTTTTCATGTGTGTCTGTCTCTTTGTCTGTCCACCTACCTGTCTGTCTATATGCACATCTGTATGAATTTATTTCTGATCATATGTTTCTGGATGAGGGCTTTGGGCATGGCATCTGCTATCGTTGATTTTTGAAACATTTACGTGAATAGGATAGGATAGGATCTGGCATGACAAAGCATGATATGATATGATATGATATGATATGATATAAGAGATGAGATGATATGATATGATGTGATGTATGATATGATAAGAGATGAGATTATGTGAAGTAGATAGATAGCTAAATAGATATCCTTGGATTATGGCGGAAAACAATTGTGTTTTTCGCTCTAGAACTGATTCTGAGGGCAGATCCGGGATCCGTTCGACATCGGTACAGGCCTACGCTCTCCCGAGCGTCGTTCTGGCTACAGAAGAGTATCAGAGGACTGACTTGTTCTTAACGATAGGAAGACAAGGGGCGTCCCAGGCAAGCAATCTACTCGCCAGCCTGTGTGACGCTGACACCATCGTCAGCGTCGTCATCAAAACGACGCAGGTCCGCGACGATGACGTCTTCCGTTTCATGTTTCAGACGTCCGATGAAACTGATATCGCTGGAGGCTATCATCAGGACGAAGCAGCGAGACGGACAGCTTATACTGCTGGAAGAGTATGAGGTACTTGCTGCTGTCTTTGTGTCTCTGTCGTGTCTCAACACTTTCGCTACCCGCTGTGCCGAGGTTCAGTATGTCCCAGCACGAGCTGTTTTCAACGGTGGATGACTTCAAAGGCCTGTAACTCCATTCACTTTTGAAGCAGTCCTCTCGTTATTATGAGTTAAATGGGGAGCAGGGGGGTCGGGTGTAATTATCTCCATTAATCCATCTGTTGGTGAGATTACAAAAAGAAAACGCCGCGTACCGAACCGATTTTAACGACATCAGGTGGACGTAATGGAAGATGGCTAGAGGACAGAGTGAGATAGGTTGTGTTGATTTCCGCACAGCCGATTAAGGGGGTCACGTCGGGCCCAAGGTAAGGCCGGAGACGTAAAAACGAGGAGAGTCACTGTTCAGTGCGACCGTGGTGAAACTATTACGGGCACTGACCTCCAGGTTTGTGTGCGTCTTCACCTGACCCACACGTGCGGAAAGGAGACGCGTGGAGCAAACGAAGAAATATCCCTCTTCAGTAACTACAGTCCCGGGCTTGCTCGTCTTGCCCTGAGTTGACTCACGCCGACAGTACCACAGAGTCAGAAGATATGTAGAAACACAAATTATGATAGCTCAGCTGGTAGAGCGCCGGGCTGTTGATCCTGGGGTTGAGGGTTCGCATCTCCGCCGGGTCGTTTTGGTAAAGGGGGATTTTCCCCTTGGGGTTGATATTTGCTTCTGACTCCTCTTCCTCAAAAGTCCTTTGAATGAGACTACAACATCTAGCAATACGTAAAATCCCGTCACACAACTTTCGGAAGAGAATGCCAGTCTGGGCCGTTGGTATGGATGACATGTTACTCGTAGCATGCACAGAAAGAATGAAAATATGAATGAGAAATTGATGAGAGACTGACAGACTGAACGATGCAGGAGACCACTGAATCAAGCGCCAGCAGGCAGCTCTTCGGTTGACTCCACCCAGGTGGGCAGCCCGTTTTGTTCAAGAGAGTTGGAGCGTAAAGCTGAGAGCTTGGTCACTGACCCACGATAGGTACTCTTACTAATCATCAATAACAAATTAATTTCGTGTTGTTATCATGGTTTTTTTTTTGGTCAAATGTGATTGTTGTTATGTAACGTTTGAGCTGCTACTGATACTGCTGCTGCTGCTGCTGCTGCTGCTGCTGCTGCTGCTGAAACGTCATGACTGTCTCTGCTCTGTGTGTGGTGCAGGACATCTGCTGCAGCAGCAAGTCCTACCTCAGACAGACAGGACTCCGCAGCTTGAACCTCAGCAAGAACCGCTATGCGGACGTCGTTGCCTGTGAGTAGTCGGGGAGGGGTCGCTAATCTGACGTCATCACCTTAAGGTGTTTGTTTTTGTTTTGTTTTTCTCTGCTGATGGCATCGCCCTGAGAGTATTCTATGTATTGAAGCAATCGCCTCTCTGAGCAGAAGTCATCTCCTGTAAATGCTCTTTATCTGAAAATCATCACCTGCGAACAGTTTTTATGACGAAGTCATCGCCCGTAGCTACTCTCTGTACTAGTCGTTACCTGTGCACGGGTTTTTATCTCTTTATCATTTTGTTCTTTTCATTTCCATGCCGAAAAGTCATCGTC
>CM031607.1:76456480-76483980 GCA_018398815.1 Conus ventricosus | reverse complement strand
CTGCTGCCATTAACCGATACTTCTACTGCTTTTGTTGCTACTGCCCCTCCTCCTCGTCTTTTGTCTCCTCTTCTTGCTCCTCCCCCTCCTACAATTCCTGCTGCTGCTTCTGCTACCACTAACTCTATTGCTACTGCTGCTGCTGCTGCTGCCTCTGCTGCTACTACTACTACGATTACTACTACTACTGCTGCTGCTGCTGCTGCCTCTGCTGCTACTACTACTACGATTACTACTACTACTGCTGCTGCTGCTGCTGCCGCTGCTGCTGTCGCTACTGCTGCTCTTACTAGTACTACTATTGGTATTACTGCAGCTGAGGCTGCTGTTGCTCCTGCTATTACTACAACTACTACTACTATTGCTGCTGCTGCCACTGCTGCTGCTCTTACTGGTACTACTATTGGTATTATTGCTGCTGAGGCTGCTGCTGCTGCTGTTGCTCCTGCTATCACTAGTACTAGTACTACTACTACTACTACTACTACTACTTCTACTACTGCTATTGCTGCCGCTGCTGTCGCTGCAGTTACTACTATTATTGGTATCACTAATGCTACTGCTACGGCGGCGGCGGCGGTTGTTCCTCCACCTCCCTCCGCTCTTCCTCCACCACCTCCTGTTACTCTGCGGTTACCGTCTGTACAGGTGAAGTGTGAGCAGTACTGGGCCAGCGAGGAAGGGGAGCACGTGGAGCACGAGGACTTCGTGGTCACCACCACCTCCGTCACCTGTTACGAGGACTACAACGTCACCATCCTCACCCTCAAGCACACCCAGGTTCGCCTCATGGGACCGCCCTGACTCGGGTTGCCCTTTCGACCGCTCGCTTCCTGGCTTTTTCTTCTTTTTTTTTTTTATCACTGCGTCCAGCACGTACTGTAACATTCCGTGTCAGGTAGCGGAAGCGGAAGTTTATTCTACATGGACAATACAGTTTTGAAGAAACAATGAATAATGAGGGTCTAGTTGACGACTGCAGGCGGAAATCCAAACAAATCTTAGATAAATGTTAGGGAACCGCCAAGAGAAACGTGGACAAACGAGTCACAAGACAAAATACGTTTTGGGTTTTGTCTTGTGACTCGTTTGTCCACGTTTCTCTTGGCGGTTCGCTAACATTTATTTAAGATTTGAATGAATAATAAGACAATTATAAACATGACATAACAGTGGGGCATTAATCCATCCTGACAGCGTAATTCAAGAATACTTAACTGATTAGTGCAGTATGTCTTTTAAATGCTTTATACAAATATATGCAAACATTCTTCAATATCATTTCGTTTCGATTTGCCATGAGCAATACAACTTTAAACGGACATGGGCTTTTTAGAGATTTTGGAGGGATAAAATCATTCCGCAAATCTTGGACGGCAGGGCAGCTCAGCATAAAATGTTGTTCATCCTCTTTGGCCTCTTACACAACGGACACATAATAGCATCTTCATCAACATTAGTATACCGATGCTTCTGTGCGAATCTGTTGGCTATTCCAAATCTCATTTTTTGTCATAATAGTTCTTCAAACGTTTGTCAATGTCAAGCAAAAGATACGCTTCACGATTCCCAGATGATTTAAATGTTTCATGAAAAGCGTCCATGTCAGGTAGATCTTAAGAAAAGCCGTGATCGTGACTTCAACACGGCGATTCAATGGGCGATGGGTTATGCTGCGGAGCCTATGTCCTTTCCAAATTTTCTGCTGGATGATTGTGGATTTTCTTTGCTTACCATACTCCTGCCGGTGATGCCAGAGTTTGTGTGGCTGGGAGATAGGAGCGGAGGAAGAACAGAGGGGTGGGGATGGAGAAGCGGGAGGGGGAGCAATAGGCGGGTCTGTGTATGCGTGCCGGATTGAATGGATGGATGTCTCGATGTTCAAATTGTCGCCATTTTTAGAAGATTTTGGTTTATATGTTTTTGTTTGCTGTTGTCGGGTGTGGGGTGGTTGGTTGTTTTTTTTTTTTTTTGTTTTTTTTTGTGTTGTATGCTCCTTTTTATAATAATCCTTGTTTTTATACGGATTCTATGGTTTGAGAGTACTTTTCTCTACATTTTGCTTGTATGCCAGAATATGATGTGCTTGAATAGATTATAAACTGGAATGGTAAATCCCACAAGTGGTGCTGTTGGGTTTTTTTCCTTTGCCTCATTTTGTTTCCACATAGACCCTGGCAGTATTTTTAGAATGATCTAGACCCTTCTTAATCGTTAATTTCAGAAAAGAAAAAAAGAGGATGTTTCACAAGATTTATTTTATAAAATGGCTATAATAACTGAAAACCGGAAAAGTCGTCGGTTGACAATAACATTTCACTTATGCAAAGAGCTTTAATTGTAAAATTGGATATATTAAGTCTGTAAAATACATTCCGGTTAAAAAATAATTTGAAAATCCAGTCGACTTATTTCTGGACTTTCTGCGCGCTCGTGTGTGTGTGTATGTCTGTCTGTCTGTCTCTCTGTCTGTCAGTCTATCTGTGTGAGCTGCATGAGCGCGCTCGCTGGCGTATGCATATGTTTGTGAACACGTATGCATGCTTGCCAGCGCGAGCGCGCGTGCTTGTGTGTGTGTGTGTGTGTGTGTGTGTGTGTGTGTGTGCGCGCGCGCACAAATGGATATGTGTGGGTGCCTTGATGCGCGCGCGCGCGTGTGTGTGTGTGTGTGTGTGTGTGTGTGTGCGCGCGCGCGCGCGGGCGTTGGGGAGGGGGAGTCAGCCTAACCAGTGTGCATGTGTTTATGTGTACAGGAAGAGGGGGATAAAGAGCACTCGGTTGTGCACCTGCACTACGTGAAGTGGGAGGACAAGACAGCGGACATGTCGCTGGTGCAGTCCGTGCTGAACTTTGTCACCGTCGTCCGCGGACAGCTGGCTGACCACCCCTTTGCCCCGGCCGTGGTCCACTGCAGGTCAGTGCTGTGCCGCGTTTCTTGCCCGCAGGGTAGCCAGGATCTTTCGAGGAAAGCGAGGCTGGAGGGTTTCTTTGCAATATCCCGCGGCGAGATATATTCTTGCCGCCGACCGCGTTCATGTTCGAATGGCGACTCCTTTTCTATTTGCAGATTAACCGCTGCCAGTTCGTAGCTACACTCCGTAGGATTGCCAAGAACAGCTCGAAAGAGAACTGATAATTGTTTTGTGTTTCAAAACCAGAACAGCTGGAGGAATATGTTCTAATGTCGGGGTCCTTTCACTCGTTACATACGTCACATCACATCTGTGTTTATAGTCCTTGCCGCCGCCCCCCCCCCCCCCCCCCCCCCCCTCTAAAAAGAGGGTAAATTTAGGCTATGTTGACAGTTACAAGTCTGTGATTGTTATGCGGTGACGTGCGTCATTAATCATCTCTTTGACGTCAACATCAACACTCAAGTTTTGTAACGTGCAGAATTAGCCCAGTTTGGAACAAGATTCAGGAATCCCATTTTTCGGGGATGGGGGGGGGGGGGGGGGGGGGGGAGAAGGAACATTAATGTAACTTCCGCTTATCGCCGACTCTTCGACGCTGGGTTTGTTTTCGTTTTTTGTTTTGTTTTCCTTATTTCAACCCTATCTCTCACTCACTCACCTCACGGCAATGTACCTAGCAATTTTTTGAAGAAACTATATCTCGGACATCACCGCGTCAGAGAAATAAGACAACGAGTGCATCGCACCGAACAAGCTGAAAGCGTGTAGTTGATGGACGCACACAATGGCTGTTGTACTGATACAGTCACTCAAAGTACAGCTGCTGTCCACCATCTTTCCTGCTTTGGGGAGCCAACATCAAATCTTGCTAGTGTAAATTTATTAAACTGAATTAAACAGCGGATCCATCATTTGTTAATCTCTGAATGCATTACTGTTAGTCTGTTCAGGATGATTATTAACGCGGGCAATAATTGTTCAGCGACACCCTTTCATGACGAGCGGTGGTCTATACATGCGCGCTGGTGACCTACTCGTTTTTGAGTGAACCAGTATTTTAGGAAGAAGAAGAAGACATGAATTGAAAACTCTCTCTCTCTCTCTCTTTCTCTCTTCTCTGAGGGAGGAGGTGGTGTGGGGAAGCGGGGGATATGAGGGGGGGGGGTCTCTGTGTGTGAATGTATATGTGTGTGTTTCTGTCTGTCTGTGCATCTGTGTGTGTCTGTTTCTGTCTGTGTGTGTGCATTGTGCATCTGTATTTTCACCACCAAATGAACCATGTCTCTTCCTCAGCGCTGGCGTGGGTCGCACGGGCTGTTTCATTTGCGTGGATTACATCATGCAGTTCATCAGCGAGCGACCACTCACCGACAGCCTGGACATCTACGCCTTCGTCATGCGCCTGCGCGAAAACCGCTGCCTGATGGTGCAGACTCCGGTGAGTTGACACGCCAGAGATGTAGATGTCAGAGGATCAGTATCTTTGTCTTTCGCTGTTAGGAGTCCCACTGTAGGCATTAACCACTTCCTGTTGGTCTGATTGGCTCTGTGAATGCCTCCTGTTCTCGGGATGGTTGTTTGTTCAATATTCACCGCCGATAGGCTCAAACTGAAAGGAAGAAGCTGGCATTCAAGGCCACGTGTGAGGACAGTCTAGCCAGGTGAGCAGTTCTGTCACCCGGAAAAGGTTAATGACCCGCTTGAGCGAACGGGAGTCTGACAAAGGGAATCGTAGGAAAGAGAGGCAAGACACCAACCCCTTTCCCTCTACACATTTGGTTAGATGAATCCATCTCAAATCAATCAAGCCAAATCAGATCTAGGTCAAATCAGATCTTAAGTGCCGAATCCATTGTATGCTGCACGCACGCGCGCGCTCGCACGCACGCACGCACACGCACACACACACACACACACACAAATTGCACGCCCGAGCACGCGCTTTTGCGTGCACCAGTTCGACTATAAGTGTGTGTGGGGGGGGGGGGGGGGAGAGGGGAGGGGTGCGTGCATGTGCGTGTGTATGTGTGTGCGCGCGCGCACGTGCGTGCGTGTGTGTGCGTGTATGTATGTGAGTGTGTGCTTGCGCGCACGCGCATTGAAAATACCATAAATGGGTTCCTCAGGTGTTCAACTGCTTTTTTCAAGAAGGTTATCCTTCACGAAAAGAAGCTTACATGCAAAATCAAACATGCAAAATGAAAACTAATACCTTTCATTGGAGCAATGTGTAAAGGCTCTACGACGAATATTCCAGAAATACGCATGCCTCCTTTAATAGGGAGTTTCATTCCGTTGAAGCAGGCCCGGGTATTAATGAGTTGTCGGTTAGGAGCTCCTCGGGTACTTCAAATGAGCGCTTCGGGGTTAAGACAAAGGTCAGGCAGCTGCAAAATCTTCACCACTAGCACCCCATCACCACCACCACCACCACCACACCATTCTCAGACTTTCTTCGTTCTTTATACTAATCTGTATAAAGACAGCAAGATGGAGGAAAGAGAGAAGAGGGGGCATTGGGAGAGAGAGGCAGTCGGGAATTTGTTGGCATTAATCGTTTCGTATGACTTGTTTTCTTTCCAATCTTTTGGAGATCTTTTGATGAAGTCATTTCTTTTTAACAATAATACACACGTTTCGCGCAGGCTGAAAGTCTGTTGAAAGCTGTCTTTGCTTTTGTCATTTCGTTGCGTTTTGATGGAGACCTGTTCCTCAAATACAGTTTGTATTTCAGCTTTTTGTTCTTCTTCCTTCATCTGACGCACTCGTCAGTCCACCAGCTGTTTCCTGAATGTTTGTCTGAGCTGTGTGACATAACACCTGCGAATGAATAGTCAGCAGTGCATAAAAACTGTTTGGATAACGTGACCGTACGCAGAATTGATATGTTCATTTTATAATGAACTTGGAATGAGATGAATTCAGAATCTTTACAAATTTATTCAGTCTGTCGGTTGTTTAGTTTTACATCCGAAACTTTAATTTCTGTCGGATCACTAGAGTCTAGTTTTTCATTTGAAGTTATTTTGGCTGGTAAGTGATCGCTGCCTGATAGAATCAGGAGCAGTTTCCTAAACAGCCTCGGCTAGTTCAGGAGATATAAGAGAGGCGTTAATTGCTGATGGTTTATGGTCTTCTAAATCAGGTATTCTTGTGACACTACCATTGTCTGGTAAGTACAAAGTTGAATCTATAACTGTTTTCAACAAAAATGATGACTTGTAGTCTTGGCAGGTTTTCTCCACAATGGACCATTTTCTCCACCAATCAACCATTTTTCATTGTTTACTAGACAACGCAAACTCTTAGTGAATGGATGATCTGGCCTCTTCGGTGGGTGACAGAACCCCTGTTGATAGCAGGGACTGCAGTTAAATTCAGTAGTGGCAGCATGTGACGGGTCTCCGACGCTCCCCCTCGTTATTAAAATATGATTTTCATATTCAGGGATGCAGGGGGTTATAGACAGAAGTATTTACGCTTTCACAACCAAAATGCGCTCTCGCATAGGCACACGCACACTGTCACTCACATCGGGCCCGCACAAGGTGAAGGGAAACCAATAACATTTCATAGAAAATATTCAACTTTTATTTAACTTGACTCCGATCCCCCACCCGTCACTACACAACACAACTATCTGTATCATACAACAATGTAAACAGCATACAGACAATTCATAAATCGCATCCCTGTTCTTCATTTATTCTATACTTAGCCAGAAAAGACAATATTCCACTATTCTGTTTGCACACTTATAAATTTAAGGGCAAATAAAATGTCCATAACTTGCCACATTCCTTGGTTGACCGTCAGTTTCTCTCATCCCATGTGCGACTACGAGCTGAAGCTGCCACACCGTTGTGTCCTCCCGATTGGCCAAATCCCAGTTGGGGGACACTGGCAACGTAGCTTGAGTCGCACCCTCACACCCGAGTCTCCCGGGACTTCACCGTACTTACGCCCCTCTCCACGGAAAGGGCTCCTGTCGGCCTCTCCCACAGGTCTTCTCTGGCTGCAAACACCCCACCGTTGTCTGGCAGCTCCCTGACTAGGCTCCAACAGGCTGACACGTCTTGCTGTCGACCGTCCCCACACGGGAGACAATTCTTCTCGTTCATCGGCTCCGAGGCTACAGCAACCTCCACTATCTTACGTCCCCACCCAGGAGACAACAAGGCGACTGCTAACCTCTGCTTCACGCTGTATTTTCTTGAGCCCTCAGCAAGACGGGCGAGTTCACTTTCCCTTAAGTGAGTCACACACTTCCTGGTTTTCCAAGCACCTTATATTCGTTCTCAAAGAAAGAGAGAACATGAGTTTAACTGGCTCAACCAATGGAATCACTGGCACACACACATCACACGATTTGTACCAATAAATCCCCAAGTTATTTTTATTCCACCAATGGAATCACTAGTCACCTACACATACACACACACCACAGCTGCTAGCGCCAACAAAGACTTGGGTACCCAGTGTGTTAATGCATAACCTCCTATTCAAACTCATGTTCGATTCCCCCAAGCTACCCAGTGTACTAACAGCCTGGACTTCTCTACCAGCCAGGACTGATGCTTCAAGTAGTTACTACCCTATAGACAACAAAGTGCAAACCACTCAATAGGCCGAAGCCTTCCATTCATTCCTCAGAACAGGGACGACTGGATGGTCGCTGTACTCTGCCTGCAGGCTGACGGGTCACCTACCCGTGACGGTCACCTGACAACGATCGCCTTCCCTTCAGGCCCACTGGAGAACCCAGTGAATAGCCAGCCAGTGGTCGGACTGGACACTCCTGTACCCAGGACCGGCAGGTCGGCAACTCCTTGTCACTATCCCTCGACTGCGAAACACTTCCCAGTAACTCTCCCTCCTTCAGTATGCGACTCGAAATATTCCCCTCTGGTGATGCCTGAATTCGCACACTTGAAGAACCCAAGGACTTGCTCTCAACAACAGCAAAACTGCCCTTAATTTGCCTAAATGCTCGAGAACATTCGGCCGACTCATGACACCCCGTACCTAAGAATGTTGTTCCAATCAACATTTTCTCCAGGACGAATGTTCTCCAATTGGATAAAACAAACTCAGTTGCATGGGTCGATATAACAGTACTACCTCTATGCTTTAAAACATCACTTCCATCAACATCTCTAACATGGATAATGTACCCAATTAAAACCAATAAATTAATCAAATAGTCCATAGATCACTCTTTGGTCAGTCATAAACGACTGGCACAACATTTAACTCTAATCTGGCTCACATATAATCCAGAACTCTCTCTCTATAGCGTTAGCTATCAGCATGTCCATACATGTTAATTAATCATTCCATTCACTTCTAATATAGCACAACCATGATTAACACAAGATTCAAATTCAGGTGTGTGGCCCAGCCTACTTAACATCAAAATCAAATTCAGGCCTGTGGCCAGCTTACGTAACTCAAAATCAAATTCAGGCATGTGGCCCAATCTGCTCACACGGTCTCACACACAATATGCAAATCAAACATTTATCCTGATTTCACAACATAAGGACATTTTCACACTTTACCGGATGTGACAAAACAACATGAGCAAACATATCAACCAGAAAAAATCATAAATCATAACACGTGAGCATGTACTGATCCCCGCTCCATAATGGGCAGTGAACAAAAGCAACATAAATCAAAAACTGAAAAATAACACATGAACATAGGTTCAACCCCGCCCTATACTGGGCAATCAAAATCAATGACGCAACTGGCCAGCTACATCATTTACACAGTAGCTGTCCGTAATAGATGACTGCTCACAACCACCACCACAACAGCAGCAGCCCGTAGGCATTGCTCCTACCATTGTTCTACTTCTGTTGTTCACACTACAACAGCAACACCCTGGAGGCATTACTCCACCCTTGACCTACTCCTGCCCCTCTCAATCTTGACGCGTTTTTGTGGCTCGCCAATAGTACCTGGGGCAGATAGTTTGCGCATTCCAGGCTTTACAAGGGAGTCGGCGCACCTTTCACACATTTTAGTCCTTAAAGGAGCGCGTGAAAATCTGCGCGATCCTCTTCTAGCCTGTTCGGCAAATCTCCTTGCATTCAGTCCCCTTTGCTTTCATTGCCTCAGGGTCTGTTGTTCGAAGATCACGTGAACTGGGCTGGTCCGCACCACATTTCCTCGACACGAACGATTCTCCCCTTTCAAAATGTTATGAGATTGATCCCTCACTCATCTATCCGAACCGATTTTCCTTCCTCCTGAGAATTCCTGGTTGACTCGCTCCTTTGCTATTGCCATACTTGATGAGCCTTATTACTTTACCCTTTCTGACACGGTATTACTGCTCCTTTGGCATTTCCTACCGATAGCTGGCACCTCATCTCTTGCCATGCGTTAGTACTGCCTACCCGGTCCCAACCCAGCTGCAGGATCCCAACTCTGTGGTCCATGTTGGCCCCGACCCTGGGTCCGCCACCGGGCTCCTACATTTCTGACTGCCACGGCAACGCCAACAATTTTTGAACCACCACTACGGCCACCATGGCCCACGGCACCGCCACGACGGCCACCTCCATGGCCTACGGCACCGCCACTACGGCCACCTCCATGGACCCATGGCCACCGCCACTACGGCCATCTCCATGGCCCACGGCACGGCCACCTTCATGGCCTACGGCACCGCCACTACGGCCTATTTCATGGTCCACTGCACCACCACCTCGGCCACCTTCATGGCCTACGCTAGCTCTACTGCTAGTGGCGCCTGTGCACTCCACCTGTTTTCTGTTTACTTTCCTACCCTGCACTGCCCTTGCTTTCCCTACTTGACTGGCAGCCTGGTTAGGCTTCGGGAGGATATACCTACCTCCTAACAAAGCTGGATAGGGAAGATTGTTTTGCACTGCTGCAGTGAGAGTACTCCTGACAAACTCTGACTCTACTTTGACACGGGCCAAAGGTAACCGATTAATTCTTCCATCTGCATATCGCCGCAGGTGGTTTCCCCGGTATAGTCTGTCTCCTCACAAAACCGGGCTCTACCATTGCCGCTAGAGTCAGTCCTGTATCTAATAAGCAGTCACCGCTTCCCGTTTACTATGCCCTAGTAGTTGATGGTGGCACCCTGCCTTCCTGTTGAATTGTTATCAACTGCAACAACCGAATGTATTCGCAGTCTGCTACATTCCTTGGCGATATGACCCTCTCACCCACATTTAAAACATGTGCGTTTCACTCTAACATTCTCTTGAGTCCCACTGTTGCCACGGGACTTAGAATCCGCTTCTAACTGCGGTCTCGCTCCTGTTTGTAGGGAGTCGGCGAATCACTCCCTGACTGTGTGGTCTGGGTATTACAGGTCGACTGGTTCGATCCCTTCATCCCATTACGCGGACATGGGCAGATTCATACCTGTCTGCAACTTTCACTAACTCCTCTAAACTTCCTAATTCTCTTTCCGCCAAGAAATACTGTGAATCCTTCCGACAAGTGGAGAGAATTTGCTCCTTAACGATCTCCTCCCTCAAAGATTCAAAAGTTTGTTCGATGTTCCCTAACCTTATCCATTTATCAAAGAGAGCCCTAAGCCGATTAAAGAAACTGTACGTGCGTCTCACCTGATTTACGAACGGTTTCTCTGAACAATTTCCTATATCTATCGGCGGTTACCTGATACCTCTGAAACAAGCATCGCGCACCGACTCATAATCTGTCTGTTTTTCCGGTGGTAAGCAGAAAAAAGCATCCCTAGCTTTGGGTGTCAGCAGCGCCGACAAATTTGTGGCCCACCATTCTTCGGTAAGCCCTGATCTTTGGCAATCCTTTCAAATTGCGAATGAAATCCTCTAAATGGTCCGGATTATCATCGAACTTTGGCATATTGATCAAGGGACTGACACGTGGTGCAAAGTTCACTTGAGGTTTTGCGTCCACGCCCGTTCTTTCTCCAATTTTTTTTTCTAACTCAAACTGCCTTATCTTCTCTCTTTCTCTTTCCTCTCTTTCCTCTTCTCCCTTTATCTCTCTCTCTTTCCCGTTCTCTTTCTCTCTCTTCTCTTTCCCGTTCTCTTTCTCTCTCCTCTCTTTCCCTTCTCTCTCCTCCTTTTCCCATTCTCTCTCTCTCCTCTTTTTCCCGTTCTCTTTCTCTCTCCTCTTTTTCCCGTTCTCTTTCTCTCTCCTCTTTTTCCCGTTCTCTTTCTCTCTCCTCTTTTTCCCGTTCTCTTTCTCTCTCCTCTTTTTCCCGTTCTCTTTCTCTCTCCTCTTTTTCCCGTTGTCTTTCTCTCTCCTCTTTTTCCGTTGTCTTTCTCTCTCCTCTTTTTCCCGTTCTCTTTCTCTCTCCTTTTTTTCCCGTTCCCTTTCTCTCTCCTCTTTTCCCGTTCTCTTTCTCTCTCCTCTCTTTTCTTTCCTTCTCCCGTTCCCTTTGTATTTTCTGGGCCTCGATTACACGGGCCAGTTCTCATCTACATATGCCTTCAGTTCCGGACCCTTTAGTCCTAAAGCTTTTCCTTCTTCTATGAGGTCCATCTTTTTCAGCGGACCCATTGTCTCAGCACCCTCTTCAGTCGACATTTTAAAGCTATCTAACCCTCGATCAGCTAGTTAATACAACCACAGTAACAAGCGAGATATCCACACGATCACTTGTAAATAAGCGATCAAATAGTTGTGCTACACACAATCAACCACGACAGCAACCAAATCAAGCAAGTTCAAACAACAGGCCCAGTCATGAAAAAAAAAAGATCAAAACAATCAACACATGACTAACATCTTTCCAGGTAAGAAAAAAAAATCTAGGTTTCCACAATTACGACAAATTTCAAATCCCTTGCAATTGAACAAAACCAGAATCAAAATCACTTATGACTCATTTAGTTTCATCCCGGACGAGCCCCCAATTTGTGACGGGTCTCCGACGCTCCCCCTCGTTATTAAAATATTATTTTCAATTCAGGGATGCAGGGGGTTATAGACAGAAGTATTTACGCTTTCACAACCAAAATGCGCTCTCGCATAGGCACACGCACACTGTCACTCACATCGGGCCCGCACAAAGGTGACGGGAAACCAATAACATTTCATAGAAAATATTCAACTTTTATTTAACTTGACTCCGAGCCCCCACCCGTCACTACACAACACAACTATCTGCATCATACAACAATGTAAACAGCATACAGACAATTTCATAAATCGCATCCCCTGTTCTTCAGTTATTCTTACTTAGCCAGAAAGACTATTCCACTATTCTGTTTGCACACTTATAACTTTAAGGGCAAATAAAATGTCCATAACTTGCCAGCATTCCTTGGTTGACCGTCAGTTTCTTTCATCCCACTGTGCGACTACGAGCTGAAAGCTGCCACACCGTTGTGTCCTCCCGATTGGCCAATCCCAGTTGGGGACACGGCAACGTAGCTTGAGTCGCCACCTCACACCGAGTCTCCCGGACTCCACCGTACTTCGCCCTCTCCACGGAAAGGGCTCCTGTCGGCCTCTCCCATAGGTCTTCTCTGGCTGCAAACACCCCACCGTTGTCTGGCAGCTCCCTCTCTAGGCTCCAACAGGCTGACACGTCTTGCTGTCGACCGTCCCCACACGGAGACAATTCTTCTCGTCATCGCTCCGAGGCTACAGCAACCTCCACTGTCTTACGTCCCCACCCAGGAGACACCAAGGCGACTGCTAACCTCTGCTCACGCTGTATTTTCTTGAGCCCTCAGCAAGACGGGGGAGTTCACTTTCCCTTAAGTGAGTCACACACTTCCTGGTTTTCCAAGCACCTTATATTCGTTCTCAAAGAAAGAGAGAACACGAGTTTAACTGCTCAACCAATGGAATCACTGGCACACACACATCACACGATTTGTACCAATAAATCCCCAAGTTATTTTTATTCCACCAATGGAATCACTAGTCACCTACACATACACACACACCACAGCTGCTAGCGCCAACAAAGACTTGGGTACCCAGTGTTAATGCATAACCTCTTATTCAAACTCATGTTCGATTCCCCCAAGCTACCCAGTGTACTAACAGCCTGGACTTCCTCTACCAGCCCAGACTGATGCTTCAAGTAGTTACTACCTCTATAGACAACAAAGTGCAAACCACTCAATAGGCCGAAGCCTTCCATTCATTCCTCAGAACAGGGACGACTGATGGTCGCTTGTACTCTGCCTGCAGGCTGACGGTCACCTACCGTGACGGTCACCTGACACGATCGCCTTCCCTTCAGGCCCACTGGAGAACCCAGTGAATAGCCAGCCAGTGGTCGGACTGGACACTCCTGTACCCGGGACCGCAGGTCGGCAACTCCTTGTCACTATCCCTCGGACATGCGAAAACACTTCCCAATAACCTCTCCCTCCTTCAGTATGCGACTCGGGGTATTCCCCTCTGGTGGTGCCTGAATTCGCACACTTGAAGAACCCAAGGACTTGCTCTCAACAACAGCAAAACTACCCTTAATTTGCCTAAATGCTCGAGAACATTCGGCCGACTCATGACACAGCACAAGAGTTTTGGCGAATCAGCATCTTGATGGGTTGACGATTTGAGCAAAATGAAATCAAGTTCACGATGAATGTAGCTGCATTGATTGTACCTGTCTGTCTTGATGAATAGGAAATAGGTGAGCAATGACTTCTAAACAGGCGTTGACTGCAATAACTGCGATTACCGTTGTTATTATTATTATTATTATTATTATTATTATTATATTATTATTATTATTATAATTATTATTATCATCGCTGTGTTAGTAGCAGTAGTAGTACTACATTATTATTAATATTTATATTATTATTATTATTAATGTTGTTGTGTTGTTTTGTGTTATTATCATCATCGTCATTTTTTTCTCATTATCATATTATTGTTGTTATGTATTATTATTCTCAGCAGCAGCAGCAGCAGCAACAGCGCATACTTGTTATTGTTATTATTATTATTATTATTGGCGGTGGTGGTGGTGGTAAAGTTCTTGAATTCTTACATTCTACATGAACAACCCTTACATGATCATCATTCGTGCGATCATTACAATCATTAGCAGTAGTATCATTGCCTTCACCATTCATTGAACTAGTTAACCTCTTCACCCCCACGTGTTAATGCCGAGGTCTACTGGACCGTAAACAATGCGACTTGACCCGGATTCCCGCCCTTACACTCCCCACATCCTCCTCCCTCTCTTCCGCCAACAGGAGCAGTACCTCTTCGTCCACCAGTGTGCGCTCATCCTCATGGCTCTCCGGAGGGAAAGGGAAGGGTGGATCGCAGGGTTACCGAACGGGAACCCGGATCCGGAACAAGCTTCTACATCCGCCGCGCCGAGCTTCCGGTCCACGGAGACGACCCGGCGCGCTCTGAGAGAGAGGGCGAAGAGGAGGAGAGCGAGCAAACTCTTCCGACGCTGAGAGCGCCGAACGCAAGCCCGACGATGACGACGACGACGATGACGACGACGACGACGACGACGATGAGGACGGGAGCGAGACGGTCTTCGAGGCCGGCGGGACAGTGTGGCCCCTGATATGGAAGGTAGACTGTCACCATCCTCGCCCTCATCCTCATCGTCATCGTCGTAAGGTTGTAAGTCGACCTCGGTCACTGTCGTAGTCATCGGTATCGTTCCTTTTCATCAGTTGTCGTGTTGTTGGAGATCAGTGATGCTGAATAGCGCGCGCGCGGGCGCGCGGCGTGTGTGTGTGTGTAGGAAGGAATTCTGTTTTACGTCTCGTCACACATATAGGTGATTGCAGGACGTCTAAATAACAATATTGTTACAATTTTAGACATTATTATAAAAGAAAGAGGACGATGTGGTTACATGGAACATAAATAAAGCATAGATGAATTGTAGGACAGTAACTATGAAAAATTAGATAAAAATAACTAAAATAATCTAACTTACGATTATGATTATAAAATGTTCCTTAATGACTTCCCAAAAGGTTACTCGTTAATTTAACAAGAGAAACAACTGGCAACGAATCTAAAAAGTCAAACACTTAACATGCCCAGTGTCAGCACTTGGTATAACACCATTCAAAAAGGGTTTCGTTAGTTCACAATCAAAAATCACATGTTGAACTGAAAGATCCCCACGACATACGCACTTAACATCTGGCAATACTTGGTTCGTAGGGAATTACATAAAAGTCTAAAAGTCAGGCTAGAAACCGGTCGGCTAATTGACACAAAGTTTGACAGAGTTGCTGACGAGGTTTTGATGAGGAACTGTATTGACTCCAGAAATCCCTCTCGATTATATGATTAATTTCCTTGTATGATAAAGGACAATCAACCTTAATACTACCAAATATATTCTTTGCTCCCCTTTTTGCTGCTCTATCTGCTTGATCATTAAAAACGAAGGAGGTGTGCGATGGAACCCAGAGAAAATACAACATTAGTACCTTTCATGTAAAGACAGTGCAACATGTACTTAATCTCAAATAATAATTCCTCTCTTTGTGAATTTTCAAAAACAATACAAACTTTTTAATACTGACTGTGAATCAACACAAAACAGTGTGTGTGTGTGTGTGTGTGTGTGTGTGAGTGTGTGTGTGTGTGTGTGTGTGTGTTGTGGTAAATGGCGGTTTAAAATACGAATTAGGGCGGAGGAAGGGGGTGGGGGAGGGGGGAGGGGGAAGAAAAGAGTACAGTGAACGCGTACGTGTAGAGAGCACGCGTACGTGTAGAGAGCACGCGTACGTGTAGAGAGCACGCGTACGTGTAGAGAGCACGCGTACGTGTAGAGAGCACGCGTACGTGTAGAGAGCACGCGTACGTGTAGAGAGCACGCGTACGTGTAGAGAGCACGCGTACGTGTAGAGAGCACGCGTACGTGTAGAGAGCACGCGTACGTGTAGAGAGCACGCGTACGTGTAGAGAGCACGCGTACGTGTAGAGAGCACGCGTACGTGTAGAGAGCACGCGTACGTGTAGAGAGCACGCGTACGTGTAGAGAGCACGCGTACGTGTAGAGAGCACGCGTACGTGTAGAGAGCACGCGTACGTGTAGAGAGCACGCGTACGTTGTAGAGAGCACGCGTACGTGTAGAGATGCACGCGTACGTGTAGAGAGCACGCGTACGTGTAGAGAGCACGCGTACGTGTAAGAGCACGCGTAGTGTAGAGAGCACGCGTACGTGTAGAGAGCACGCGTACGTGTAAGAGCACGCGTACGTGTAGAGAGCACGCGTACGTGTAGAGAGCACGCGTACGTGTAGAGAGCACGCGTACGTGTAGAGAGCACGCGTACGTGTAGAGAGCACGCGTACGTGTAGAGAGCACGCGTACGTGTAGAGAGCACGCGTACGTGTAGAGAGCACGCGTACGTGTAGAGAGCACGCGTACGTGTAGAGAGCACGCGTACGTGTAGAGAGCACGCGTACGTGTAGAGAGCACGCGTCTGTAGAGGCACGCGTACGTGTAGAGAGCACGCGTACGTGTAGAGAGCACGCGTACGTGTAGAGAGCACGCGTACGTGTAGAGAGAGCACGCGTACGTGTGCGCGCGCACAAAAATGGAGAAAACTGAAATGTTTTGAGAAAAAAAAAGGGAGGGTAAGTATAGAACAGGGAAAGATGGAGGGGTAGGGCAGAAAGACGTATGCACAGATATCCAGACATATCTCCAGGTAGGTGGATATAGACCCATTTACCTGTTTTAAAGTGAGAGATAAAGAGGAACAACTGCACACACACACACACACACACACACACACACACACACACAATGAGTTTTGTGAGTTTTTCTAGAAGACAATCCTGAAACTTTAGTATTTTCTCTCCATCAGTTCATTGCTTAAACTTAATACTTACTCTCTCTCTCTCTCTCTCTCTCTCTCTCTCTCTCTCTCTCTCTCTCTCTCTCTCTCTGTGTGAGAATGATCTCAAAAAGTCAGATCGTTCTGGATTTTTGTTGTTTTTGTTTTGTTTGTTTGTTTTTGGTTACAGATGCAGATAGTTCCCACCGATGGTCCAGCAGGGAACTGCTGCTCAGTTAACAAGTGGCTGATACTGGACATGCCTTGGTACTGAGCCAGCAAACGTCCTGTCCATGAGACATAGTTCATCCACTTCCTGAGGCTTTTTTCTTCCGTCCTCTATCACCTTGCCGCAGTCCCGGCCTGAGAAAAAAAACATTTTCCAATCTGTGTTGAGTTTCATACATGTGTTGTAGTGTATACATTTGGTCTTGATAATACGCTGCTGATTTGTTTTTCAACTGAGCTGATTTTTTTTTAACATAGATATGTATATACGATGTTTTCTGACTGTGCCATTTTGTGATGGAAAAAAAAAATGTTAACCCTTTTTCAGAAATCTTAATACAATTCTCGCCAGCCATTCATTGCTAACTCCCATGGTTGGAGTCCTGAAAAAACCCAGTTCAGTTGAAGGGAAAAGTCAGAAAGAGATTTGATTTTGAAGTTGACAACAGAGATATGCATGCATGCAACTCCTTCAAGCGCTCTTTTGTTTGTTTTAGGTCCTCCTCTACACGGGAAGTCTTGTGTGCGACAATTCAAAAAATATAGGGCTAAAATTCATTTGTTTTAAAAAAACCCAAAATCATAAGTTGTTTTTTCCTCTGGTTCCATATCATTGCCAACTTATGTTCGTTTTCTGATGCGGTTGCTAAATTACCCTGTGCCCAACACTGCGCTGCTGTAGTTTCTGTGTTGGCTGGGGATGGTTGGTTGATTGGTTTGATTTTGTATATATTCCTGTGCTTTACTTTGTTGTTAGTTGTGGTGGTTGGTTACAATTGTTTTTATGTTTATTTTCCATTGGATTTGATGAAGGCGTCAGCTTACGAAAATTCGGTTTCTGTTCAGTGTTCTATGAGTGATCAAACCGGCAGAGTTACATGGCATAAGTTTTGTCTTTTTTGGTTTATACATAGTTGTTGTCGTCGTTGTGGCTGTCGTTGTAGCGATGTTGGTGGTGGTGATGGGATGCTGAAGATAGCATGATGACGGTATTGTTGTTGCTGATATCATTGTGTTTTCTGTAGGTGCTGCTGGTGTTACGTTACTATTGTTTTCAATCCTGAAATTCCTTTTTCGGTAGGTTGTCGGTAAAAATAATGGTGATGGGGTGGGTGTTGGTGGTGGTGTTGGTGGCGACGTGGTCATTGTAGCAGTTTTATGTTTTTAGTTTTGTTGCCGCTGTCGTTGTTGCTGTTGACCATGACGACGACGACAACGACGATGACGACGACGACGACGGTGATGATGATGATGATGATGATGATGATGATGATGATGATGATGATGATGATCTCGCGCTTCTCTTGAGTTGTTATTGTTGACATTGTTATAGATGTCATTGCTGTGTTGACTTTTCTGCAAGCTTTCAGTCCAGAGCCATTTCTTTAATCTGGACTGACCATAAACAACTAACATAAAACTGGCTGAACTGCCCCTAACAAGCTTTGCCATCATGACTGTCTCACCGGCCAGCACTGGTCAGCTAACTGTTGTGTCGTGTTGCTTTGCTTCAGACCTATGTCACACCACCACGCTTCCAGGCGAATCACGTTTTCAAAGCAAAGGTGCAAACTTCCAAAACAATGAACTTTTCGTTCACAGTATGTCACACGATGAAAACACCGTGGCCAAAATGGCACAGGTTCGCACGGTCACTCTGCACTCCCGACTTCCCGACTGACACATGGTCAGTAGATTCCAGTCTCTAGTTTCTAAGTCCATGCTGCGATGTTCTGTCTGTCTGCCAGACGTTGCAACAACAACAAAAATCAGAAACGAAGCTTCTTTGACGTTAAGAATCCAACATGGACCCCCCCTGTCCAAAATTCACGGCCATTTTGATTTTCAAGCGCGGCATAGTCACATGTCTGCCAGCATCGCTGTTCGTTGATTCACAATGCCAAATGCATGCGGCAAGTTTGACCAAATTACAGTACCGTGACAGTACAGTATGCGTGAGATAGCTTCGGAATCTGTTTCTTTACACAGGAATGTCGGACAGAACAGGCAGGAAACGCTGTGCTGCACGTGCACAGCGGATTGACGTGTTGTTTGTGACACCTTTCCTGGCGTGTGCAGACTTCAGCTAAAGTTAAGGACCAGAGCGACAGTCGGATCTTCTTCTTCGTCTTCTCCTCCTCCTCTTCTTCTTCTTTATCTTCTTTCAAGTTCTTTGAAATTGTGTTTTAACGTTTTTCGTGCATGGCATATACAATATCGGTGAGGCGAAGAGCAGCCTGCGTAATGACAGCCATGTCAGTTGAATATGCATACAAGACCAAACTTAGTTTCGGAAATGGTAACTGCGCCAAATTTAACTCTTCCGTCCGTAGCTTTTATGTAAGTCTGTATTTCTTTTCATTATACTGGCCGTGACCGATCTCCTAGAATTTTGTTGTTGTTGTTGTTGTTGTTGTTGTTGTTTTTTGTGGTAGTGTTTACTCTTTGCCTAGAAGATTACTTTCTTTCAAAACCACATTAATTTGTACGATTATTAGAGCCATATAAACGAAGAAAAGGTCTCATAGAAACAGTATGTTATGATAACAATTCTATGCGAATATCCAGTAGTGTCACGTAAGCTGCGTGTGATAACTTCAGCTTTGAAGAACAGTAATAAAAGTGTTCAGAGGTGCACAACGTTTCATCTTTTCGCTCAGTTGAGGTAAAATGAAAGGTGTGCACGTTTGATCAGGATTTCATTGCGAATACATCCAGATAAAACGGCCATACATTCAGCACACAGAACAGACTTGAGAAAAAAGGTCTTTTTTTATAATTGACATTCTATTCCATCAAGTCACCCTCTCCCAAGTTTTTATGAATTGGGTCAAATTAAGTCGTGTTTTCTTACCAACGTAATTACAAGACTGAACACATAGATATGGTCAATATTTTCCTGGAATCAGCTTATTTCGAAGAATTGTATGGTTCGGATAACGTAAAACAAAGTGAAACTCGTCTCCAATAGTTCTGTGTTACATTCCCAACAAATTTAATTTCTCCATTTTCGCCCCGTCTTTGGCCTATGTCAATCGCTGAAAATTAACGTAGCATTACAGTGCGTTGCGTTGAACTGGGCAGCGTTGTATGTTTACAACTTATCTGTATTACATAGCATTCCGGTACGCAGAACTTTTGTAACATGTTTCATTTCTGTGTTATTGCATTGCATTAAACTGTCTGTCTTATTTTTTTTTAAGTCTCCTGTATTTTAAATGTATTTTATTGCGTTACTCTTTATGGCTTTTCTGTTTCATGTATACTTCGTGCGTGCATTACTTGGATTTTTTTTTGGTTTTACTTAGTGTATTGCATCAATTTTCTGAATTTTTTTTTCATTTTACATGTATTTCATAGCATTGCTTCGATGTGTATTATATCTGGATTTTACTACACCGAGTTCTACAGCTTTTCGATATTTTGACCCTAACCACTTCGGATGACGGTTCACATACATGCATCAAATTTGAATTGCTCAATGTTGCTCTGTTGGGTTGCGATGTGTTAAGGTTTGTTGCGTTTCCCTGGGTGATTTTGCGTTGCACTGTCTTCCGTGCCATCGCACGGCAAAGACATTTTGCAGTGTTTCTGACACTTGCTGGGAGCTACTCAGCCTCAGTCGCTGACACCAACCAAGAGGTCACTTTTTGTCTGTTTACAGTTGTGTGTTTAGTGTGCTGTGTTACCCGTTGCCCTGCACTGAATTACAGGGATTTTCGACACCGTCATTGAAGATTCCTGCCATCACTATGGCTTTGGGATTAAACGTAAGAGAATTGTCAGCTTTCCGTTGCAGGTCTTCGTGGTAGGGCTAGGCTGCGTTGCTGCTGCCTCCTCGTCCGTTGCAGGGCTTACGACGCAGCCGACCGCACAGCATGCTGCTCAAATTTCTGTGATCCTTTGTATATGTTGCCGTTACATGGGTCACATGGGTCTTCCGCTGCATTGTCTTCAGAGTGCTTCCATTTGTCTTCCAGATCTCCCTAAGCAACGCTGCACACGGGTCGATGTCTTGCTTCTTTTTTTTTTTCATTTTCTTTTTCTTGATTTTTCAATGCTCCTTTCTGATAGGTCGAAGTTCATGTATTCTGTATTATTCTATCCATTCTATTCGTTTATCAGTTCAGCTGAAATCATGTTTGCTGTCGTTAATAGAACCTCTATCTATATAACTAGTACTTAGGCCGATAACCGTAGGTACAGGTGTGCACATATCAGATTTGTCGCCTGTATATATCATGGTGGTGTAGTAAGTCTGTAAGTCGTTTTCACGCAATATGTAGCGTCTTCAAGTCAGATTATAGTGTGAGTTTGGAGAGTCCCTCTATTAGAGTGACTGCCTTTCATATCCGATTTCCAACTTGTACACTTGGGTCAGCTTTCTATTGTGTAGTTTTGCAATGACTTTATATTGTTTCGTTGGTGTTACATTACTGTTGCAGACACTATTTCACCGTCACTGACTAACGCACCTCTGATCAGTTAATTTCTGTCATGCCTCTGTACAATGTCGCTCTGAAATATCCCCACAGCCTGCTGGACCATGCTGACCAGCGCAACGCACTGGTCTCAGTACGGACCATGCTGACCAGCGCAACGCACTGGTCTCAGTTCCACTGAATACTGTTGCATTGCACTGAGTCGTGTTGTAACGTCACAAACTGTTTCGATTGTCGGAAATGAAATGAGGTAGGGAACAGTAAACGATAAACAGTAAATAAGTGGGGTATGTTTTGCTCCCATAAGGAAACCTAACACAGAGTAACTTTTATTCAAGACTGGCACAGCCTTTTAAACTTGAATAAAGTCAGACAAGTACATAGACGAACAATCTAATAGTGGGGGAAAAACAAGCGCAGGCCAACAACTGAACTGTCTTTATAGTAATGATCTGGCAAAGATTTAGACTTGAGGGGAGGGGAGAGGGAGTTTGAAGATGGAGAAACTAGGAACATGAAATTTTATTTTTTTATTTTTTTTTAAAGTTACAGATATGGAAACTCTTCACTAGCTGCATAAGGGAGCCATCGCAATCCCCATTCACTTCGGACTTTATTGCATTTTATTCTGTTTCGATTGTGTACACGGCCTCTCTGACTGTAACAAGCACCCTGGTTGGTTTTGAATTCAGATTTGTTTTGCGTTTTTATGTTTAATTTCGTGTTCCGCCCGAATGGTTTGAACGAGTATTTCACACCATTCTGTTTGGATTTGTATTACACCATGCCCGATTTGGACCGACACAGGAACTGCATTGCTTTGTGTACTGTTTGGACTTGCATTCTGTTCTGTTGAGAGTTGCGTTGCAAGACACGCGAGCTGGACGTGTATTGCGACACATTCTATTGGAATATGCGTTTCATTACATTCACTTCGGACTTTATTGCATTTTATTCTGTACTCTATGGTGGACCTGCGTTGTATTGTATTCCGTTTGGACATGCGGTGTACAATATTTTGACTTGGGCCTGCGTTGCATTACATTCTGCGTGGATTTGCTTTGCGCCGCATTCTGTTTGGATCTCAGGAAGGGTGATCAAAGGCACTGTTTTCTCTGGTAACTGGCCGGGCTAGGTCACAGGAACTTTTCAACCAAATCTAAACCTTTGCAGCTTCGCGAAAGAATGTCCATGTGGAATCAGAGTTTTCTCCCGTTGGAAGAGAGGGAGGGAGAGGAACAGGATACTGTCAGGGACCACGTGGTGGAGAGGCGGAATTTAAAAAAAGAAAAAAGACAACAACCAAAAAGACAGAAAGAAAATGGTCATCTCTGCTGACTCTGGAAGATGTTCCTTGTCCAGTTGATTTTCTGATGGCATATGGCCACCGAGCCAGGCCTTTTATCTCCCATGGACTGGCAGTGCCCTACATTCCGTTTGGACTTGGACTGCGTTATATTCTATGTTAGACTTGTATTATATTCTATTTGGACTTGCGTTGCGTTATATTCTATGTTAAACTTGTATTGTGTTCTATTTGGACTTGCAGTGCATGACATTCTATTTGGACTTGCGTTTTATTCTATTTGGACTTGCCTTGTTTGTTTGTTTGTTTTTTCAGTTTGATGGATCTGCGTTCCACCGTGTTATAATTGGACTGGCATTGCATCAGTTTTAGTCGGACTTGCATTGCACGTTATCTTGTTTCAAGTATTTGTGTTGTCCTGGTAAGACGGACCCATGTACGTCCTCACCGCTCAACGCACCATTCTGGCTAAAGTTCTATTCTATGACTGTTACGTCATGTTGTGTGATGTGGTGTTGTTGCTGCTGTCTGGTGTTGCTGTTTTAAGCGTGACATCTTCACCTGACCGCCTGACTGAATCACAGAACATCTTCACCTGACCGCCTGACTGACTCACAGAACATCTTCACCTGACCGCCTGACTGACTCACAGAACATCTTCACCTGACCGCCTGACTGACTCACAGAACATCTTCACCTGACCGCCTGACTGACTCACAGAACATCTTCACCTGACCGCCTGACTGACTCGCAGAACACACGGATCTCTTTGATCCGTGTTGATAGTGCACGAAATGCGTTGTATCTAAAAACGTAGTTATAATCATAACTGCTACGGTCACATTAACAAAAACACTACACAATTACACAATGGTCTCTCTCTCTTTTTTTTTAATCGTGAGATTGTTGTGTTTTCTCTGACTGTTTCCGTTGAGTGACATTGGGTTCATTGGTGCTGGAATATAATCTCACATTGTGGCTGTTTAGACGGGCTGAATGGCGAAACGATGGTGATTTTAGTTTCCTAGTATGCTGTGTTGTATATGATGATCTTTCTTGCATTCTGTTAGACCGGTTCTGAGGAGGATGTTCCGGCACATTTCGTTACATTCCATGGTTCTCTTTTCGCCATAGCCATGTCGAAACTTTGGTGGTGGTGATTTTTTTTCCGCATCTGCTTATTTTAAAAGGAGAGACACCACCAGAGCGCCATTTTGAGCGCGCACTCGCCTGTGTGTTGTGTGTGTGTGTGTGTGTGTGTGTGTGTGTGGTGTGTGTGTGTGTGTGCAAGTGAGTGAAAGCTTGCGCGCATGTGCTTGTGCGTGCACGCGCTTGCGTGCCTGTATACATCTATGGATCTCTTGTGTTTTGTATCTGTGTGTGGTCTTCTCAACCCTGGTGTCTGACCAAGAAACTGGAAATTTTCAATCACAGAATTCCAGTGGGTCTCACCAGGATTTCTGGGCTTCTGAAGATCGACATATAAACAGATCGTGAGTGGTTGGACTTTCACATTGATACTTAAAACAATGTCAGTATTTCAGATACTTAGTTTTCGTTTCTGTGGGAAGTCACCAACTACATCAAAATTATACGATCATTCTCAGTAGTACTGTTGCAGTTTGTGTTTGTTCGTTTATTTTCTTCTTTTTTATTTTTAAAAAGAAAAGGAGGGGTGGGTAATAATACAAAACATCACAAACAAGAATTAGAATTTCAAAAGCGATCTTGTCGGTGTTGTGGTCAGTGATAAGAAGAGGGAGATGGATGGAAGAAGTGAGAGTTGAAATTAATTATCGTTCGCGTTTAAAGACCTAAGCATAACTTTGTCTTTTTTGTGTGTGTAGACAAAAGCTGAATCATTGAGCTTTGTTGTTGGTGGTGTTTTTTGTTTTTCTTCATTATGTAGTTTCGGTTGTTTTCTTCCGGAGGACGTAGGGAAGAGGGTCGGTGTCAGAATAGTTATTTCCCTTGTAGGGATGTCTATAGAACAGCGGATACTTTTTTTCTTTCAGTTATAACTGAAATTGTTTCCTTTAAAAAAAAAATCTGGGACAGAAATTCCCTCATTTCTTTATTTATCCTGTTGCCTATCGTTTCTTCTCGCTCACTTGTTGTCTGTCTTTTTGTGTATTGGTAATCAAATTCACAGCCTGACCAAAATCACAAGCGTTCTTCCTCTCGACAGCTAAACCACCCGGAGAGTTTCAAAACGATGTTTCGGACCAAAGCAGGCCCGCAAGTGTGTTCGTTTCTTTATCTCCCGAAGACTTTCAATGTCTTAAAATTGGGTTTCAATGTTAGTGCATGCTCTATTTTCATGCAGCAAAAATGTCGAAAATCAACCGGAGAGATCGAATGAACGACTCGGCTCGGCGTCGTTTGGCTGCACGTGCTTCGCGCTATGAAAAGCACACACACACACACACACACACACACACACACATGCAAACGCGTTTTAACAGAAAACACAGTCGTGTGAAATCCTTCTTTGTAGATAAAAACATTTTTTTCCAGGTGTGAGACTAAACATTGTCCGTTGATCGCTTTCCTTTGTATCAGTTAGTATATTTGTGAGTGTGCACTGTTTGCTTTCTTTCGTCATGAAAACTGGCCTCTCAGCAAACCTCTTGGTTCATAGGCGTGTCGCCTAATCTTCCAATAACGTCAGCAGGCCTACAGTCCTGATGTGTGAGTTCCAAAGAAACGAAGATTGCGTCCAAGTACTTGGGAATATAAAGGGGCGCACTATCCCCCACCCCACCCCACCCTGCTCATCACCCCACCCCACCCCCACCAGGGGTCACGGCAGTGGACTGTCAAACTGACGGCCCACGGGCAGTTTTCGGCCGATAAGGAGTGGAGAGGTCTACCGGACTCCCCTGGGAACGTAGCATGCAGCGCTGTCAGTTACACCCGAACTTCTCCAGCGAGATCACTTCGTCGAAGAGGAGAGAGAGAGAAAGATGGGAGGGGGGGGGGGGGGCGGGGAGCAGTTTAATTGTATGGGTCTACAGCGGCAAAAAAACTTGTTGAGCACGAAGAGGGAAGGGACTGGAGGGTGGGGTGGGGACCAAGACGAAAGCATGTCAAAACAAGCAGCGCCCAATACTTCCAAAGCGACTTGACGGCAGGGCGGGTCTCCTCTGACAGGTTCTCTCGTGACGAATCCGTCTTGATGGCTGCCTGTGCACTGCGGTGCTAAAGCTGTGAAAGGACGACACTGGATGGGGCTGGCTGTATGTGGATTAGCCAGACTGAACAGCGCTTAGGTCATGTCACTAACGGGCCTTCATAACTGACAAGGAACAAAGAACGTGCAGATCTACATTTAGGCTTCTGTCCTGTACAGTTTAGATGCCGTTTTCCTGTTTTCTGGGCCCCCGAAGCGCTGAAATTTTAAGAATTTTTTTTTTAAATTCCAGAATAACTTCCTTAGAAGCACATGGAGAAAACAAAACAAAACGAAAATAAGGGAGAGGCAGATCACAACAACAACAACGATGTAATAAGCTGACATAAGCAGTGATATTAATACAAGTCATCAAATAAGAGCAAGTAGAGACTAATACTGAAATACAATATTTGCTGAAACTGCGGGGAGGGGGTGGGGGGATACATCTTTTGATAGTTCCGCTTAATGATTGTCACAAATTTGACAAATTTCAACAAAGTTGTTTCTTTTTTTATTGAACACATTCTGTACAAATCAACTGCATTAGGGTGTCGGTTATAGTGTAGGTTCAGCGGTTGCTTTCTAGTTTTAATAAAGAAGAAAAATCCTCGCCTGTGTCATGTAAATCGCATTTATTACACTCTCTGGCACAATTTCCTGCACACATTCTCACTAGAGCTTTGGGCATTTATGATTTCAAGTTCCACATTCTAATCGGCATTTTTGCCAAATGAAAAGAGAAGATGATCAGATACATTTCAAATTCAAATTTGTCACTGAACATTCTATGATCTACCGGCAAATCATTTGGCTGAAGTTCATCCGGTCCGTTCCTTGCACCCTGGTTCTGTTCTTGCTGCTTTATTAGGGTTTAAAAAAAAAGATTCTTCGATCGGTCAGAACACCGAAAATCGATTCAAAAGACTGCGAGTTCGGGTCCTTACCTAACACCGGCATAAACGTTGGCGTATTCCCGCTATCCATTTGAACGGATGGTCGTTCTGGTGGTGTCAGAGTGGATTCAAAGTATAATCCCTCACCCGTCTTGTCACACCGCCTGAATGTGGCTGTGAACATTCAACTTTAATTACACAACCATCCTGTTCGCTGCAAACCCCTTTTCCGATCTGCATGACCGGATAGGACATACTGCACAGATTTACCATAAAACCGTTAGATGTCATCAACCAACGTCGAAAGCTTCGTTTGTAGATGCTAAGAAGTTGCTGCTGCAAGAAATCTTCAAATTCTGTAGTTAGGTCCTGAGGCCAAAGATGGACATACCAGATTGTGACGAATTCTAAAAGGGGTCGAAGGACTGCATGTCACCAAGTTTGTAAAGAGATCAGATCGTATATTTGAAGGGAGACACCTCAGTCTACTTTGTGTTGGAGACAGTGATGTCGAATTTAGCATGGAACCGGGAAGGGAAAAGACAGGGATTGTTAGCAACAAAAAGGGGGAGACAGCCTGTGCTATGTGCAATCATGTTCTGTTTACTTGTAGGGGTGTAGGGGAGTGGGAGGGGGAGAGCTTGCCACTACTCTTATGTTTTGATATTCATTTATCTATATTTTTAATCACTTATTTATGTTTTTATTTATTGATGTATTTATCTATAACCATTGATTTTCGCGACCTGTCAAAATCT
>CM031607.1:76451480-76453980 GCA_018398815.1 Conus ventricosus | reverse complement strand
TGACCTTTTCCTTATGTGCATTCGGATACAGAATTGACGAGAGAGAGAGAGAGAGAGAGAGAGAGAGAGAGAGAGAGAGAGAGAGAGAGAGAGAGAGAGAGAGAGAGAGAGAGAGAGGGAGAGAGAGAGAGAGAGAGAGAGAGAGAGAGAGAGAGAGAGAGAGAGAGAGAGAGAGAGAGAGAGAGAGAGAGAGAGGGAGGGAGGGAGAGAGAGAGAGAGAGAGAGAGAGAGAAGAGAGAGAGAGAGAGCGAGAGAGAGAGAGAGAGAGAGAGAGAGGGAGGGAGGGAGAGAGAGAGAGAGAGAGAGAGAGAGAGAGAGAGAGAGAGAGAGAGAGAGAGAGAAAGAGAGAGAGAGAGAATGTGAAAGAGACAGACACACACACGGACAGAGAGATGCTTCGACTGCTAGCGAAAATGTCACAGTATGAAACTATAGTTCCTCCACCTGGCCCTTTAACTCCCATTCACGTCCACTTACCTTCAAGCTCAGTCAAGTCTCTTATATCACTCCCTCCCCATCCCCTACCCAACCCATACATCTTACCCTCGTCCACTCCTCCCCCCTCCCCCCCCCCCCCCCCCCCCCCCACGTCCCTTACCTCCCTCCTTCCCTCTCCATTTCCCCGCATCGCACATCATCTCGAAAACAACAACGGAAATAGCAATGGTGATGCAGCCTCAGTAATTGATGCTGAATTGTGTCATAACATCGCGCCTCACAAAAAACTGGGTCTGATGTAATCATGTCCGCGCTGTGTTGTGCACTGCCCTGTCATATTTCTGATTTCCCTGGCAGCATTGCAAGCCTTTGTCAGAACAGTTCAACAGTACCAGCACTGCTGTCTGAGCAGACACCTTGTCTGCAATCAGGCAGTAACAGAATTACAGTTTGTTAAAGAAGACACCCTCTTTACAATTAGACAAAGTCAGTGCTACAGTTTGTTAAAGAAGACACCCATTTCACAGTCAGACAGTAACAGAACTACAGTTTGTTAAAGAAGACACCCTCTTTACAATTAGACAAAGTCAGTGCTACAGTTTGTTAAAGAAGACACCCATTTCACAGTCAGACAGTAACAGAACTACAGTTTGTTAAAGAAGACACCCTCTTTACAATTAGACAAAGTCAGTGCTACAGTTTGTTAAAGAAAACACCCTCTTCACAGTCAGACAGTAACAGAACTACAGTTTGTTAAAGAAGACACCCTCTTTACAATCAGGCAATACAAGAACTACAGTTTGTTAAAGAAGACACCCTCTTTACAATCAGGCAATACAAGAACTACAGTTTGTTAAAGAAGAAGAGAAGACATCCTCTTCACAATCAGAGCAACACGCCAGAGCTGTTCAATAAAACAAGTTCTTTGCAATCAGACCAGCAGTGCCAAAATCATAGTTTGTTGGAGAAGGCAAGTTCTTCACAATCGGACCAACAGTGACACAGTGTCAGTCTATTAAAGACAACATCCTCATCACAATCTCATAATACATGATACTCTCCTCACGATCACATAATACATGATACTCCCCTCACAATCAGATAACGGTGCTAGACTTACACTCGGTCAAAAGACATAATCTTCTCCACAATCAGACAACGGTGTCAGACCTACAGCTTATCAAAGAAGACACCCTCTTCACAATCAGACAATGGTGTCAGACCTACAGCCTTTCACAGAAGACACCCTCTTCACAACAATGCAACACTTACAGTCTGTTAAAGAAGACACCCTGTCCATGGTCACACAAACAGCGCCAAAGCTGCAAGACACCCTCTGTAGAAACAAACAGTACAAGACTTACTTAAAGATGCCCTTCCTGTACTGACGATGCTAAGGACGAACCCGGGTGTGGTGATGTATGACGGTTTTGGAGACATGCCATTGAGAAGGAATGGAAGATGTGACATCACAAAGAGAAGAACAGAAACAGGAGTTACCTCATTTCATACAAAACTAGTAAACGTGTTGAAGATTTGTTGATTTATACTTCAACATCAACACAGTTTATCTGAAAACCATGCGCCGATCAGTGATGTGCATTTCATGTAGTCAGCAATGCATAGTTTTGTTGCTCTCTCTCTCTCTCTCTCTCTCTCTCTCTCTCTCTCTCTCTCTCTCATTCAAGTAACATTTTTCAAAAAAATGTGATGGTACAGGTCGTTTGTTGATCGTGTAAAAAAAACCATGCTAATGTAATAAAACCTTGGGAAGCTCAAGAAGAAGAATCATCAGTAACAATTTTATGTTTTATACTTGTGCATATCATTGTGCATACCGTACCATTGTCTTTACATGGCCAAGAAAACAGAAGGAAAGATGGCAGTACTGTAGAACAAGAAATTATATTTTTTAGATTACCCGTTTTATTTATAGCCCTGTTGACAACAGTGGAGGGGGAGGGGGGGGGGCTGATATCGTCAAATGAGTGAAGTTGCATACCGAACCCAACAGGACTGTTAAAAAGAATTTGTCCGGCAGAAACTGCGCGGTATTAAAGTC
>CM031607.1:76431480-76438980 GCA_018398815.1 Conus ventricosus | reverse complement strand
ATACATACATACATACATACATACATACATGAAACAGGCAGCTTAATTTACGACTTTTTCTACTTTACGTAATGATCATTATTAACGGTGGTGTGATGGCTAGGACTGGTGAAACAGTCCTGACTAAGTAACGGGACAGGGATGCGCTCCTTGCTTCCTTTCAGTGATACACGTTTGACTCTGACAGGCCTGAGAGATACAGATACCTGCAGAGTCGATCACAAAAAAAGACCTCTTGGTGAAAGCTTGGCGCTGTCTGGAGTTGTACTGTCTTCAACTGTCAGTGGAACAGCATCGAGTGAGGCTGCAGGATGCGCATGGCAGTTGCTTGACGGTGGCGTTTTTCGCAGGTGGGGCCCCTGCAGTCATGAAATATGGGCTGGTACACCCATGGGAACCTTCCCGTGGAGGTTCTGTTGTGATTCATCCAGTGGCCAATATAGAATCAAGGAGCAGCTACGTCCCATGAGTCTTAATGGAACGTCCTGTGCGTGCCTGCACCCTATGTGAACACAGTGCAGGCTTCCAAGGGTGGTGCAGGATTGCTCCCGGTTGATTTGTTCGGCAGTTGAGGACAGTACTTCTCAGCAGGCTGATCACTCGGCGAAGAAGTGCGTCGGAGGAGAATAAACCACCAGCAGCATCGGCTCAGGAGAAATGAGAGAAACCTTCAGGGCATTTGGAACGCCAAGGATGATCAGGGGCGACTACCACTTGTTGACCAGAGAGCGCAAAGTGTCTTGGTGAGGCTCCACATCGGGCCCAGCAGACTGAACTGCCTTACGTCCCCTGAGCTGAGGCTCGTGCCTTCTTCAGTTCAAGATGACCGCACTTCAGAACATGAGTTCCAGATACAGCCCATCCATGAACTAGAAGGAAGCAGGACGAGGCGGGGTGACCAAGGGACACTCCATCGAAGACCATGCCCTATGGCTGCTACCGAGAGCTGGAGAAAACGCCAAGGAGAACATCAAGATTGGGCTTGAACCTACAGCCTCTCAGTATTCAATCCCTGACCGCGGCGGCTTGTGCTTTCCTTTTTTCTTCGATGTGCATGACAGCGGTGTGGTCAGTATCCCTCTAGTTCCATTAAGGTGGTGGATGCATGCTTCATTCTTCGCAGTGTCTGGTAGTTTTTCCCCTGCCACTCAGATCAAAGGGTGTACAGACAGTTATGAGCTTCTTGTGTGTAATGCCGACAGCCAGAAGACCAAACACAACTGTCAATAAAATGTTGCTGCGATTTAGTACCCCTTTCAATGAGTTAAAGGAAAATGAAACTATAACTTACATGATCATCTTCTTTCGATGGGACGATGGAAATACGAAAATAATTGTCACGATCCATTTCAATAGGTAAAAGATACCATAATAACTGTCATACAACAACTTCATGACCCATAATATGAGTCAGGGAAATTAGAGAACTTATAGAGGGCCTGAATAGCTCAGTTGGTAGAGCGCCGGACTCGTGATCCTGGGGTTGCGGGTTCGGATTTCGGTACAGGGTGATTTTTCCCTCGGAGTTAACATTGTTCTGACTTCATTCCCCACACAGTCCTTCGAATGAGACTATAAACCGAGGTTCCGTGTGTGAACGCACGCACAACATCTGGCACACATGTAAAATCCCATCACTAACTTTCGGAAGAGAAGACCAGTTTGGCCATTGGTATGGATGACACGTTACACATAGCATGCACCTCCCCGAAGATGGAGTATGGCTGCCTTAATGGCGGGATTTAAAAAAACGGCCATACACACAAAACTCCACTGCCTGTCTATACAGGCAATGTCCGCAGGAGTATCAGCCTGCGTACGCAGAAAGAAAGAAAAAGAAAAGAGAACTTACAAAAATGACTTTCATGACTCTTTTCAATGGTATGAAAATAACTTTCATGGTCCCCTTCTTTGGGTTAAGGAAAAACGGAAAGAAGGTTTTTGATTTCTTTTGATCAGCCTATGAAAAAAAATGAAAATAACTTTCATGATCAATTTGGATGGAATATGGTTAATACATTTCACGCTCAAGCACCTCTTCAACAGACAATGACCAGCAAAATGACGGGGATCGAGTGTGTAAATAAATGAAATAGGAATGATGATGACGATGAGATAGGCAGGTGGGATGATGACGATGAGACAGGCAGGTGGGAGAGATGCAGAGAGAGAGGGGAGTGTCATGACAGAAAGAAAATAACCCTTCACTGACAAAACAATACAGTTATTACAGACAATGAAACGAAACAGTCAGTTCCGTTCACGGTAACATGATTGCAGAATCGCAGCTCTGTTCACAACGAGCTACTGCCTCATTTTATCAACGAACAAGAAAACAGCTAACTGTCCTCTACTTTTACATACAACCGGTTACATATGTTGTCAGTTTCGAAAACAATCGCGACTCCCAAAAGCAAAACAGTACAACCAAACAAAACAGTACAACCAAACAAAACAGTACAACCAAACAAAACAGTACAACCAAACTCGAACTACGAGCCCGAACATGTTTCGAAACGAAGTTCAGAACTCGTACGCTGAAGTGAAACCCTTGAGTGTGGCGTGTGATCAATCGTTCTCCTCTTCACCAGATCTGAAAAACATCAGAGACGCGGGGAAGGGGTTGCGGGAGGGAAAGGGGGGGGGGGGGGGGAAGGTCTGTACCTGCAAGACAGTTAGAAGAGCGCGAAGAGAACGGGGAGGAGGGATTGATGGGTGAAGGAACTGGGACAGATGCAACGACCAGAGATGGAGGAGGGAGATGGATACCACCTCTGATCTCAGCGTTGGGTCTCAGAAAAAGAGCGAATGGTTGAAATCGCAGAGAACCTGAAGTGATAAACAGTGTGTTGAAAGCTGTGTTATATTCAAATCAAGCATACAGCGGAGGAGTGAACGGCTGAAATCTGAAAGGAAGGCAAGAACTGGAGGTATCAGAATGAAGGATAAAGAACCAAAAAAAATGGAGGGAAAAAAAGAAAAAGAAAACAATGCTACGAGGAAGGAATCAGAAAGAATAAAACAAAGAGAGAAAAGAAAATAAGTAAACTAAAGGAATAACTTAGAGTGAACGAATGTAGTAAAATCACAGTTTTTAAATGACAAAATGGAATGAAATAAAGCAAACAGGGAAAATCATCACTCGCTTTTTTCCACCCCACGTGAACTGCATCGAAATGACTGTCTTCTGCAAAATATCTAATCAGTGCAAATTAGCCTTCCTTGTGAGGGGGGGAAGAGAACATTGCCATTTTGTAAATTAAAAGACGCAAGACATTTAAAACCGCAAAACATTCAATATTATTCCACTTCAAGTGAAATCTATTACAGCAGGTAGATACACTACAAAGTCCAATGCACAAAGCAACGATCAGTTATCAATATTTCTGGACAAAATATGTTGCTGTAATACTCCTTCATTTCGTTCTAGTTTTTTTTTGTCTTTTTTCCCAGTTACATTGTGATAAGAATATCTGGATTCAAAGCTTAAGACTCCAACTAATCTGCTGACTTAACTCAAATGTCTCGTATAGTCTACACTGCGCTGTAGCAGTAGGAGATACAACCCGAAAAACTTTACGAATCAAAAGTCTTGGATTCCAGCTTATTTAACGACCTGTTTCATTAATCTGCTGAGTGTCTGTAGAAACCGGTGCACGAGGTCTAACGTAACTCATCCCGGTCCACTTAACATCCACAGACTGGGCTGTATAGGTCTAACTTTTCCACTACTACACAACGCACAGGGTTTTTTTTTTATCCTCAAGCTACAGTACTCTACGAATGGTTTACAGATTTGTATGTGTTAACCAATGTTGAATCTGCATGCTCCAAAACTGTTTTAAAGGCTTCCATACAGGTTATTCTGAATAGTCTGGGCTGTAGAGAAGTGTTATTATTTCAGTAACGCGGCTTTAAGATCAAATTCATCGTCACACTGCTGACTGGTCAAGGAATTTAAAATTACGCTGATGCTCCAACCCTGTCATGATGGCGTTCTGAACTCAGATACAGCTTTCATCAGTTTATCTGTCTTTCCACTGCTCTACTATCTGATGTTATGGCTGCTGCTGATATTGCACTGTGTGCTGTGTTTATAGCTGCTTGTCCTAAATCGTACGAGGGCAGGTGTTTTGAAAAGCGCATCACTGTTGATACAGAGTATGAAAGGCGTGGAGTTTCCTTTCAACACAAACTTTGTTTCAAGCAGCTTTCACAGGCCTGCTGTTTCTGCGTAGATTCTTGTCAGGTTACACACCACACTCTCTCTCTCTCTCTCTCTCTCTCTCTCTCTCTCTCTCTCTCTCTCTCTCTCTCTCTCTCTCTCTCTCTTGTGTAGCCTTGAAAGCTTTTGCTTTAATGGACCCTGATAACAGAACAGCCAGACGTCTCAACAAAACATGATAATGATAATAAATATGTTTATAGCAACCTCCTCCCTTTTATATCAGCTTGCTCACTGCATTTGGATGAAATTTATACACCGCAGATATCCATTAACACATCTACAAATGCAAGTGTGCTCGCACATGTATATATACACCCACACATGCAAGCATGGGCAAACGTATCATCTCTGTCAAAAAAATTTTTGAAAGGGAGAAGAGGAGAAGGGTAGAGTATGGGGATGGGAGGTTGTCACTTAAGTACAAAGTGCAGCAGCCATAACATAATATGTATCTGCAGATATAGATATTCTTTTTAGAGCTGTGCGCAAGGCTGGTTAAGACTCAGACGAATGGAGTTGATATGGAGGATCATTCAAAACAGGAGAAAAGGGAAAGAAAACAAGCGTTTGCGAAATGTTTTAATGAGCCGTTTTCCTGTGTGCTTCTTACAGGAATTTCTGTGAAGAAGATGTGGATCGGTAGACGTTATTACCGGCTGTTTCATCAGCTATGAATATCAGCAAGTGAAGAAGATGTGGACCGGTAGACGATTATTACCGGCAGTTTCATCAGCTATGAATATCAGCAAGTGAAGAAGATGTGGACCGGTAGACGTTATTACCGGCAGTTTCATCACCCGTGAAGAAAACGTCTGGGTCAGGCTAAAAAGGAGGAAGGCATTATTCAGATTCTCTGTCCCTTCAGTGGTGGGGGCGTCAACCGCCTCTGGATCCGGATGTCAGGCCGGATTGTTTCCGTTCCAGTGAATCTTAAAGGTTAGCGAACCGCCCAGAGAAACGTGGACAAACGAGTCACAAGACAAAAACACGACGCGTTTCGACCTCTCAGGTCTTCTTCAGGCAAGACACCAACAAATAGGACAATGAAAATGAACGAATTTGTTACTTAGCTTAGATCTCTTCAGCGCAACACTTATTTAAGATTTGTTTAGATTTCCGCCTGCAGTTGTCTCACTTTGAAAACTAGACCTGTTCCAGAGTCCATTCTGTGTCATCGTGGCGCCACGCTGATCAGGCGCCTGCTTGAGAATTCATCTTCTCCCAGCAGTATGCCACGCAGCATGTTCCTTGCACCGGACTCCCATTCTTACCGGTTATTAACCTGCCCGCAACTGATGACAGTTGTCACGTGTGAGTACACCTGACAGGGGGGTTCTTATACAGGTAATGTGCAGTGGCAGAAACGGAGCGATCACTCAATCCCTCACACCACCAGACCACAAGAGGAAGAAGTTTCGACAATAGTTTTATTCACATTACAATCACTCACTCGCACTAGCACTCCAGATGGGGTATGGGTCATAACAAAGAAGAGAAAAGATAGTCGCGAGAGGAAAAGAAAAAAAAAAAAAATGGGCACAGAAGAGAAAGGCACTATTCAGAACTAACTGACTTAGGGGACAAAGTAAATTGAATAGACCACAAAAACCCTCCAATGTCCGGGATCCCGCTACTGTCCCAACCTAGCCCACTAAACCACTACAAGGACATTCAGCAAAATAACAGAAGAAAGACAGTTATTAGAAACAATGCTACATCCAACGGGACCTAATCAACTAGAAGTAAACAAAACAAAACAAAACCAAAAAAAAACAACAACAACAACAACAAAAACCAACAAAACGAATCAGTGACCGGCTTTAGACCCACACACCACACACACGCCAGAACCACACTCACACCACACAAGGTTACACACTCAACTCAAGTCCATGAACCGAGGAGGTTCGCCGAGAGAGGTGGATCCCCTAGAGGGGTGGCGTTCGTAGTGGGCTGGTCTTCCAGTCCGAGGTGAAGCAGGTGTCCAGTACAGGAGACGAGGTTCACCTCCAGTCCGCAAGTTGGAAAAGCGACTGGTGCCGGGACGCAGGATGTTGACTGCAGGGTCCGTGGATGCTGGTCGCCCAGCCAGCCAAAGACCGGAGCTGCAGCTTAAGAAAAACAGGCGAAAAAATTCCCGCCCTACGGCGGAGATCAGTCTCCAGATGTGAGTAGTCATCACCCTATAGTCCTTGTCAGTGTGTGGCAACATAGTGGGTCCGGCAGTGCGTCAGTGTGAAGGGTCACAATGCCGTAATAAGGTCAACAATGTCTGTCCTATAAAAGGGCAGATAAACTATAATAACTTCTTTCCTTTTTCTTTTGCTTTTATTTGACCTGTACTAAGGATAACTTCCTTAGTCAAAAGCTCCAATGACTAAAAACAATTAGAATCCATCCACACGTCTGTCACACAAACATATAAGACAAGGACACAACGAGAACGGAACCACAAGTGGGGCGATACGGCAGGAATTCCCCACTCCGGTCTAAATGTTTTAGCCGTTCGCACGCTCATGCGTTCCCCGATCCGTCTCGTGTCTATGAAGCAACAAGGAAAATGAAACTAACATTTCTGATATCCTTCCGGCCCAAATCACATATTGAGCGAGATAAGCATTGACTCAACCTGTGTAATCAGAAAACAACAAACACGGCTTCCATCGACCGAAATGAAGGGATATCATATTGTAAGCGATTTTCAACTTAGTCCAAAGTAACAGAATCCCTAGCCGCTAAGGACCCAAAAACACAATTAAAGATAATGCGTTTCTACAATTCTACAACAAGACGCATATCTTGATACCATTTCCCTACCTGCCCCCCTTCTTTGGAGCAGTTACACACAGAAAAGGTGTGTCCGAGCCAACAGCACATGAAGGCAGAAGAAAAACCTCTCAACCGCTGAAAGGTTAGAAAACCCAAATAAAACAAAACACTGTCCAAAACAGACCATATATTTACCAAAATGGCGGGTGGGCGAGGTGAGAAACGGTTCGCTCCCCAGTCCAATGAAGGATGGCAGCCGTAACCGTGCCGGTCCACACCGAAGGGACTCCAGGTCAGGGACGACCCAAGGTGGTTCTTCCAGCTGGCAGGGATAGGGATCCCAGGTGTCTAGTGGAATACTTTCCGACCCGCTGAAGGGCGAAAGACTTTTCCACAAACTCCACACCGAAGTGGATAAAGAAAAGTGGAACCAGCTAGCAGAGATGGAGATCTCTCCGACTCGACGGTCCGTAAATGAGTGCCACACCACCTAGCCTAACAAG
>CM031607.1:76413980-76426480 GCA_018398815.1 Conus ventricosus | reverse complement strand
CTGTGTCTGTGTGTGTGTCTGTGTGTGTCTGTCTGTCTGTCTGTGTTTCTTTCATTAATGTCATCCCCAGCTTCTATTTGTCATACTTATTCTCACACCCCTCACACCTCCGACACAACTCCCCTCCCCCACCCCACCCCACCCCCCGCACACCCACCAGACTCCTCCTCAGTTCTCCCCCCTGTCTCATACATTCCCCGGCGGTATACTGTCATAACCAGATCGCCATCAGGTCGCTCACCAGAGCAGACACTGCACTTCCCGCTCAAGTAAAGCTGAGTGAGTGCCTGTTCTGCATTAACCTGTGTGGGATGACGTATTGTGAGCCATGTGGGATGACGTATTGTGAGCCATGTGGGATGACGTATTGTGAGCCACGTGGGATGACGTATTGTGAGCCATGTGGGATGACGTATTGTGAGCCATGTGGGATGACGTATTGTGAGCCGTGTGGGATGACGTATTGTGAGCCATGTGGGATGACGTATTGTGAGCCATGTGGGATGACGTATTGTGAGCCATGTGGGATGACGTATTGTGAGCCACGTGGGATGACGTATTGTGAGCCGTGTGGGATGACGTATTGTGAGCCATGTGGGATGACGTATTGGGAGCCATGTGGGATGACGTATTGTGAGCCATGTGGGATGACGTATTGTGAGCCATGCGGGATGACGTATTGTGAGCCATGTGGGATGACGTATTGTGAGCCGTGTGGGATGACGTATTGTGAGCCATGTGGGATGACGTATTGTGAGCCGTGTGGGATGACGTATTGTGAGCCATGTGGGATGACGTATTGTGAGCCATGCGGGATGACGTATTGTGAGCCATGTGGGATGACGTATTGTGAGCCATGTGGGATGACGTATTGTGAGCCATGTGGGATGACGTATTGTGAGCCATGTGGGATGACGTATTGTGAGCCGTGTGGGATGACGTATTGTGAGCCATGTGGGATGACGTATTGTGAGCCATGTGGGATGACGTATTGTGAGCCATGTGGGATGACGTATTGTGAGCCATGTGGGATGGCGTATTGTGAGCCATGTGGGATGACGTATTGTGAGCCATGTGGGATGACGTATTTTGAGCCGTGTGGGATGACGTATTGTGAGCCGTGTGGGATGACGTATTGTGAGCCGTGTGGGGTGACGTATTGTGAGCCATGTGGGATGACGTATTGTGAGCCATGTTGGATGACGTATTATGAGCCATATGGGATGTCGTATTGTGAGCCGTGTGGGATGACGTATTGTGAGCCGTGTTGGATGACGTATTGTGAGCCGTGTGGGATGACGTATTGTGAGCCATGTGGGATGACGTATTGTGAGCCATGTGGGATGACGTATTGTGAGCCATGTGGGATGACGTATTGTGAGCCATGTGGGATGACGTATTGTGAGCCGTGTGGGATGACGTATTGTGAGCCATGTGGGATGACGTGTTGTGAGCCATGTGGGATGACGTATTGTGAGCCATGTGGGATGACGTATTGTGAGCCATGTGGGATGACGTATTGTGAGCCATGTGGGATGACGTATTGTGAGCCGTGTGGGATGACGTATTGTGAGCCATGTGGGATGGCGTATTGTGAGCCGTGTGGGATGACGTATTGTGAGCCATGTGGGATGGCGTATTGTGAGCCATGTGGGATGACGTATTGTGAGCCAGGCACTGTCTGTGGAGGAGCCAGCCTGAGGGATCGCTCCTGTATGACAGCATAAGTGCGTCGAAAGGCGATGATCGTTGTGTTCATCAGGAAAACAGCTGTGATCCTGGAAGATACACCAGCGAAAAGAGGGGAAATATTGATCAACCTCGGATCACAACTACTTTCCAGGAATCACCACTGTTTTCTTCTGATCACAGCCATTTTCCCTAAGAATCACAACTGTTTCTCTGAGGATCAAAATTCCTTTCCCCTTATTTTCCTTAAGTCAATACTGTCATTCTTGCTTCCCTTACGGAAAACAAGATAATTACTATTGCAAGGAAAATGACGAGTTCTGAAGTGAAGTGACTGCAGGTGAAAATTGAAACAGGCTTAAAAGAAAAATTACTGTTCCGACGAGCAAACAAGTTACGAGACAAAACACCACGCGTTTCGACCTTTGTGGTCTTCTTCAGGCAGGAGAAACAACGTTCAAGACAGTGAACACGAGAAGAACGGACACAATCACTTATCTCCTCAACTTGGGCGCGAAATGGGTGTGGAATCTTTGAGGTGATGAGTGATTGTTCGTGCTTCGTTGTCATTTTCTTGAATGTTGTTCGTCCTGCTAGATGAGGACCAGAGAGTCGAAACGCGTCGTGTTTTGTCTTGTAATGTGTTCGTCTCTTTCGTTCGGCGCTACAGTCATTTTCTTGTAAGGAAAGTGGCCTTAACAGGAACAAACAGCTATGGGTGTCTTGTAAGGAAAGTGGCCTTAACAGGAAAAAACAGCTATGGTTGCTGTTTACTGTGACAAGCACAAACGGAAAAACTGGAGAAGTAGTTGTACGGATGACAGCTGTTTCCTCACTTTCGTGTTTTCCTTGAGGATGATAACTGGGTTTTTTTCCGTGAAAGTAGACAAAGCTGTTGTGCTCCCTGGGATAACGCCGAGAATAAAAGTTTTCATAAAGAAAATAGGGGAAACTCTTGTGATCCTTGCGGAAAACAAGGAAAACAACTATTATCTTACGGAAATCATTTATTTTCCTTGGGGATAACCGCTTAACCCAGGCCGTTTTCTCTGCGCATAACAGCCGTTTTCCTGGGAAAGCTTCCATATTCCTGTCTTTGGTTGCCGTCTCTGTTGCTGCCTTTTGGCTCTGACACTTGGGCAGCCGACGCTTCCACTGCACTTGGTTGTCCTAGGCCGACACTGTCTGAACTTATGCAAGGAAACCCACACCAAATGCTCACAGCGCGCGCGTGCACACACACACACACACACACACACACACACACACACACACACACACACGCACACACACACACACACACACACACACACCACGCACACACACACACAAACACACACACAAAACACACACACACACACACACGCACACACACACACAACACACACACACACACACACACACACACACACACACACACACACACACACACACACACACACATACACACACACACACACACACACACACACACACACACACACACACACACACACACACATAGGTACAGACAAAGAGGACGACAGATAGCAACAAAGCTACAGAAAGAGACGGACAGACAAAGATAGACAGATGAACAGGCAGACAAAGACAAAGGCCGACTGAGAGAGAGAGAGAGAGAGAGAGAGAGAGAGAGAGAGAGAGAGAGAGAGAGAGAGAGAGAGAGGATGGCTGAGCGCCAAATTTGTTTTTTAAAAAGGACAGACAGGCAGGCAGGCCAACAGAAAGACAACAAGCAGGACGTTGACTCTCCTTTATCTTGTCGCCCGATAGCGCTCTTCCACAACATTGTGGGCCAGTTTCTGTAGGGTCAAGAGACACAAGGGACCAAATGGAAGGCGGACGAGGGCGAAGGTGGTGGGGGCGAGTGGGGGGAGGGGCGGGAGAGGGATGGACACAGACAGATAAACAAGCAAAGATTGCAGAGAGAGAAAAGATGCCGTTTTGTACTTGTCTTGTTTTGGGTGGTATGAGTGGGAGAGAGAAGGGGGAGGGAGAGAGGAAGAGAAAGAGAGGGGGGGGGGGGAGACAGACAGACAGACAGACAGGCAGACAGACAGAGACTGAGAGAGGACGAGTAAGAGAGTGAGAGAGAGAGACGTACACAACACACACACACACACACACACACACACACACACACACACACACACACACACACACACACACACACACACACAGGGAGACAGACAAACAGACAGACATGTGGAGAAGTAAATCCACGACAAGCCTCATTTATCCTACCCAGTTTGATAACGAGACAGACAGACAGACAGACAGGCAGGCAGGCAGGTAGACAGACCGAGAGAGAAGGAGACAGACAGACAGACAGACAGACAGAGACAGACAGACAGACAGAGACAGACAGAGACAGACAGACAAACAGACAGACAGACACAGAGACATGTGGAAAAATAAATCAGCGACAAGCCTCATATATCCCACCCAGTAAGAAAAGGTTCTGCCCCCCCCCTCCCTCCCTCCCCCCTCACCATGTCCCTTCTGTGTGGCACAACTGATGCCGCCGTGCCGGAAGCGATCAATGAAAGCCTCCCCCGTCCACCCATCCTCCATTCCACCCACCCACCCACGCCACTCCTTTCCCTTTCTCCCGAATCCCGCGCAGTGCGTACACTCCATGCACGAGTAGTGGTTATATAACACAGAGAAGAGGCCTTTGTTTCGGTTCCTATTGTATGAACAAGTTTGAATAGCTATGTATAAATAAGTATATATTCACTTAGTTTTGATTGTTCGTATGTGTGCGCGTCTGTGCGTGCATGTATGCTTGCGTGTGTGTGTGCAAGCGTGCGTGTGCTTTATGATCAACTTGAATGTTGGCATTTTGTCAGCCATTACAAGTATGAGAATCGTCACTGTAGGCGGAATAGTATACTTTTCCAGTTATACAGTGCCTGAGGATGTCACCGAATGGTACTGCATATACATTTGTGATTAACATTTTTCTGCAACGTTTCCAATATCGCGAAATCGGCATTTTCTTTGAAATTGTGACAATGACTGTCGTACTCACCGATAGAAGATCTATGACCTTACATTATTTGCAAATAGTGTCATGAATATCAGGTTATATTCCATCAAGAATGGGCCTTTCAATGTGATGTCTACAAAGCAGACATGTGAATACAAAAACAAAAAAACTAAATTATACCATTGGTATGTTGTGAATTTAGCGAGTGAATCTGCTGTTACAGTCAAAACAGTCTGTCTAACGTCAGTAATAACAGACTTTTACAAAACACAAAAATTTCAGGAAGGCATCTTACAATTCAGATTGTTGCCAAATATGGCTGATTAGAGTAAATCTGAATTGTTGCATAAAGTACAATAAGCATTACGTATTTGACATAAAATCGTTGGAATATATGATGTCAAAGTTTCCTATCACGTACTTTGGGGGCACCTGTCTATATATATATATTTTTTTTAAAGAAGGGCGAACCAGTATCAAAGATGAGTGGGGTGACTTTTTCACCTCAGTTATGAAGGCTAATGGGAATGAAACGCAGCACATTTCCGCCCTGCAATGATAAAGTGGATAGAAAATATTCAAATCACTCGCTCATACATGATTAACAACAGCTGACCTTTTAAGCGGTCAGTGTGGCAGAGAGAGAGGGGAGAGGGGATGCATGGTGGGGCATTGTGGTGGGGTTGTAGGTGGAGGGTTCAGCCAGGCGGGCAATGTTGGACTGGGTCAGCTCTCAACAAGCCTTTCTGTTTTCTTTTAGATCCTCTCTTTGTATGCGTACGAACGCATGCGCTCGCATGTGTGTGTGTGTGTGTGTGTGTGTGTGTGTGTGTGTGTGTGTGTGTGTGTTGTGTGTGGGTGTGTGGTGTGTGTGTGTGTGTGTGTGTGTGTGTGTGTGTGTGTGTGTGTGTGAGAGAGAGAGAGAGAGAGAGAGAGAGAGAGAGATTCAGTTGCCGAAAGACCAGTTTTCTTCTTCTCTCTCTCTCTCTCTCTCTCTCTCTCTCTCTCTCTCTCTCTCTCTCTCTCTCTCTCTCTCTCTCTCTCTCTGACACTGCAGCCAGGCAATCATTGTCGCCAGCATAGCAGAAAAGGGACTGGGGGAGACATTGATCAAAATCTTGATTCCTTTCACCACCATCACTACCCCCTTTTTACCTGGATTTGTTTTAATTTTTTAAGATAAATAACAAAGGCATAGATAGGCAAAATGCAGTGCTGAAATCATCTAAACGCGATACCCTTGTATAATACACAAGTCGATAACATACAGCCTAGATTGGTCAGTACACCATTTTCCAGTCATCTTGCTCAGTTCTATGAACTTTGACACTTTTCTTGAAGGTAAAAGACTGAACGTCATTTGGATACCATCCCGAAAAACACTGGCTGAAAAAATGTAGGCAATCAAACACAAAATGGAATTTACATATTCATTCATGTCACAGTCTTTGGCATAATCATGTTCAATTTTCTCTCATCAATCCAATAGTTTTTTGGTTGTTGTTTTTTTACCTATGTCAAGGTTAGGGTTACACTAGAAATGCCATTGAAAGAATGACAAACTGAAGTGGTGGAGATCAAATTACATTTTTCTCTCCGAAATCCAGATTTTCGGTGATTAAGACACGCATTCCTTCGTAGGTTGTGTGTCCAGCTTATTTGGAATCAGCATTGACCAATGACTCGGCACCGGAGTGATGCAATGTCGCCCCCCGGTGGGTGACTCTGTCAGCGATGGTTGGCTGGTTGTTTTATTGAAAGTCTTTTCATCGTGTCGATGATTTTAGACTCTAGCATAAAACAAACAGCAAAATGTTATTAATTTTCATCATCATCAATTTTTTTTTTTTTTTAACGGACAAAAAGGAAAAAAGAGAAGAAAAAAAAAGAGAAAGAGAGCGAGACAGAGACAGAGAGACAGAGAGCTGCTAGTAATGATTTCTTGTTGCTTGCTGAGGCAGACGCTGCAAAATAGGACGGGCCTGAATGTGGCTGTGTTTGGAAGAGTGGAGAGGAGCAGCATGGAAATGATAGCATCAAGAGGGCATAGGAATGAGGCATGGAAGAAAGCGAGTCGCTCCCTACTGGAGAGTGATTTGTAGTCTTGCAGCTTTGTGAGGTTTGTTATTTCGCCAGTTCCCTGCTGCTTCCAGTTCTCCTTGTCAGTGAAGAGAAAACTTGTTTTTACATTCGCGACTTTCCATGCGCCACCAGAGTGAGGTAATGAATACATTTATGGGCTCTGAATTGAGAGTCTGAAGACATCAAAGCTGCAGGCAAGTGGAGGCATTAAGACAAAGAACAGACACAGACACAGTGAGAAGCTAAGCCATGGAGAGAGAAGCAGATCGACCAGTAAAGTATTGAATATATGAGGAGAACAAAAATGTTTGGACGAACCAGACACCTTGGCCAAAATTGGATTTGCATGGGCAAGCAAATAGTTCCTGTGAGGAGAACAAAAATGTTTGGAAGAACCAGACACCTTGGCCAAAACTGGATTTGCATGGGCAAGCAAATAGTTCCGAATGTGTTGGATCTTTGGACAAATTGGGATGCAGCACTGTGAACTGCAAGTGTTGAGACTGAAAACGAAGCAAAACTGAGTGTGAATTTGAAAAGTTATTGATAACGCACCGCAAAAAAAAAAAAAAAAAAAAACCCGTAGACAAACGAATCACAAGACAAAACACGACGCGTTTCGACCTCTCAGGTCTTCTTCAGGCAAGAAACACAACACTCAGGACAACGAAAAATGAACGAGCAATCACTTATCTTCATCCAATTTGGCGCAATTGCTTGTTCGTTTTCGGTGTTGTTGTTTTTTTTCCCCTGAAGATTACCAAAGAGGTCGAAACGCGTCGTGTTTTGTCTCGTGATTCGTTTGTTTGTTTGTTTTTGTTTGTCTGTTTGTTTTTTGTTGTTGTTCTTGTTGTTCGTTAATTTTTGTTTTATTGCGGTGCGTTATCAACAACTTCAAATTTGTTTAGATTTCCTCCTGCCGTCGCCTCACCTTGCAACTAGAAACTGAGTGTGGTTGTGTGTGGGAACTGAGTGTGGTTGTGTGTGGGAACTGAGTGTGGTTGTGTGTGGGAACTGAGTGTGGTTGTGTGTGGGAACTGAGTGTGGTTGTGTGTGGGAACTGAGTGTGGTTGTGTGTGGGAACTGAGTGTGGTTGTGTGTGGGAACTGAGTGTGGTTGTATGTGGGAACAGAGTGTGGTTGTGTGTGGGAACTGAGTGTGGTTGTGTGTGGGAACTGAGTGTGGTTGTGTGTGGGAACTGAGTGTGGTTGTGTGTGGGAACTGAGTGTGGTTGTGTGTGGGAACTGCGTGTGTTGTGTGTGGGAACTGAGTGTGGTTGTGTGTGGGAACTGAGTGTGGTTGTGTGTGGGAACTGAGTGTGGTTGTGTGTGGGAACTGAGTGTGGTTGTGTGTGGGAACTGAGTGTGGTTGTGTGTGGGAACTGAGTGTGGTGTGTGGGAACTGAGTGTGGTTGTATGTGGGAACAGAGTGTGGTTGTGTGTGGGAACTGAGTGTGGTTGTGTGTGGGAACTGAGTGTGGTTGTGAGTGGGAGAGTGGAAAGGAGCAGCGTGGCACTGACGATACAAAAGGATGTAGCAAAGAGGCGTGGGGGGAGGGAGAGAGGGGGGGGCGGGGCTCGCTCCGTTCAGGAGAGTGCTTCGTACACCTGCAAGAATGTGAACTCATTAAATCATCAGTTCCCCGCTGCTTCAAATTCCCCCGCGTCAATTAACCAAGGGAAGGGAAGCTTGTTTGTTTGTTTCTTTTGTTTTAGTTCACCATCCAAGGGAGAGGTGAGTACGGGGTTCTGAGGGCCCAGCAGAGATAGAGCTTAGGATAGAGATATCGAGACAAAGACAGACACTGACAGAAAATAACATCAATATAGTGAGTGTTTAGAATATATGGGGGAGGGGTGGGGGTGAGTTTTGGCAAAATTGGGCTTGTGTTGGTTATCTGAGTTTTCATGTCGGATTGTTAAGACAAATCTGGCAGCTAAGAGAGATCAACTTTGTTTTGTACAAATCGGGTCTTCGGACAAATCGGGTAGCAACGCTGTTGACTGTTTTCACTTGAATGTCAAACAGAAACCATCCTGGGTGTGGCTGTGTGTAAGGGACTGGGGGAGCATCGTGGGAATGATGGCCCGAAGAGGATCCAGCAGTGAGGCTGAAAAAGAAAGACTGGCTCTGTCCAGGAGTGTGTGAGTTCATTGCAATGATCATCATCTCCCTGCTGCTGCAAACTATCCTTGTCGGTGTGCCAAAGGACGGGAGACTTGTCTGTTTCTTTTAGTTCGCCCTCCAGAGAGAGGCGTTCGGTGATAAGTGGCTCTAAAACGGAAGTCAGCATAGCTAGAGATAAATACAGAGACACAGACAGACAGAGACACAGAAAGAGAGATAGAGACATAACCTAATTTCAATTCAGTTCATGTCGTTTTTTTCAGCACAGCCGATCCACATGGGGCCATAATTATCAGGGCTGTCATCTTGTCAAAGTCAATTTCTCACACAGTTCGCGGAAAAAGAAAAAAGAAGAAAAAAAACATGCAAACTTTGCTTTAAAATCCCTCATCTGTAAATTCATAGATCAGACGAAAAATGTTTATCTCTTTCGGGATCTCAAAAATCATACCAGGTGGAACAATTCTGTACAAGGCTTTCATGAAATCTGCTATAAAGTGTCTTTGTCAGAATATAAAAAGTTTTGCTTTGAAGGTTCTACGAACCGAAGTACTCAAGTTTTCTCCTCCCAAGTGGGTTCAAGTGTTTTCTCTACCCTTTTTTTTATATGTCTTTGTCAAACATCATGTAAGTCCCAATATCCTACATGAACGTGTTATATAGTAAGTGGTACATCATATATAATGCACCACAAAGTTTCTTTCCCCTTAAAGATACGCGTGGGTGCAACAAGAAAAAAGAGGCCAGCGTGTAATCCGCATAAAACTCTTTACTGCATCCACCCGTGACAGATGGTTATGGTCTGAATGGAGCTGAAAGGGTTTCCACCCATCTGCATGGCCTGGTCTTGCGAGCGGTCTTAGACGTAAGTTTGAGCTTTGGGACTAAAATCAGAGTGAGATATTGAAAAAAAAAAAACCTTCACAGTTCTTTGCTTTTAGCATTCTTGTTAATTAAGTTCATCAGTCACCTCCTTGCCTCAAATGTCAGCATGACTGAGATCACAAACAAACAAACAAACAAACAAACATGTTGTAGCTGTCTCTTTCATCCCTGGTTGTCTGTTGGACATTACTTCCCCTTATTCCTATGTTTCTTAGTTACAAGCAGTACCCTTCATTCCTGGGTTTCCAGGAAAAAAGTAAACAAAGAATAGGGTGTGTACTTCTGATTCTTTTGTGTGACTGGTGTTTCTATCGGACTATAACATGTCATACACCGTTGTGTACAGAAATGGTGCCGGCACATTTTGATCCGGTTTTCCGACCCTTTGTCGCGTATTTGGTGACACACAGGTGTCAAGACTGGTGACAACTACTAATTAATTCAAACTTAAAGAAACAGAATGTTATACAGCGCTCAAAAACATGCGAGCAGCAAAAACCATGCATGTAACTCACAGTCTGATGTCCTCCGGTAAATCCACTTCAAAGAATGCTTCACAAGTGTCTTTGTCACAGTGTCACCATGTCCAAGGAAAAAATGCACAGCAATGATAAAAATGTCCCCACAGTACTCCTTCTGCCCTATGGTCTTACCGAATTTAGTGGTCTTTGCACAGTATTTGTCCAAAAGTCACACTTCGAGTTCATGTCAACAAATAACACACAATATGTCAGTCTTAAAAAATGATGCACTGCTAGTGTCACAGTGTCAAAGTGTCACACGTGAAACCAGGTGTCACACAAAGGAAACACAGGTGTGTTACACCTTAACACAATCTTTCTGATTATTACAACACAGATATTCATTGCACTTTTTGCACATCATCGTTGTCTTGCTTTTCTTGAATGGATTGTCACTGTATTTTACACCAGGGTGTGTTGACTCATATTGTTTGTGTCGCACGACACATACCACACAGGTGTAATCTTTTCCAACACCTCTCCACTCGCCTTTGTTTTTTACTGGATCAGTCTGCCGTTTAGTGTTGGCATTGTCGTTTCAAAACTGACTAGCTTTGAAAGGACTATCAGAATAGAACAGCTGAAAATAATCCACTGCATGCCTTCACTGACGTATCCAGTATGCGCACAGGACCGGGGCGCCGTTCAAAGTTTTTCCGAGGTGTGCGTGATTCAGTGAAATCCCCACCTGTCCAGTCAAATCGTGGCCGATTGTAGATAAGTGGAAGATTTTCATCATCCAATTCATCGCCAGTATCACTGTCATATTCGTTGATGGCATTGACAAGTTCTGCTCTCTCTTCTTCGGTTAGATCAAACAGATCGAAGTCATCGGCTAAATTGTTGTAAATTTCGTTGTCAGAAAACTGATCACTGTCTGCATTTTCTTCACCCTCCATCTTCTCAGTAGGCACTAAACAGTGTGCTCTCACGGTCAAGTCAAGATAAAATTTCGGTTCCAGACACTTTCCCACGCTGAGGAAGTAGCCAGGCATGACTTATCTAAACATCCCGCGAGTCCCGTTACAAGGCGAAGGCCGCTATGACGCGCCAACCATGTGACAGGTGGGCGCGGATTTCAAGGCGTGAACCGCTGCAGCGGGTTGCCGGATGGAAGGAGTATGTTTCTCTGAACCGCTGAGGCGGTTTTCAGGAATGAAAGGAGAAGATTTGTCAAACCGCTCAAGCGGTTGGCAGGGATGAAAGAGAAGTGTACAGTTTAATAAAGAGTACAGGGATAAGGGTGCACACACACACACACACACACACACACACACACACACACACACACACACAGTTCTTGCTATGGTGGACATGGAAGAGTTATTATAACAATCTTTAATTCTGATAATTTGAACGAGTTGAAAACCATATCAATGTATACTGAACTCCATATGTGCGTACATTTTAGATATTGTAGTCTCCATCGTAATTTCAATTTAACACTCGTTGTTCTTATTGCAACGGGCGTTTTCAGCGAATTTGATTTTTGTGATTTTTAAGTAGTTCAGTATGTTATATGGTATTATCAGTTCATCTTGTAAATAGATTCCAGGTCTACAACATCACATTTCCAGTGTTTATTCTCCCAGCCTGTCTGATAGTACGAAAATTATGGCCATTCAGCAAAACACCCTTTCTGTGCCGCGTTGTAGAAATTACACGAAGATCTCTATCTCGACGGTTACGCACCTTCGATATGCTTACAAAGACGTTTTATGGGCTAGCGAATGAAGCCAGCTGATAACAAATTGCCTCAAACATTAAAAAGAAACTGACCGTCAAGTTTCCAGTTCCTTTGAATAAACACTCAGTACATCGCACTTCACCACAAGCTTCGGAAGAATACCAGACACGAGAAAAGAGCAAACCAACCGCGGGTTGCGAAACGACACAACTGTACTCTGCGAAAAAAAAAAAAAAAAGCGGAGTCAAAAGAAGGGATGGGAACAATGGAGAAGATGGAACGGGAAAGGGCGAAGCAGAACATACACCTTGAGCTTACAGCCAACAATGGCCTCCAAAGCATTAAGGGAATCGGAGAGAATGAGACAGTCTTTAGACAGAGACCAACCAACCTGGTTTCACAACATACGAATGAAAGTTTGACAAATCGACCTGTTTGAACAAATCGGGCATTTACGGGAGATCTGTTCGAGACATTTGGGTGTTTGACAAGTTACGATGCAACGCTGGATTGCTGG
>CM031607.1:76391480-76408980 GCA_018398815.1 Conus ventricosus | reverse complement strand
CAGGAAGTCCAATTTCTGCGGAGTCAGTATCTTCCATAACACCGATAACGCTCATTACAAGTTCATTCTTTTGCAATTTCCTCTTAAGTTGTTTACATGGAAATGCTGCCAGACTGTCTGGGTGGGTGGATGTGTATGTGTGCGCGCGCGCGTGCGTGCGTGGGTGCTTGTGTGTGTGTGTGTGTGTGTGTGTGTGTGTGTGTGTGTGTGTGTGTGTGTGTGTGTGTGTGTGGAGAAAGGGGTGCGATAGAGTTTGTTTACACGGAAAGGTCGCTAGACTGGCCCTCTGTGTGTCCGTGTACTGCGCGCGCATGCGATGTGTGTGTGTGTGTGTGTGTGTGTGTGTGTGTGTGTGTGTGTGTGTGTGTGTGTGTGTGTGTGTGTGTGTGCATGTATATGTGTTTGTGTGTGTGCGCGCGCGCGCGCGTGCGCAGTCCTATCTCACTTTTTTAGCATATTTGTGAAAGTGCTTTTTTTCATCACGATGTATGAACAGGTGTTTAAAAGAGCATAATATTCCATTATGGATGAAAAAACGTGTGAAAAACATCTCCATTCCCAGAATCTAGTTTCCAATAAGTATAGAGGTTTCTCTCATACCATTCTCTGCTCCTCTTGTTGCGTTGAAGAAGAAGAAGAAGAAGAAGAAGAAGAAGAAGAAGAAGAAGAAGAAGAAGAAGAAGAAGAAGAAGAAGAGGAGGCGGAGGAGGAGGAGGAGGAGGAGGAGGAGGAGGAGGAGGAGGACAACAGCGGCAACCTTGCTAACGTTGTTCTTGATCTTTATTTCTGACGTCTTTTCACGGAAAATGTTTCAGACAGACTCTTCAGTGTTCTGGCATTACAGGAATGAGAGAGAGAGTTTGGAGAAATCAGTCCAAAACACGTCTACTGTCTCTTCTTCCTGCTGTCCCTGTGGAGATGCCGTGTGTTCTTTCCAGTGTAAATTGTCCGTCACCCTCTGGAAAAAGGCGTGCTAGTTTTTGTTTCCCCTTTTCTGCTGATCTCTTACCTTTTTTCTTTTTTTTTTTTTTTTTTTTTTTTTTTTTTGGGGGGGGGGGTGGTGTTTGTTTGTTTGTATGTTTGTTTAATCTCGATTTTTTTCTTGGCGTCCTCTGTCCTTCTAACTAACTGCTGCAACTGCCAATACATTTGCTCTTACTGCTACCATAGCTGCTGTGACTTTCTTGTGCTGCTACTGTTGCTGCTGCTATTATTGCATTTGCTGTCACTGCTAACACTGCTGCTGCTGCTACTACTATTTCTTCTGCTGCTACTATTGCTGCTGCTACTATTTCTTCTGCTGCTACCATTGCTGCTGCTACTATTTCTTCTGCTGCTACTATTGCTGCTGCTACTATTTCTTCTGCTGCTACTATTGCTGCTGCTACTATTTCTTCTGCTGCTACTATTGCTGCTGCTACTGCTGCATTTGCTGTTACTGCTATCCTTACTGCTGCTACGATTTCTTTGCTGCTACCATTACTGCTGCTACTATTATTTTTTGCAGCTACTATTACTGTTGCTACTGCTGCATTGGCTGTTACTGCTACCATTAATGCTGCTACTTTTTTTCTTTTTTTTTCTTTTTTTTTTGTTGTTGCTGCCACTATTGCTGCTGCTACTGTTGTATTTGCCGTCACTGCTACTGTTGCTCTTCTATTACTACTGCTACTTGTGTTAACTACTATCATTGCTGCCGCAGCTCTTCCTTTAACTGTGGCTTTTGTGGCTGTTGTGTCGGGTGGCAGGTGGTAGGTGATAGCAGCAGGAGCAGCGGCGGCGGCGGCGGCGGCGGCGGCGACGGAGGCAGCTTGAAGATGGTGAAGCAGACCCCAGAGGAGATCCGGAAGGAGGTGCTGGAGGCGGATGCCAGGAAAGACGTCAGCATCTACCTGGCCATACCTATCGGTGCCACGGCTGGACTCTCCGCTGTGGCAGGTGAGGAGCATTCAGGTGCTGCCATGTTCAGTGCCAGTCAAGGCGAGGGCGAGGGTGGGCTTGGAAAGGTAGGCAGCAGATGAGGGGTTAAGATGTTGATCTGGACCATTGCGGGCACGCTCGCTGAATTTCGTTGACGAGCGTTTACTGGACCTGGATGAAGAGGAGAGAGAGAGAGAGAGAGAGAGAGAGAGAGGAGAGAGAGGAGGAGAGAGAGAGAGAGATGAGAGAGAGAGAGAGAGAGAGAGAGAGAGAGGGAGAGAGAGAATGCATCGATGGAAAAAGATGGATAAAAGGGGAAAAATGATAATACATACTTTACATACATCCCAAACATAAATACATACCCCCCTTTACTACATACATACGTTTTGGTTACGTTGTACGTACTTTAGTAGTCCCTTTACATCATACTTTGAAAAAATAAAAGAGCAGGGGACAGAAAAAGAGGGGACGGGGGGGGAAAGAAGGGGGGGGAGGTTCTAGATGGGGGACAAAATTTTTGCAATTATTTGTTAGGGACTAAAAGGTTTTTTTCGTTTTATTTATATAATATCTATATATATATATATAATTTTCATATTTATATATTTATATTTTAAATTTTATATATTTATGTGTGTGTGTGTGTGTTTTGTGTTGTGTGTGTGTGTGTGTTTTGTGTTGTTTGGGTGGGGAAAAGGGTTTTGTGGGGGGATTTTGTGGGGTTTTGTGTGTGTGTGTGTGTGTGTGTGGTGTGTGTGTGTGTGTGTGTGTGTGTGGTGTGTGAGGGGGGGGGGGTTTTCCGGGAGGTGGGGGGGGGGAAGTAGGTTCTGGAATTTGTGGTTGTGGCGATGGTAGTATTTGTTTTGGGTGGTGGTGGAAATGTGAAATGTTGTGTGTTTTGTGAGAGAGAGGGAGAGAGAGAGGAGAGAGAGAGGGGAGAGGGGGTGGGGGTTTGGGGGGGGGACAGAGGGGACATTTGGCGCGTGTGTATGATGTCAGTTTTTTATGGTTTCCCATGCGAACGTGCCCCAAGCGAGCGTGAGCGCGTGCAAATCGCATGTGTGTGTGTGTGTGTGTGTGTGTGTGTGGGGTGGTGTGTGTGTTTTGTGGGGTGGGGGTGTGTGTGTGTGTGGGGTGTGGTCCCTGCGCGTGGCGCGCGCCATCTGCACGTGCTTATGGGTGAAAAATTAGTGTGTACGTATGCGCGCGCCCCCCCCTGCACAACGGGGATTCTTTAATGTGGGTGCGTTTTGTTTTTTGTTTTTTTTTTTTTAAAAGAAGTGATTTGGGGGAAAGAGGTGGTGTCAAAAGAATAAATGGGTTGGGTATTTGGTGCGCGTGGGGAAGGTAAGAGAAAGGGGCGGGGGAGAGAGAAAAGAGAGGGAGAGGAGTGGAGAGAGAGAGAGAGGAGGAAGAAGGGGGGGGATAAGGGAGAGAGGGGAGAGAGAGAGAGAGGGGTGGGGGGGGGGGGGGGTGCCACAAGGGGGGGGTTTAAAAGGGGTGAGAGGGAGGAGGAAGGGCATTATGGGGGGAATAAAGTGTTAAAAAATGGCCCGTCACTATTTTCCCCAGGCCTCAAACTCAGCGGTGGTGGTGGCGATAAATTAACTCTGCATAACTTTAAATTTGCCCCGGTTTCCCCCCCCCCGGCTTCCCCAGTTTCTCCCCGTCACTTCTTTTTTTTTTTTGTTTTTTTTTGTTTTGTTTTGTTTTGTTTTGTTGTTGTTGCTTTTTTTTTTTTGTCTGTCTGGGGGTGGGGGGAGGGGGGAGGGGCCCCCGGCCCAGGAGGCAGACGGGACATACGGTAAAAAATAGAGGGGAGAGGAGAGAGCCCCCCCCCCGGAGAGAGAAAAGGAGAGAGGGGAGAAAATTTTTTATTCACAAAAACTTAAAAGGGGAGAGAGAGAGAGGGGAGAGAGGAGAGAGAGAGGAGAGAGAGGGGAAAAGGGGGGAAGGAGGGGAGAGAGAGAGGAAGAGGACTTTATTCCAGGGATAACAGATAAAACAAAAAGATCTTTTTTTTTTTTTTTCAATTTTGGCCCGTGTTCTTTAGGGACAAAGATCCTGACACATAAACGTTTTATTCCACAATGAAAAAACTGTTTTGTAACAAAACAGAGATTTTTTATATTATCTTAAAAAAAGCAGGTATACCGGAGAGAGAGAGAGAGAGAGAGAGGAGAGAGGAGAGAGGGGAGGAGAGAGGAGAGAGAGAGGGGAGGGGACCGACAGACAAAAGGGCCCGACAGACAGCCCGACCGACGTTTTCAAAAAGGACGCCCAAAAGACGAAGGGGAGAGACAGAGGAGACACACACAGGGGGGAGAGACGGACAAAACAGACGGGACACCCCCAGACAGAAAGCCCACAGAGAGGGGAAGACATAGGGGAAAAAGAGAGAGAGGGGAAACTTGCCCGGGCCCATTGGGTAATTTTTTTTTCAATACAGAAAAAATACAGAATGTATAATGGTTTTTCAGGGACCATTAAATTTCATTTTGCCAGTTCCCCAAAGGCCCATAGAGTTTCCCCTAAAATTACTGGAGAAAGGAGAGGAAGTTGGGAAAGAGAGAAGAAAAAAGAAAGGGGAGAGAGATTTAGGAAGAAGAAAAAAGAAAAAAGGGGAAGAGAGAGAGAAGAGAGAGAGAGGGGAAAGGAAGGAGAGAGAGAGAGGGGATGGAGGGGGGAAGAGAGAGAGAGAGAGGGGGAAAAGGGAAAGAAAAAGGGAAAAAATTCTTTTTTTACGGGTTTAATGAAAAGCACTAACGTGTTTTTTTAATCCAGCCCTCGCCCTGGTGGGGATTTACAAATGCAGTAAAATAAAATTAATTTTAAGAAAAAAGAAGAAGAAAGCGGTCATGAAATTTCTTTAGAGGAACATAAAATTTAAAAAATAGAAGATAAAGGGAAAAACAAAACAAAAAATAAGAAAAATTTAATAAAAAAAAAAAACAAAAAAATAAAAAATAAAAAAAAAAATAAAAAAAACAAAAAATGAGAAATAATAATAATGAAGAGCAAGGAGAGGGGCGGGGGTAGGGGGGTGGGGTTTGGGCTGGGGAAACTTATGAAAGTGTAAACAACGTACAAGATTGGCAGTATAAAAACACAGTGAAGGGAATAGGAACAAAGTGGTACATTTTTTTTGAACAACAAATCACCCCGTTTGCACGCATAAGAGACGAGAGAGAGAGAGAGAGAGAGAAAAGAGGAGAGAGAGAGAGGGGGAGAGACGGGGACAGCCAGACGGGACGGGACAGCCCAGACAGAAGCCCGGGTGGCTGTTTTCTTTTAAAACCAGTACCCCCTTGGGGCCCAAAAAAACGCCGTGGGACGAGCTAGGCAAAAAATTACTCCCAGGGCGGTTCCAGTTTGGGTTCCAAAATTTGGGGTTCCTGGAGAGTTCAACCGTGGGCCCTTAAACCCTCTTACCAGATTTTAAAGCGGGCTGCGCGGGAGAAAAAGGTGGGGGGGGATCGGTTTTTTGGTTGTGCGCTGTTGGTTGAGAAAACTTGGGTGTTTTCTCCCCTTTCCCCTTTTCTCCTCTCTCCTTCTCTCTCTCTCTCCTTCTCTCTTCTCTCTCTCTTCCCCTTCTCTCTGAAATTCTCTCTCTTCTGGTCTCCTCTCTCTCTCTTCTCCTTTCTCTTTTTGGAAAGCACAAAATCAAGGGGACGAAAGGGCTTTAAATTTTTTTTAAACCTGCATAAAATTCATCAAAATTCCAACGAGAGTCACCCCAAACTTTAAGACATTCTCGACCATATTTATTTTTCAAAATAAAACTAACATAGCAAAAACCCTGGGGCCCTGTTCAAAAACTTTTAGGGGATCTTTAAACCAGTTTTGGGGTCACTTTGGCCCCAAAAAAAGGGGGGAAAAAATTCCCCAAAAAGGGGGACAAAAGGGAACAATAACCTACCGTTGCTTTAAAAAACTTTAAAAAAACCAAGATTTTTCTTAATGACTTGCTTAGTCAAATTCTCATCCGTTTACAACAAAATAAACCCCGATGTTGCTGGGGAAATTTTGGATCAGAAATTTCCCCAAAATATAGATAAACACCCCCCTCAAAAAAACCGTTAGAGTACGACATAATCCCAAACCGGCATGGTCCCATTTAAAATTTTTTTTAAAAGGGGGCGGTTATTTAGGATCGGGTTTAAAAAACATGGTATGAAGAGGAATCTAGAAACGGGAGAAATGCAAAATTCACAGAAGGAAAGAGAAAAAAAAAATACTAGGGGAAAACTAATTTTTTAAAATCAGAAAAAAAAATTTGGTTTAGGGAGAGCAAATTAAAACGAGCTTACAAAAAAAATTTTCAACTTTTTCCAAAATAAAACTAAAATTTTAAAGACATCTCTGTAAACAACTAAACACCCACTTTTGCATATACCCAATAAATTTGGTAAACAGTGATTTTCAAGATCAAACGCCTTCTTAAATTTGAAACAAAATTGCCATGAAAAAAATCACCGTCTGAACTTTTTTCCACCAATAACAGTATTAGAAGTTATCATCCCTTTACACCCCAAAAAACCAGTAAAGAAACCTGCGGGGGGGATGGCCACGGAAAAATTCTCAAACTATCAGTTTCAGAAATTTAAAAGATACGTTGCTAGTTTTTCAATCTATGTTCGAAAAAAAATCTTTTTCCCCAAATTAGTTTCAAAAAAGAAAAAGTCATTTTTTATTAAAAAGCGGGGGTGAAAAGCCAGCCCCTGCAAATACAGCCCAAATCTCAATCTTTTCCCACTTTTCCCCCAAAACCCTTTTGGAAAAACACATAAAAAAAACCCCACATTACACCCCCTTTAAATTATTTTCCCACTTGTTTTCACCCGGGACATTTCGGGTTCCGACCAAACCATTCTGCCAACAGCATAATAAAAGGGTTTGATGATGGAAAACGCATTAACAACAACAAAAAATTGTGGTGTCCTTTTTATTGTTTTTCAAAAAAGTTTTGAGGGTGATGGGTTTTTAACCCTTTTCTTTTAAAAAAATTAAAATTGTAGGGGCTTAAAAAAGGGAAAACTCTTGCTTTTTCCCTCATCTCCAAATGGGCAAAATGGGGAAAAATTTTAATAAAACCCTTCCTTCTTTTTCAAACACTTTTATGGCGTCCAAAAAGGTTCTTTTTGGGGGCCCCCTTTTTTTCACAATTTACATAAATGATTCCCTTACTTTTACCCTTTCCCCCGGGGAACTTTTTGCTGAGGAAAAACCCCAATCCACAAAATCATTCTGATGTTACTGTTTTTGCAAAAAAACTTTAAAAGGGAAATTTTGCAAACCGATCTCGTGTTTTTGGGACGGGAACTAAACCCCCTTGGTGTTAAAAAAAAAAAAAACTAAATCCTTTGTTACACAACAGGAAAAAAAGGAAAAAATTCTCACTCTTTAGTTTCCTTTTGAAATTCTTAAAAATGAACCCGTTTGAAACAGGTTTACTTGCCTAATGTGTTGGAAAACAATTGAAAACAATTGGGGGTTGGCGGGGCCCAAAAACCCCCACTATGAAAAAAAGTTTACAAAAAAGTTTACCCACTCCCCAAAACCCCCAAACGTTTCCCTCGACCGGCATTCACGAGGCTTTTTTTCCAGTTATATTCAATCTACATAGACAAAGGGAATCTATTTCTTGGGACTGTGCTAGCGTAACATCTAAAACCCTTTGTTAACCCTGACAAGCGACCCACTCAAATTAGCCCCTCCAAAAAAAGGCAGTAGTTTCTGGACTGGGGACTAAAAAAAAGATTCAAGTTTTTCCCTTTAAAGTCTGAGATTAAAAATAAAACCCAAAGGGGATCATAATGCCCCAAGATTGTGTCGGGGAAAGGGCACCTCAACAGTAGTTCACAGATTCTCAATAAATTCCTCCCAAAGGAAATCTACCCCAAAATTCATGTCCCCCGTTCCTTGAATTTTAATTTTTCAAAAAACCCGTTTAAAAAAATTTAGGTTTTCCCGTTTTAATGGAAACTCGCCCCCCTGAATTTAACCAAAAAAACGCCCAAAGCATATCAACCTTCCAAAAAACCCTTATTTCAACCATCTTAAGTGCCGTAAATTGCATACTCCGCCATAAAACCACCACCCCAAACCCACCACCCCTTTGCCTTATGTTGTTCCCGACTATTTAGAAAGGTTTTTGTACTGAAAAAGCACATGTATGTTAAATTTTTTTTAGTAAGGGAGGGCCCTTTTATGAGTTTAAAGTTTGTGTGTGTGTGTGTTGTGTTTTGTGGGGTGTGTGGTGTGTGTGTGTGTGTGGTGTGTGGTTTGTGTGTGTGCGTTTTGGGGTTTCCTTTCTACTCCCGCCCCTTTTTGTCATTTGTCGAAAAAAGTTGTGTTCTTATGTGGGTTTTTTCTCCTTTTCTCTCTCTCTCTTCTCTTCTTCTCTCTCTCTCTCTCTCTCCCCTTTTTCTCTCTCTTTTCCCCTCTCTCTCTCAGGTTTTGTGGGAAGGGTTTGAAATTTTTTTTCCCCTAGGGTATCCTTCCCCCCGTGGGGATGGGGTATCCCTTATGCATTTCCCACCCCCCATTTGTGCTTTATTTCTTTACCCCCCCCCCGGGGGTTAAAAATTTATTTTTTTGATTCTTTGGAAATTTTTTTATTTTCAGATTGTTCTAAACCCTGTCTTTATTGCACCCCCCCCTGCCTCCTTTTCCCCCCCTCTCTTTTCCCCTCCTTCCCCCCCCCCCCCCCCCCCCTTTTCTCTTCTTTCTCTCCCCCTCTCTCTCTCTCTTTCTGGGGGGGCCCTTTCCCCCCACTCCCCTTTGCTCCCGCGTCTTTTCCCCTCTCTCTCTTTTCTCTCTCTCTCTTTTCTCTCTCTTTTCCCTTCTCTCTCTCCTTTTTCTCTCTCTTTTTTTTCTCCCCTTTTTAAATTTTAATTTCCCCATTTTTATTTTAGTTCTAGTTTCCCCCTTTAAAGTTCCCTTTGTTGCCTTTTTTTTTATATTTTTGGCCCTACCCCAGGGCGGGATGGATGTTAAAAAAACACATCAAATGCTTATCTATTTCCCCGTAAAATTTAAGGGAAATTTTTTCTTTTTTGTCTTGGGCCCCTTCTCTATTTGCAAGGACCCGATTGGAAGAATTGGCACTGCCAAATCCTATCCCTTTAGTAAAAAAGTTTTTGAGTCTTGAGTCTTGAGTCTCTCTCCCCTCTCCTCTCTCCCCCCCTCTCTCTTTCTCTCCTTTGCTTCTCTTCTTTCCTCCCTCCTTTTCTCTCTCTTCTTCTCTCTCTCTCTTTCTCTCCCTCTCTCTACTCTTCCCCTCTCTTTCTCTCTTTTCTCTTTTCTCTTCTTCTCTCTTCTCTTCTCTCTCTCTCTCCTCTTTTTTTCCCCCTCTCTTCTCTCTCTTCTCTCTTCCTCTCTCTCCCAAACCCCCACCACACACCCCCACACACACACACACACACACACACACACAACAACACCCCACACAAACACACAACACACACTGTTCGTTTCCCTTTGTTATATTTAAAAATTTTCTTTCCCATGTTAACCCATTGAGCCGTGTATACTTAAAAATACCCCCTCTTTCCCCCCACCCCATAAAAAGGGAAAACCTTTTTTCCCAAAAACCCGGCCCCCCAAATCTCTCTCTCTCTCTCTCTCTCTCCTCTCTCTCCTCTCCTTTTTCTCTCTCTCTCCCTCTCTCTGCGCCAGGGGGCGGGGCGTGGGGTGGTGTGTGTATGGCGTGCGTGCGGGGGTGGGGTGGGGCATTTGTGTTTTGTTTTTTGCGTTGGGGTTTTGTTTGTGTGTTTGTGTGGGTGTGTGTGTGTGTGTGTGTGTGTGTGTGCGTGTGCGTGTGCGCGCGAGTGTGTGTGTGTGTGTATGTGTGTGTGTGCACGCGCGCGTGTGTGTGTGTGTGCGCGCGCGTGCGTGCAAAGGGGCAGGCAGAACCAACACAGGCATTTTTCTGACTTTTTTGTTTCGTTTATGTAACGTACCCATTGTTCTGTCACAGCACTGTGCGCGGTCATCACCTCACGTGCTCTTGTCTACTTCCGCCAAGGGGTCGATGCTTATTGGTTATGCTGTGTTCCGGTGAGTTATCTATCCACAGTCTTACACACACGCACTCACGCAAGCACGCTTATATCACATACACACATATGGAGACACGCGCCCGCGCGCGCTCAAACACGCACACACACACACACACACACACACACACACACACACACACACACACACACACAACACACACACACTCACACACACACACACGCACGCACGCACGCACGTACACACGCACGCACGCGCACGCACGCACGCATTCACTCACTCTCTCTCTCTCTCTCTCTTTCTCTCTCTCTCTCTCTTCTCTCTCTCTCTCTCTCTCTCTCTCTCTCTCTCTCTCTCTCGCACACACACATACAATCACACAACTTTCTCTCTCTCTCTCTCTCTCTCTCTCTCTCTCTCTCTCTCTCTCTCTCTCTCTCTCTCTCTCTCTCTCTCTCTCTCTCACCCCGCCCCACCCCAACCCCCCACACACAACCCCTTGAATTAACTGGGGAATCCACGTCTCTCAACACAGGACTAGTAGTAGTACATGCCAAATGCCAATTCTCACGCTGATGTTGCAGTTCTTGTTTCCTGTGGTGACGGCCTTGTTCGCAGCCTACAAGAAACAGTTTGCTCTGGTAAGTGCTTTTTGGGGGGGAACACAGATGTGGATCAGGGAGGAAGGAATGGGGAGATGGGGTGTTTTCTAGCATTGTGTTCAATGTATCAACACAACGCATTCATGGTTTGAGATTCGAGGGATATATTTAACTCTGTACCGCTGCCTACATCTTTCGGCCTGGTTGACGTTCTTAATTATTACAAGATGCAACGCATATAAACGTACTCCCAGTTTATCCTGAATACGCGTGAGATATTCCATAAAGAGGAAAACCCATCTTGGGCTGGTGTAACCGTTAGTAATGGCTATTCTGGTAAACATCAGCCATCGTCTGTGACCTAAAATGAACATACTTACAAATTTTCAGAAAGATCGACCAAGAACTTTCTGAGATTTTCCATAAAGAAGAAAACCATTATGGGCCGTTAGTAACGGCTTTAACGGTAAACTTAAACATCGGGCATCATCCGTGACCCATAATGAACATAACTACAAATTTTCAGAAATATCGGCCTCGAACTTTCTGAGATATTCCATAAAGAAGAAAAACCGTTACAGGCCGTTACAGCCATTAGTAACGGCTATAACAGAAAACTAAAACATCGGGCATCATCCGTAACACATAATGAAGATACTGCTAATTTTCACAAAGATCGGCCAAGTACTTTCTGAGATATTCCATAAAGAAGAAAAGCGTTACAGGCCGTTACAGCCGTTAGTAACAGCTATAACGGAAAACTAAAACATCGGGTGTCATCCGTAGCACATAATGAAGATACCTGCTAATTTTCACAAAGATCGGCCAAGTACTTTCTGAGATTTTCCATAAAGAAGAAAACCATTATGGGCCGTTAGTAACGGCTATAACGGTAAACTAAAACATCGGGCATCATCCGTAACCCATAGTGAACATACCTGCTAATGTTCACAAAGATCAGCCAAGCACTTTCTGAGATATTCCATAAAGAAAAAAAACGTTACAGGCCGTTACAGCCGTTAGTAATGGCTATAACGGTAAACTAAAACACCAGGCATCATCCTTGATCCATAATGAACATACCTGCTAATGTTTGCAAAGATCGGCCAAGTACGTTCTGAGATATTCCATGAAGAAGAAAAAGCGTTACAGGCCGTTACAGCCGTTAGTAACGGTATAACGGTAAACTAAAACATCGGACATTATTTGTGACCCATAATGAACATACCTACAAATTTTCAGAAAGATCGGCCAAGTGCTTTCTGAGATATTCTATAAAGAAGAAAAAGCGTTATAGGCCGTTACAGCCGTTAGTAACGGCTATAACGGTAAACTAAAACAAATTTTCAGAAAGATCGACCCAGTAGTTTTGTCTGGAGCGAGTGGAACACATTTTGACCACGGACACACAGACAGACACACAGACAAACAGACACACAGACAGCATTTCTTCGTTCCCATTCTAAAGTACTCCGTGTTCTTTAAGAGCTGGGAGTACAATAAAAGGAAGCCCTGTGGTGTATTGTCAGGGGGGGAAAAAGGTGAATTTTCTACATAAAAAAAAGATCATTATCTTTTTCCCTTGAGCTCAGCGGTTTCGATTCCACCGTGGGCTATCCCACACAATACAAACAACATTTCGTGACAAATGAAGCATACAGCACTGGATATCCTCGACATACCGTCTTACACACTTTGCAAGAAATAGGTTTTGACGCTATTTCGCTCCGGGTTTTATTTCACGACGTGCACTAGTCTGAGAGAATACATTTTACTATATTTTGCGTCATGAGCCAACGAACGGCGCTCTTGGTAGAAACGTGACCATTCTTTGCCTGACAAGTCAAGCATCTGATGAAGCTCGCTTCAAATTCTTTCCATGATTAAAACCTTTGTTTCGGAATCGATTTATTCCTTTGCCACTTAAATTATGGGGTGCAATACGCAACAGTGAAAACACAGGAACAAAGAACTAAGCAGGTGGTAACTTCATAGAGTGTGTCGCTCGAGAAATGTGTCTCTCTTCAGTGTAGGACGTTCATTCACTCGGCTGGCTTCAAGAAAAAGCCATTGCTATCATCAGGAGTAGGGATGTTGGAAGAGGGAATGGGGGGGTGAGGAGGGTGTGGGCTGGTATGGATATACTACATCAGCCCGGATTTAAATTCGGCATTAACATTGTTCAAGAGCGACAGAACAGAGAGATGTCACACGGTAATTAAAGCGAAAACAAAGCAAAAAGGGAATTCGGGGTTGTACAATTATCAATCAGTGTCAAGCGGATCCGCCTCACATACCCACACCACAGTGTAATGAGTTCGTCGTTGGGTCATATGCCATCTTTCTGCCAACTTTTGTCAGATTCGGTTCGGTAATTTTTGCGCAGTTGTTCTGAGAGGCAGACAGCCCAACTCATGAGAGTGAAATCTTGACCCTCCTTGGCCGAGGTGAAGTAGAGGGTGGAAATAACCGCAGTCTAGCAATACGCTGTATCCGAAGAGAACGGCCAGAAACTAGTGTGACGAGTAAGGCATTCAGTATAATTCAGCATAATACCATGCAATAATGTACAGTTCAATACGATTTAATATTGTACAATACAATACCACTTAATACAATGCAATTCAGTATATTGCATTACAATACAAATGCAGTGCAATACGATACAACACTATAAAATGCAGTGCAACACAACATCATTTGACACAGTGCTATACAATGAAATACCATGTAATACAATGCAATGCAGTACGCTTTAGTGCAATACAATACCAATAGAATGCAATACAATGTAATGCAAGACTATAGGCCTACAACACTGCAACCGAGTTCCAGATACGCAACAGGCCTACCATGTAATGCAATGCAATATGGTAGAGACCAATACAATACCAATACAACGATATACTACACACGAAAAGGCAATGCAACTCACTACAATACAAAGCAAGGGACCAGAGTGCCATAAAACACGATGCAGAGCACTACCATGTAAACCAGTGCAATTCACCACGACACAAAGTCCACATCACAACACAAAACAGCACGGCACAATGCAATACGATCAAACAAAATTCAACGTAACACAGTGGAGTTCAATATGATACAACATAACACAATACTGTAAAACATAGCCTAATACAGCACAACAGTTAGCGGATAAAGAAATATATACATGAAAGAAAGATCCATTACTGCCCTCCACGCGCACTGTCTGATTTTCGGATAACTACCCGGAGTGGTTTCCCTTTCTTTGTTTCCAAGCCCCAGCATGCTTGATACGGTTTTGACAATGTGCCGACGTTAAATGTGGCAACAGCCAAGAGTGAGATTCCAACGACAGTGGGTTATGAACTTCACACAAGCCTACTAAACAATGCGAGCGGGAAAGAGCGGGATTGCCGGTGTTTTCTTTTTTGTTTTTTTTTCTTTCTTTTTTTCAAGGAAATACTGGAATACAATATCACTGAAAAAACAGCAGCACGGATACCGGGCCGCAAAAAAAAAAAAAAAAAAAAAAAGAAGAAGAAAGAAAGAAAGAAACAAGTCAGATCTGTCATACTTTCTCTTTGATTCTCCTAGAATTCACTGCGGTTCAAGCTTTATCCCAAAAAAAATTTTTTAAACAAAAACGGATCGGGCTGGTTCAACGTAATATAGCCGGTTTAGTATGCTAAGGGCCGCAGCTCCGCGACAACACGTATCAATGTGAAGAAATTCATGTTTTACTCGCTCATCTGTATTTCATATGCTTGGACGCAACTCCAACACACTCCAGTCTAATACACTGCTATGTTTGTTTGTATTTTTCTGTGTCCGCCAGCTGGGAGTCCATATTTGTGTCAGCCTTCTGGCACTTCTCCTGGCAGGATTTGGCTTCGGCTCCTCTGTGGGACCCCTCTTCGTCGACAGACACAGCTGTCTGTGAGTGGGAGGGAGGGAGGAGGGATGATGGGAGGGATGGCTCGAATGGAGGGACGGTTGGATGAAATGGGGGATGGTTAGTTGGATAAAGAGAGGGAAAGGGGTATACAAGTCAAGTATTTTATACTGGCGGCGATTTTGAAAGCATTGTTATGTGTAGTTTTGTAATATGTGAAGAAAACGTGTTTGAAGGAAATCCATTCAATCAGTTGCGTGTTGTGTATCAAAGAAGCGTAATTTTGCGTTGTGTTTTGTTTGTGTATATGTATTTTGTCACTACTGAGGTTAGCCTTGCTTTGGTAAAGTAGAAATTGAGAATTTCTCTTATGTGAGATTCTTTTGTGGAAGAACAATTTGAGAAGGGGAAGGGAGGGGGGGGGTTGGCAGGATGTAGGCCTAACTTGTGTTTGAGGGGATGGGTGGACATCCCACGGGCGGATGGACGAAGTTTTGGATGGACAGCATGAAGGACTGGACTCGTTAGAGCACCTGTACCCTGTTCCCTGTGACCAAAGCAAACACAGACGTGGGAACCCTTGACTTAGGACTATGATGAGGATAAGACTTCTTTCTTTTGGTGAAGTTGTTACCTGTGTGTGTGTGTGTGTGTGTGTGTGTGTGTGTGTGTGTGTGCGTGTGTGTGTGTGCGTGCGTGCGTGCGTGCGTGCGTGCGTGCGTGCGTGCGTGTGTGTGTGTGTGTGTGTGTGTGTGTGTGTGTGTGTGTGTGTGTGTGTGTGTGTGTGTGCGGCAGACCAATGCATGAGGACGTGCCGTGTGAGAAGGTGTCGCTGTCCTATCTGTACCTCATCAGCGGGGCGTTGGCGGCAGGTTTTGCTGTCCTGAATTTTCTCCTGGCTCTCTGCGCCCTCTACTCCGCTAACGTGAGTGCCTTCTGTGTCTCCTTGCTTGCTTGCTTGCTTGCTTGCTTGGAAGGTCGACTGGTTGACTTGTTAATGGGTTGGTTGGTTGATTGGGTGATTAGGTGGTCAGCTGCTGGTTGATTGGATGGGTTTTTGACTGGTTGGGTTGGATGGTTAATTAGTTTATACGTAGAATGGTTGACTCGTCGATTCATTGGTTGGTGGGCTGGTTGGCTGGATGATTGATTGGGTAGTTGGGTGGTTGACTGGTTGATTAACTGGCAGATTAGTCAGGCAGTTGATTGGTTCATCAATTGGTTGATTGGTGGGGTAGTTGATTCGTTGGTGGGTGCGTGCGTGGTTGGTCGGTCGGTCGGTCGGTCGGTCGGTCGGTCGGTCGGTTGGTTGGTTGGTTGGTTTGCAGGGCGGTTGATTGATTGGTTGAATGGATGGTTGGTTGATTGGTTAGATGGGTGGTGGAGTGGCTGGTTGGATGGGTGGTCAATTGGTTCGTAGTTTTGTCGACTGGCTGGTAGGTTTGTCAGTTAGTTGGTGGATGGGTCGATTGACTTGTTGGCTCATCAGTTGGTCGGCAGACAGGTCGATTGAACGCTTGGTTGCTCAGTTTGTTGGTAGGTTGATTGATTGGCTTTTTGGTTGGTCAGTGATTGCTCGGTTGTCGACTGGGTAGCTAGTTGATCGATGACTGGTTGATTGGTTAATTGTTGGATCGGTTAGACTGACTGGATTGTGTTTGGTCTGACTGGTTGGTCCGTTACTTAGGCTCTTAGTGCTTTGGTTCATGGACAGCGGGCTGGTTTCATGTATGTGTGCATGCACGCAAGGATGTTCCACTACGATTTTGCCTCCCTCCCCCGGTAGAACCGTGTCTTTTGGGGGGCCGATCCATCCTATACGCTAACAAAAACCATTCTGGGATTCTCACGCAGAAACGGATCGCGGAAAGAGAGTACCAGGCTCATCTGAAGCACCGTCAGGAGCAGGAAGACAAGCAGAAGGAACTCCGCCGTCTGAAGAGCCAGGCTGAGGGCAAGAGCAGAGCACTCTCCGTGTCGTCGGCCGCCTCTGCCAATGCCCAGCCACAGGTGGGAGTGGGTGTGGTTGGAGTGTGGGTGGGTGGGTGGGTGGATGATGATGAGGTGGTGAGAGGCGGGTGGGTGTTTTTCTTCGTGTGGGTCCTTTGACGCCGATCTGTGTGTGTGTGTGTGTGTGTGTGTGTGTGTGTGTGTGTGTGTGTGTGTGTGTGTGTGTGTGTGTGTGTGTGTGTGTGTGTGTATGTGTCGCGCGCGTGCGTGCGTGCGTGCGTACGTACGTGCGCGTGCGGGAGGGTTACTGATATCGTACCACTTAAGGACAAACAGCTCAATGGCGCAAACTTATTTTGCTAGGCACGTCAAATTGTGCACAAACACTCATCTTCTGTGCCTTCATCGTTCCGTATATTGTTTTCAAGGAAAAAAAAAAGAATGGTTTCAGTACGAATTTTAAAAATTCACCCAAAGAGTACGAATTAGAAGGCCGGTTCTGTAATGCGTACCCGTCAGTCACTTATAACGTACCGGGGGTACGATATCAGTGACCTAGTGGTACGATATTAATAACTCACTCCCACTTCTCTCTAGAGTCGAGTTTAGACTTTCTTCTATCTGCAATGTGACCAAACACGCAGACTATAAACATTTACACCCCCACACACTATCCATAATACATTTGTAAAGTAATTATTGCAATTGCGGATGAAATCCAGTTGATATAGGCCTACTTATAATTGCTCTTAACTCTCAGTCATTTCAGTGTGAGCACAGCCCTACACACATGTGCATTTGTGCACATACATACCCGCTCACACACATGCACACACAAAGACTCACACCATGACATAGGCATAGGCCTACAACTCCACACACACACACACACACACACGTACACACACACACACACACACACACACACACACACACACACACACACACACACAGCCAATTAAGTTGAATTTTGATTTTTTTTATCCCAATGAACAAAGAAGCAATAATAGCACAAAATCGGAGTTAAGGTGAAGAAAATGAATTGAAGAACGTCAAACAGGCTTGAATATTTCACGCCTACATAATGTCGTCGTCCGAGTCGCAGTGATGGCAGATGTACACA
>CM031607.1:76326480-76386480 GCA_018398815.1 Conus ventricosus | reverse complement strand
CACGCACGCATGCATACACACACATCGAAGCACGCGCGTTTGCGGATCAACTTCATGTTTTTGTCAAAGTTGTTATTATTTTGTTGCATAGAGCCATTTACTAATTGATACTAAAACCTGGAAGGTATCTGTAGGCCTAACAGTCACAATGACCCAAATATAGCACCGCAAAACTCCCTTTGCTATTTTCGCACAGCAGGTTGCTTGCCACAGTAGTGTATTTGAATGACGAATGAAAGGTCAATTCCCCTTTAATCCTGCTTACTATTCTTACGAAACTGGTCGTCTTGTTATTTTCACCGAGCTGCCTGTGTCCTTTCATGACCAGAGACGCTGCATCAGTGCTGTTTTCAGAGGCCAAAAAGATCATCGTCTTAGTAGACAGGATTGTAGTTTGGGCTGATGTCCCGTTTACCGTTTTCAAGGGCAAATCTCGTGGGACTAGACCATACGTAATTCCACACGCAAACTGCATGAACAAGCAGACACTACGGCGCAGTGGTTAGCATGACGCATTTGTGGGCTGGGAGGTTGTGGGTTTGATTCTTCATTTGGGGTGTTTATTCGTCAGATTCTTCGACCCCCGCCGGATCCTACCCAGTGTTGACTGTTCAGTGAGCTCACATGTTAGGATTGGAACCATACTGATGACGAATTCATTCGCCTAGTGTGTTCATCTCTATAAGGGTTGTTCAGATTTTCTTATCGGTATTACAGGTGACTGTATCCCTCGGGCCTGGTTGAAGCGGAAAATATTATAAAAGGAAGAGAAGGTTGCAGTCCTGTCTCACAGACTCAGACCAGACTAGAACTCCAAGGCATCATCTCCATTATCCTTACTGATCGGCGTTGAAGGGGAGGGGGGAGGGGGAGTGGATCTCAAATTCTGTGCACTTTATGCCCTGGTTCTCATGGTGACCTCAGGTTTTTATCCCTACGATATTTTCACCCATGGTAAGTTCATGTCATAATCGTCAGTATCGGCAATTTCACGTGAACTGTTAAGAGAGAGAGAGAGACGGATGTGATGGTACCATCCGAGGGGGGGGGGGGGTTTCACTCAAGCTAAATCCGTGACATAACAATTGTCGTCAGACGAGGCGTGGTACTTGCTGACCTGCTTAAATTTGACCCCAGCGGTCACCATTGAGCACCCACCGACTGAGCCAGCAGCAGAGCAGCGTCTCCGCTAGTGAGTTGCCTCATACCGACTTGATACTGATTACCGCACCGCGAAATACCGTACCAAGGCTGCGACAGGACAAAGTTGGATGGGACTGTGTACGAGAAGCCGAAAGGAGTGGCATGGACAAGACCTGAACAACGCGAATTACATCGTAATAAATTGGCTTATATGATGTAACGTCTGGTAGGGTTATACTGCATTGTGTGACGAAACCCAAAATTTGGTTGTTTTGTGTTGTTCTAAAGAATACTTATTCCTCATTGTTATTCTTGAGTGGACGGGGCAGGGATTGGAGGGCAGAGGGGACCGGAGGGGGGGAGTGGGGGGGGGGGGGGCGGCAGAAGTAAAAACAGAAATGTGAATTCATCTACTTCTCTTCAGTCTGCCTTCATCTTCTGTCCCCACTCCAGTAAGGTTCACAGTTGTTCACCTCCAGTTTGTGCTCGAAATAAAGCTATGCGCTGATTCAAAAACTTATCCGTCTTTCGTTAGAAAACGTGTACTTGGAAATATACCTATGCGCTGACTCAAAACTCATCCGACTTTCGAATCATGAAGCATTCTCGTTAGAAAACATGCGCACAAGTATGTGTGGTGTGCATGTGTAGGCGTGAGAGTGTGCGGTGGGGTGGGGAGAAGGAAATAGGGGTGGGGGTGTTAGGCGAGCGCTCGAGTATGTGCGTGTTATATTTTCACATACCTGAGTGTGTGACGAAGGGAATGGATGGTTGTGTACGTTAGCGCATGTGTGTGTTGCGTGTTTGAAATTTCAAAAAGATCTATATACCTGAATTCCTAAAAGAATGAATAGAAATATGAGCTGGAAATTTTAAAATTATCTTTAGAGCTTTGCTTTGTTTCTGTCCACTGAGAGTATCGTATGATAATGGCTCTTGTACAAGTCAGTGTCCACTGTTTTAAATTCTGCACTTTTCTTTCTAGTTTTATACTTTTGGAGAAATAAAGTACAAATCAAGTCAATGATAACAGTTTCATTGAGAAAGAATCCTCTCTCTCTCTTCTCTCTGTCTCTGTCTATGTCTCTCTGTCTCTGTCTCTGTCTCTCTCTCTCTCTCTCTCTCTCCTCTCTCTCTCTCTCTCTCTCTCTCTCTCTCTCTCTCTCTCCTCACACACACACACACACACACACACACACACACACACACACACATACACACCACACACACACACACACACACACACACCACACACACACACACACACAACACACACACACACGCACGCACGCACGCACGCACGCACGCACGCACGCACGCACGCACTCATGCACGCGCGCGCGCGCGCACGCACGCACGCACGCAGACACAGACACACACACACACACACACACACACACACACACACACACACACACACACACACACACACACACACACACTCACCAAGCGCCCATGCGGGAGGAAAGGGTCCACACATTTCAGAAGCCGCCTTGGCCTCCCCAAACCCTTTTCCAAAAATGGAAGATACAGATCATAAACTCTTTTTCCCTCTGGCTTTATTCGTGTGTGTGTGTGTGTGTGTGTGTGTGTGTGTGTGTGTGTGTGTGTGTGTGTGGTGTGTGTGTGTGAGTGCGTGCGTGCGTGCGTGCGTGCGTGCGTGCGTGCGTGTGTGTGTGTGTGTGTGTGTGTGTGTGTGTGTGTGTGTGTGTGTGTGTGTGTGTGTGTCTTGCGTGCATGCATGTGTGTGTGAGTGCGTGTGTGTGTATGTGGGTGTGCATGTTTGTGTGTGTATGCATGTGCGCGCGTGCATGCGTGCGTGCGTTAATACACTTGTATGTATGTGCGTGCGTGCGTGTGTGCGTGCGTGCGTGCGTGCGTGCGTGCGTGCGTGCGTGCGTGCGCGTGTGTGTGTGTGTGTGTGTGTGTGTGTGTGTGTGTGTGTGTGTGTGTGTGGTGTGATTGCGACTACGGCGAAAGGGTAATTGATTACTATTTGTCTTAAATGGATGGTGAATTTCCTGCCCAAGAATTTCGCCCCGGGACCAGTCGCTGTGGCGCATCATGAACGCCAGCGGACTGAGAAGTCGTGGGTTCAAATCCCTCCAGGAGCGTTCACTCGTGGGTTGGTCTGCATTGGCTCCTACCCAGAGATGAGTGTGCTACGGGCTCGAAAAGACTGGAACTATACATCTGAGTTTCCCAGAGTGTTGCTCAAATTCCTTGACCAATCCTGCAGGTGTCTGTGTCTCTCGTGCATGAACTACATTGGAATCTATTACGAAAGGGAGTATGGAGTGCAGCCCCGTCATGTCGTCTCATATCAGAATGAGACTCGAGTGCATAAACTTCATCACCTTCAATCTCATTGATCTTCTTACACACACAAAAAAAAAAATAATGATAATGATAATGTGTGTGCGTGCGTGTCAGTTCAAGCCACTGCATATGCCGCCATTGTTTGTCTGACATGACATCCAGTTCCAAGACCTTCTCTTCATGTGGCAAAGTTTCTTTCGTCCTCTCCTTCAGCTCGTGGAAAATACAGCTGCCTCACGTCTATGAAACGCAGCTCAGTCCGGTGTGTCGGTGTCTACGCGCGCAGTGAAAAGTAGTAGTAGTAGTAGTAATAGTAGTAGTAGTAGTAATAGTAGTAGTAGTAGTTGTAGTAGCAGTTGTAGTTTGTGTGTGTTAGTGTGTGGTGTGTGTGTGTGTGTGTGTGTGTGTGTGTGTGTGTGTGTGTGTGTGTGTGTGTGTGTGTGTGTGTGTGTGTGTGTGTGTGTGTGTGTACGTATGTGTGTGTGTGTGTGTGTGTGTGTGTGTGTGTGTGTGTGTGTGTGTGTGTGTGTGTGTGTGTGTGTGTGGCGCGCGCGCGCGCGCGCGCTAGAAAGAACGAACGAACGAGCGAATTTTATTTTCAGAGGGTAATGGAATAAGCATCACTGCTTTTTTACATCCAGCCCTCCGGGGCCAAAAGAAATTTAAGAAAGGAAAAGAAAAAAAGAAAAATTGATTAATATAAAATAATGGTAAATAACTCTTAAATATGAAATATGAAAATACAAAAGGACACAAAAATCTATGTACAGAGGGAACACCGACAGAAGGTGTGGAGACGGTGGGGTGGGAGTGGGATGGAGTGGGATGGGGGACAATTAAGAATAACAGGAGGGGGGATCAAAGTAAAGGAAGAACTAAATAAGGAAATGAAACATTTTACATAGCATTATTGGTACATCTTTGGGTAAAGTGGTGTAAGTCAGAAAGATACATCAGTGCGTAAAAAGATTGGTTTTAAAAACTTACTAGGGTTTGGTTCGTTTTTAGTTTTTCGGGGATATTATTCCACAGCCGCCCCCAGAATAAGCAAGGCTTGATTTGCATAAATTAATTGATGGGAAAGGGAGATTTATTTTATGCGAATGTCGATGATCTTAGAAGTAAATATATTCATTAAATAGAAGGGACACTGCCGTGTAGTATTTTATGCATAAAGAGTGCTTTATTGTACATGTTGGTCTTCAATGGAAGGATACCTGCTCTTTTCATAACAGGGTGTTCTAGCGAGGGTTCCATAAAATGTTATTTTGACAGCTCTCTTGTATATACTAGCCCAAATGGATTAGCAACTTATTGCTAGCTAAATCCCAGAGTGTCGAGCAAAGTCAATATTGGTTGAATATAAGTTTTAAAAAGAATAATTTTCTGGTGTGATAATCTAAAAAGTTTTTTTTTTCCTGAGCTGTACAGTTTTAAGGGCAAGATTTTGGAAAGAAGTTCTAATTGTTTCGACCAAGATAGGTGTTGTCGATTGTTATTCCAAAGGGACTTCTGTGTTTAGAAACCTTTGATTTTTTCATTACCAATATAAAGATTGGCAAGTTTTCGGATACATTTGACGTTTTTGCCTTGTTTTTAATCAACATAATTTCGTTTGTTGAGGATGCAGAGACATGTGATTGAGTTGTGTCCATTTAACGAGAAGGTTAAATATTTTTCTGAATGTAAAGGGTGACTTGCTGGGCATTAGAGTTATTAGTGTCAATAGTGGTTCATCGGCAAACATTTCCCCATGCGAAGTCAAGGTTAATGGAAAATCATTAATATAGAAAAGAACAGCAGTGGACCAAGTACCGAGCCTTGTGGTACACCAAAGTTATGGGATCAAGGAAGAATAACAATCATTTAATAATATAATGTTGCCTGTTGGAAAGGAAGGATGAAATGAGATTTAGAGTGTCGGAATTTAAGTCGATAAATAGTTAACTTTCTGGCAAAAGTTCATAAATTAATGACATCAAAGGGCTTTGGCAAAATCCCGAAGAGTACTCCGGAAAAGTGTTTGTTGTTTATGTTTGAAAGCCATCGATCAACTATCTTAGTAAGAGCTGTTGAAAAAGGTGATTCTCTCTAATCCGGATTGATTAGGTTGTAGTAGATCAAATTTTGACATGAGAAAGAAGACACTTTTTTATGTGTTGTTCTAATGTTTTGAAAGAATGATAGATAGAGATGGTCGATAGTTAGAAGGATCAGCCAAAATTTCCTGATTTGTACAATGGTATGACTTTAGCTTGTTTAAAAGCATCAGGATAGCAATGCTTATCAATGCAGAGTTATAAAATATTGAGAGTTTTGCTATAAACAGTTGCTGATAGTTTAAAAAATTTTCCCGTCAATTCCATCAATTCCACGAGTTGCTGTTTGTTTTAACTGTCTAAGAGAAGAGAAAAAACTTCGTGGACATCCATGGCACTAATATCCAAAGCTAAATGGATGTTCTTCTGATGGAAAGTATTTCAGTAATTCTTGTAGATCGTTACTTTTTGATTCATCGTTCGTATGATTTGATTAGCTAACTTGCAAAATGGTGGGTCAGTTCACTTGCAGATATGTCTTTCGTTAAGTTTAATACAGGGTAAAGAAATTTTCTTGGTTAAGCCATGTATAGCTTTCCCAAATAGATTTACTGTCTTTCTTTCTATTAATTGGGTCCAAGAAATATTTCCTTTTTTCGATCGTATTGGGAGGTCACCTTATTTCTGTACTTTTTAAATTTCCCTTCGCGAGAGCCTTTTTAACAGATAATCCCTTTGATATTTTGTGTCCTGTTTCGTTGAAAGCCATGGTGGTTTTATCCGTGTTTTACTCTTTTAGTTTGAAGGGGGGCATGCTATTGAATACGTCATGGAGAATGTTTCCCAAATACTTGCAGAGCTTGTTTGGGGGTCAGTATGCTGATACACTTCATATAAAGGGGAATTTAAAAAGTTATTGAGAGAAATTTTTCAGGATCAAATTTAGAAAAGTTCCTAATGTAATCGTTTTATGATTTAACTTGGGTATTTGCCCACCCTTTTTGGCCCACGTAAAACAAATTGGAAAATGGTCACTGCAGCCATAAACAGGAGCAACAGAATTCTCTATTGTTTTCTGAATTGGAACAATATATTGATCTTTTAATGTTTCAGAAGAATTGGTTACACGGTAGCGTTTTTATTAATGTGTTCAAACCAAATGATTCAAAAGTTTGGGTCCAATGATTATCAGTTTTGAATAAATCAATATTAAAATCACCTAATATTATGACATCTTTGTAATTATCATTAGCATTTTCCAAATTGAAAATAAAGCGGCCCAGTCCAGTCGAAAATGTTCGGCTGGATTCCTGAATAGAAAAACATAGAGGTATGGCTTGTTATATTTCATTTTGTAATTCGATCCAAATAGTTTCTATGTGATGCAGTTCAAGGTAATCAATTCTTTCAACTTTATTGACTGATGGACATCCACTATTATGCCAGTTTCTCCTTTTCTGAAGGGGGTTCTTTACAAATTTATATTATAGCCTGGAATTGAAAGGTCACTATTTAGATATGAAAGAGATAAATGGATTCTGAAAAACCAAAATTTATGTGAAAAATGTTTGCCCGAATTTGATAATATGGATGATATTTCAGAAATCTTATTTATAACATGATTAATATTTAAGCCCCACTCTAAGTCCGTCCTCGGTAGCCAAAGGGCTAACCACGTTCTGACATTATACGGGCCCAAACCCAAGGAAAACACGATCCACTATACAAGTGAGGAAAAAATACAAAGTCAGTGAATACTGTAACGCAAACAACAATACACATTAAAAGCAGCAATAAAACAAAGCGCTGAAAGAATCCCAGCCAGCAACAAAGGCAAAATATCAATGCAAAAGACAAAACAAAAACCACTGTCAAACCCTCGGTGCAAGTAGCAATAAATCATGCCGACCCGGTGATGTCATTTACACACACACAAAACACACACACCACACACACACACACACACACACACACCACCACACCCACAACACACACAACAACACGCACGCACACACACACACCAACACACACACAACACCACACACACCCCACACACACACACACACACCACACAAAACCACACACGCACCACGCACGCACGCACGCACCACGCACGCCCCCCACACACGCACGCACGCACGCACGCACCCCCACGCACGCACGCACGCACCCGCACGCACGCACGCACGCACGCACGCACACACACACACACACACACACCACACACACACACACACACACACACCACACACACACATCACGCATCTTTGCGTGTAAGATAAGAATGTTGCTTATGCCCAGCCGACCGCAGAGGGCCAAAATCAGGGCTGCGTCGTGCGTGTAAGAATGTATTCAACTCATACGTGTTTACACGTCGTGCGTGTGGGCACGTATGAGTTGAATACATTTCTAAGATTACACATTGGCACAGGCATTTCTATTCTTAGACACAGGGGTGAGTAAATAATCATGTGGAAACAAAACCACATACCCTTTCCACCTCTACCCCAACCCTTCCATCGCACCTCTCTCCTCTCTCTCTCTCTCTCTCTCTTCTCTCCATAAAATACGCCCATGGTAATGTTTTCTTTGATTTAGGAGGGAGATAAGTGTTGTTGGGAAAGGAGCTGAGATGCCCTCCTGAAAAAGTTCGAGAGCAAAAATGATTATTTGTGTGATTGGAACCCACTGAGGTGTTATAAATGGGTTGAATGGGAATGTTAGAGGGATACTGCACGTTGGGAAAGCAGGGGAAGGATTACCATGGTAACTCCTTTCCGTCTGAAAACGTGGATGGGGGTGAATTACGCTAATTTTATTCATTTTCATTAGGGAGAATTGTTGTGAGGGGGGTAATGAAGTGGGGGTGGATTCCTGATCATTTTTTTCACATCATCAATGGAAAGGGTTGGACGGGTAATGATTTTGGGAGTTCTGTTAATTATATCAACGTCATCAGGGGGGAAGGTGTGGGAAGGTTAAAAGATTTTTCAGGCACAGGTCTGTCTTGTCTGGTCTGGTTAGAGATGGGTAATGGAACAGGGAAGAAGGGTGTGGGCAGTCTGTGGGGACTGGATCAGTGTTTGGTGGGAATTCACGATGGAGGGGAACGAGAATCGAAGGCACCAGCAGTATTATAAAGTCCAGTATCTGTACTGCGTTGATGCCTCCTCCGCTGAGGACCATCAACAAAGACGTTATTGCCGAAGGACGGCTTTCTGGATGAGCCCCTTGGGCCGGCTGAGGCCCGTCACCTGATGGACCTCCACGCCACAGGACTTGAGGTTGGCGCCCCGTCTGCCAGTTCCTTTGGCGCTGGGGTGGATCAGGTCCTGATAGAGGGCTAGACGAGGGGCCCCTGCAGGAGGGTGAATGTGGAGTCGTGGTCAATGAACGACACCCCAGCTGGTCACAGACAGCCCGTAGATGGGGGTTGGATGGGCGGATCGAGTTATTTAGGTGATGTCGACCTCTGGCAGGAACGATGGTGACTGAAGGACAGTTTGGCGTTGGGAAGATTTTCACAGCATCGGGACACAAGTCGCAACCAGACTTCCTTCTGGCAGGACCAGCAGGACAGGAGTTCACCCCGACATGGACGATAACATGACTGATGTAGGGAAAGATTTCAGGGACAGCAGCCAGGAAAACAATTCTGTACCTGCATCCCCGGAAACACAGATTTTGTACATTTAAAATTTGTTCGGAGGGGCAAGTCTTTTAGGGTTGACGAAACGCAGTACTTTAATCGCCTTATTATGAGCATTGTTGCTCTCTCTGGAACACGTTGTGTTTTTAAAACACAACAGGGGATGGAATGGATGATGAGGGGGGGGTCGTTGATCGGGGGTATGGAGGAAAATTGGTGGATTCAGATTCTTTCCTGTATCGGTTCTTCTTCAGAATTGTCCAGCAGGGAGAAGGAGTTGGCCGTGGACACGGCATACTGAGGGTTTGGGTCCGTGCCTTTCCTTCCTCACTTTGGTCAGCCCCCTCATCGGAGGGGCAGCCCTCCTAAATCATTTTCCCCCTTAACAACAAATGGTTTGCTGTCTTTGTCGTCCTGGGGGTTATTCGCTGTGGGGGTTTGTGCCAAGGCCAGGTTGACGTGCTTCTGAAAGAATGTTGAACAGGATGGGGGCGATCCTTGGAAACAGTCTGAACCCTTTTGGTTTCTCTTGAAGTGAGCCTTTTATCTTCTTTATTTCTGATTGTAAAATTTCCCAGCTGAGTCTTACAGGAATGCAGCTCTTTGTGTAGAAGTCCATTTTCTTGTTGAAGACCAAGTCTGCGCTATCATTTCTTTTATATGACTGTTCATTTTATCTGCCTGGTCTCTGCAGAAAGTTCTGATTTCTTCTTTGGGGTACGTTTTTTGCGTCCTCATGAGCGTGGTGATTTCCCGTGATCGGATTCGATCTGCAAAGACGGGGTCTTCAATGTCTTCTTTCACACGCTCCCAGCGAGTCCGACAAACTGGGGTACATGTGAGGAGAAGAAGCTTTTTGTTTGGGGTAAAAAAAGAGGGCACGCCTTCGCAAACTACTCTTCTTCTTTTTCCTGTTTGCATCAAGACCAGTGCTGGCTTTTGTTTCCTCATCCCCCAGAGAATCAGGATGCTGAAGAATTCCGCACTGAAGGTAATGAGGGAGAGGGCTGCTCTTTGTTTTCTCCATCGTCTTTTCCATTTTCAGTGATGGAGTTGGGGGAAAATAATCACCCCGTGTGTAGTACGCTGTCAGAAGGGTCTCCTCGCACAGCAGAGATGTAGAACAGGGCATTTAAGGGGAGGCAGCTGGAACTGGGGTACCGTGGCAGGAGAAGATGGTAACTCAAGGCCGGAGTCCGAAGGCTGGGCGTTTTCCCGGAAAGCCTGTGATAAATGTGATGGGCGTGGGAGTAAGGATGGGTCAATTGATTTTTGTCCTTATTCCCGGAAAGTGGACACAAAACGTTCAACATTCACACTCACGGGGTCCCAGTTGACACAGTCTTTGCCTGACATAACAGAGTGCCACGGGCCATCTTGGGTAAAAAAAAACAGGGAAAGGTCACAAAACTTTCTGAGTTAAAGTTTGAGACGGAGTTTGGTTTGTGCTAAACTGCATGAAGAGACTCATGGTATATTGTCTATGGAAGATATGACCACACCTTTGACATCAAAATTTTTATGTGAAAAAAGAAAAACTTGGTTCCCTATAGAGCACAGTATCGTAAATGAGACTGTTTCTCCACACGACAGTTCGTCACTGGAACAAAAAAATCGCCTTTGAATTATATCGTTTTGGGACGCAATAATTTTCTTGATTGTTCGCTGTCTGAAGTATAATCAGCCATATTGAGTAGGCAGCAGCAGCACCACACACACACAACACCACACACACAACACACCACCAACACCCCACACACACACACAACACACACACACACCACACACACACACACACACACACACCCCAAATACTCAAAAAAGTTCAAACACTCGGTCACCGGGCTTCTCCGCATATTGTTTCTACATGGGGCTACAGAAACCCCGTTAGAAACCATCAAAAGAAATGTTTCAAGCGCCTGTGTTATGTATTGCAAGGACAAGGCAATTATTTTGAGAACACTTGCACCGCAACAACACACACACACACACACACACACACACACACAGAGAGAGAGAGAGAGAGAGAGAGAGAGAGAGAGAGAGAGAGAGAGAGAGAGAGAGAGAGAGAGAGAGAGAGAGAGAGAGAGAGAGAGAGAATCCCCGAACTGGATTCTTCAAATTTCCAAATGCATTCTAAGAAGGTCATGATTGGGGGAGGGGGGGGGGGGGGGGGGGGGCAAATTGATAGAGTTGGTAGAACGCTTGACTCGTGATCCTGATGATCCTGGGGTTGCAAGTTCGAATCTCCGTTGGGGCATTTTGGTACAGGAGGACTTCCCTTCGGAATTAACATTGGTTCTGACTCCACTTCCCAACGAAGTCTTTTAAATAAGGCTAAAAACCGAGCTTCCGTGAGAGAACGAAAGCAATCTTGCACACAGGTAATATCCCATCAGTATGGCACCAACTCAGTTTCGCAAAGAAGGCCTTCGGTTTGGGCGTAGGTATGGATTATGTGTATGCACATAACACGCACCAAAAGGATGGAAATGTGAAGGAAAAACTGAGAGTCTGATAAACTGAATGACGTGGGAAACGACTGGATGTTACTGGAGCAGAGCAAGCAGGCAGCTCTTCAGTCGGCTCTACCCTGGTTGGCAGCCCGTTGTGTAAAGGAGAGTGTAGGTTTCAAAGAGTTTAGAGCTTGGACTCTAAGACGAGGATCATGCAGGCGCCGTTATTATTACTGTTGTTGTTATTATTATTATCATTATTATCATTTTATTATTATTATTATCATTATTATCATCATCATCATCATCATCATCATCATTTTTATAATTATTATTGTTGTTGTTACTATCATTATTACTATTGTTGTTTTTGCTTAAACTTACGAAAGCAATACAAAGCTGGTCTACGTAAGGTTATTATGCGGTATATTTTTTACAGGAAAGGGGGGGGGGGGGGGAGATGGGAACTTGATTTATATGAAATGAAAATGTTCATCGTTTACCTTTTATACATTTTTTAATTTTTAATCTCTCTCTCTCTCTCTCTCTCTCTCTCTCTCTCTCTCTCTCGTTTTTTAACATACACGCGTCCCCCCACCCACCCCCCTACCCCTGCCCCACCAGAGAGGCATATGTGAGAAGCAATTGTGTGCATTTTGCGACATCTTCGTGTGTATGTATATCCAGCATTGATTAGAAGAGGAATTGGGGGTCGCCCATGTGATGTAAACAGAACAAAGTTTACGTCTGTCGCTCGGGGAAGGGAGACAGACAACTCGTACAGACAAACAAAAAGGGAGGTCACTCCTATTGACCCTATTTACGTTTTGCTGACTGAGTTGTGTGTGAGCAGTTGTGAGTCGATGTGACAGCGAACATCTTTTCATCGATGCCGACGGTGCAAGTCACAGACGAATTATGGAACGAAAGGTAAGGTGATGAAATAGAGTATCATGATGAAATAGAGTATCATGGAATGTCTGCAAAGTGAAGTGACTTTATCACACTCGGTGACACGCAGGGCAAACAGTGACTGTTTAAGAAATGTACATCAGATTTAACGTTTACCAACAGAAGATACCGCAGACGATGGTCACTCTCCCAGGAGAGTGGGGACGGGTTGGGAGTGGGGGGGAGGGGACATATCAAACACAACACCAGCGCCACTAGAACGACAACACGTCAAGAGAGGCAGCGACAATGTCAATTTAGGTGCAAGGCGTCAGCGGGATTTGAACTCGCAACGTTCTTTCCTTCCTGTTCTTCTTTCCTTCCAGTTCGTCCTTTCTTCTTTCCATCTTTCCTTTCAGTGACCACAGTGACATTGCACTGCTCTCAGAATTATATGCCACTTTTAGGAGGATCTCCAGGGGAAAAAAAACTTCCAGTTAGGCCTACACATAGTGACATACACACAAAGTAGTGGATAGTCAGTAATCTTTCATTTCCCCAGCCCCCTTCTTCCTCCCCCCCCCCCCCCCCCCCCTCCTCCTCTCATACACACAGAAATTGTTACAGAGTAAATGTTGTACGTATACTGAAACACCAACCACACAGCTGTAAACATTCCCCCCCCCTCTCTCTCTCTCTCTCTCTCTCTCTCTCTCTCTCTCTCTCCCTCCACCCCCTCCTTCTAACCACACACACACGCATGCGTGCGCGCGCACACACACACACACACACACACACACACACATGTTCTTGTTTCTTCTTCTTCCTAAAAGGCTGGTTCACTCAAAAATGAGTAGGTCACCAGCGTGGTGGTGATGGTCTCCCTCTCTCTGTCTCTCTCTCTGTGTATATATTTACATATATACACACACGCACACATACACACACACATACACACACACACACACACACACACACACACACACAAACACACACACACACACACACACACACACGCACACAACACACAACACGCACGCGCGCACGCACACACACACACACACACACACACACACACACACACACACACACACACACACACACAGTCTCACACACACACACACACACACACACACACACACACACACACACACACACATTCACACACTCTTACACACTCACACATATAAACAGACTAAACACACACACACACACACACACACACACACACACACACATTCACACACTCTTACACACTCACACATATATAAACAGACTAAACCGCACAAGTCCATAGACAATATTTTTATTCAAGTAATCACATTATTTGCGCTTGCCAGATAGGCAGGGGCACAAACAAGTGGCCAAACCTACTGTGAAACCAGCAAAGAGACCAAAGTCTATTTAGAAAAAAAAAAAAAGAAAGCATGGAGAATAACATGACACAAACTGACAAAGATTCTAGAGTTTCAGGAGCATTTGAACTGTAATTTATGACACATTGCTGATCTGTTTTATCTATTCTCTTTAGTCCTCTGTTATGTGTTCAAATCCCTGATGTGCATCTCCCTGCAAACTGTTGACATTTTATAACTACAGTGAAATCTTAAGTGAACAAGTATACAGTTACAACTTGCTTCTATGATTAAAGCTTTGACAGTAGCATAGTAGACAGCTGTCCATAGATCATGGTTATGAATTTGCTACTGGCCAATATTCCATTATGCTACTGTCCTTCTTAGATATTTCAGTAATCCAAAAGACTGTTGTATCTATAGTGAAAAAGATGCATCACTGTTGCCGTTTCCTTGTTTGTGAGCATGAGCTGAAGATTTGGGGTATGTCTCATTGTTTTTTGTTTTTGGCTACAAAAAGAAAAGCTGTAGTGATGAGCCTTTCAGAGTGACTGGATGTTTTGTTTACAGTTTAGACACAGCTGTGCTCAGGATGTGTTTGTGAAAGTGTGTGTGAGAGAGAGACCTATTTCATTCCAGCTGAGACTTCAGTAGGAGTGCATCTTCTCGCCTAGTTCTTTTTGGCCTTGCTGGACTGCCATTTGGATTCTCTCAGCGTCGTCTGCTTTCTTTGATATTGGTATTTCATTCCCATTTCTCTCTGTGCTTTTCCTTTTCCTTTTGGCTTTGACCATCCCTTCATTTCTGATGTCCCTAGTCCCGGTCTTTTTGTTTGTGTATGCCCTGTAATTTTCTTGATCTCGAGCTTTGTAGCCCTGGCTTAAACTGAAGCATCATACTTTTTCCTTTTTCCTGGGTACAGCCAGTGTACGGAGACAGGTGGTCAGAAACTTGCCTGGAGCGTTCAGAACGTTTGGGGCAGCTGGTCTACAGGAAGGCTCTGTCCCGCAAAGTCACCTGGCCTGTCAAGCAGAGGTTCCCTCCACAGCCTGAAGTAATAATACTGACATTGAGTTGCTTTGTTGTTGTTTTGCCATGGAGCTTGTTAATGTTTACATGTGCTGTAGTTTGGTAGAGTGAGTGAGTGTGTGTGAGTGTGTGTGTGTGTGTGTGTGTGTGTGTGTGTGTGTGTGTGTGTGTGAGTGTGTGTGTGTGTGTTTGTGTGTGTGTGTGTGTGTGTGTGTGTGTGTGTGTGTGTGTGTGTAAGGGCATGTGATAATGTATGTCATAAGAATTATAGAAAGATAGCAGTGAAAATAGAACCGGTTGGTTCTCTCTGTTGTTGGAGTTATCTTTTTTTTTCCCTTTCTTGTTCTGTTGAATGTTAAATGCCTGTACCTTGAACATACAGTGGTTACCTTGTTTTGAAATGTTTGTTATGTACTGATTTTAAAAGAAACATATGGTAATAGTTATGGATAGAAGGCTCTGTGAGTGTGAGATCAAGAGAGAGAGAGAGAGAGTGTGTGTGTGTGTGTGTGTTTACACATATATATATACACATTTCTTTGTGTGCTCATCATATGTGTGGTACCTGTTGATTCAGGAGGCCGTTGTTAACATCTCCTTAGATGAGGCTTTCCAATCCATGGTTGACAGCCTGCACCAAATCTCTAGGGTGTGTCATGTACGTATTTCCACAATTTCACTTTTTGTGGTAGATAGATGTGTTGTCTGGATGCTGGAACAATTAATTACAATGGCATGCTTGTGTATCTGTATGCTTGGAGTGTTTAATTCCTGTGTTTGGTCTCCCAGGATTGTCAAGTACATTTGCAGTTTTGTGTAAATCATAGATTATATGAACAGAAATTGCAATATGTATAGGAAAATTAACTCTTAAAGTGATCTTTTCCGCAGCCCCAAAATTATCAATTCAGGCAGATTTAGTTGTTTGCTTTGTTGCCAATAATTATTTGTGAGCATACTTTTATTACTGTTTTATTTTTTTCTGCCTTTTGTGTGTGTGTGTTCGTTTTTCTTTTTCGTTCATATGTTTTTTTATGTACTTTGTTCATTTGACTGATTTCTGTTCATGTTTGATATATTCTAATAAAACTGAAATCATTTTATGTTAAGCTCTGTTTTAGGGTCAAGTTTGCCCTTGTCTATGTGTAAATATTTGAACATTTGCATAGTGTTTTTACATGTTTATAAAAAATAAAGTAATTTTGAAACATACAGGCACAAAAAAAAAGCAGTGAAAGAATCCTTAAAGGATACAATGTTCTTCCAAAGGGAAGACATTTCTTTGTTTTTATATTTGTAGAAAATATACCGAATCATCAGTTTGGCAGGCATCCTGTCTCCTTGGCCTTACATGGTCAAAGGATGTGGACACCAGCTGCTTCCATTTCGGAAGTGATGTCTGTGTGGACTTCTGAGACTGTTACAAGCTGGTTCAACCGTTGTAACTGTACAGAGGGGAGCTGGAAGTAGCAGTGTGGGACTTTAACCCCACTGAGAGGGCTTGAAGATGAGACAGCATGTTTTTATTTAAAAGACAGAAGAAAAAGAACAAAATAATGTCTACACTGTGTTTAGCATCATGCTGCCAATGCTTGACCTGTGAAAAAAGACGTAGGAAAAGACCCAGAAGAATGATGATGTGATGTGGAATGATGAATTGAAATCTTGCATGTGTGGCAATACCTCTAATATTCCAGTGAACCTTGAGATACAGTGTTTGAGCTTTTACATTCTCCTTTTCCTTACTTGCATTTTTTTTTTTTACGCTATTCATATTCCTTGTGATTAACTGGCAGCTTGGTTTCACTGGCTGAATTGCAGAAGCTAAAGGGTTGAAGTCTCACAGCCTCATTGCTGTTTTGGCAGTGAACTGTTAGAGGTACACTATGTCAGGGACATAGCCAAATTGAAAGTGGAGCCCATCTGGCTCGTTCCGCCGCTCTTACCTTCCTTTACTGAGTCAGGTACCCATTTACTATTGGGTGGCCAAAAGGGGGTTTCATGCTGTGAAACTCCAATCTCATGAAAGATTCAAAGTCAAGGCCAACACTCTGACTATTTGACTACGGGTTTTTTCAATTGCAGAAGTACCATGCCAACAGGGAGATGGTGAAGGGCTTTGAAGACTCTGTTGAACACTGCCAAAGCTATCATAGACGGCCTCGACCTGCACCTCCATGTCGCCATGAAAATCCGGTGAATGTTCTACTCTGTCTGACTTTGGCCACTTCGGCTGGATAGTAGTGTTTTTTGTGTTCTTGTTGGATGCTTTGGCTGTCTCTTAAAAGTCTTACGTCAGACAAAAAAAGCTGGGCAAGAAAATTCAAAGGTTTTTAAAGTGATAGGCAAGAAACCTAGCATAACATGTTATGATGTAGTATTCTGGTTGAAGTGAAAGATAAACAATGATCTGAAGACGTAGAAAATTATGAACAGGGACCAATAATAAAATGTACCAGCACATCAAAGTTCTATTTATAACATGGTTAAACAGTCGCATGTTTTCTTCCAGTATATGGCTTATTTTGCATGCCTCTTGATTTATTGCAAAAATGTTGTTACTCCAAAGATTTCTGTGGAACCAATATAATTATTTTCATTTTTTTTTATATACAATACAGTCTTTCAAGATTAATGAAAGTCCTTGAAATTTAAAACTCCCTAAAAGCATTAATTAGAAGGGAAAAAAAAGAAAAGAAAGGCTTTGGATATTAAGGTTTCAAAACAAGACTTTTTTTGGCTAAAGATACTGGACAGGTCCTACTTTTTTTTTCCACTGTCTGTGTCAGTTTGTCTCCATAAAGCTGAAGGAGAGGCCATACACAGTGTGGAAGATCTGGAGGACAAGATGGTTGTCCTGAACCATCGACGTAAACCAGAGGTGTCAGTAGCTAATCTGTTTCAACCATCAGCTTGCTAATGCATTGTCTCAGTGTTTCAGCTGTGCTACGTATAATGTTTTTCAGAATCAGAAAAGTATCATGCGCTTTTGGAAAATCTTTGAATTTTTTTTTTTTCAAAAGAATGGTGCGAACCCTGCATCATATCTGAAAAAGGAAATCAGATTTCCAGCTTGGACTGCTGTTTGGGGAACATGATAGTGCCCTCCAGAGAGAGATACCCAGTGATGCTGTCTACACTTCTGAGGAAGTAATCTTCTAAGTAAGCAGTGATGTAGATTTCCATTGGTCTCCGGTCATTGACCGATAAAAATGTAAAATGACCGATCGGCTCGACCTCCATCCGGTCAAATGTCCGATCCTAATACAAGCGAAGCGGTCGCATGTCCTATTGTTTTCGCGAGGTCGCGGACAAGTCTACAGCCGTTTTATTGTGCGGAGGCGTGCGAGACTGAGTAGCGTTGAAAGGCAGAGCCAAGCGCATCGCGTGTTCGGGAAAATTTGCACAGCTCTGAGGCTGACGCACCGACTGAAGCGCGATGCGATAGGCGAGAGGAGCACAGACTTAGAATTCAGCAAGAGCGAGTAACTCTTGTTGAATTTCCTGCCTGCGCGCGGTTTGTTTTCCTTCACATCCGACAGTGGTAAAAACGTGTGCATCACGCCATCAGTCTTCACACAGCTTTATCCAAGGGACAGCACTGCTTCTTTGTGGAAACTGATCAGTCAGTTTCACAAGGCAGATTTCCCCAATCTGATGAAGCTGGCACAGATATGCCTTGTTCTACCTGTGCACACTGCTGATGTGGAAAGAGGCTTCAGCTCACAGAATTTGGTGTGCACTGCAAGGCGGAACAGGCTGTCAGTGAAGATGCAAGACATGATCCTGAAGACAAAGCTCGAAGGCCAGAAGGAAAGGGAAGAGTCATATCTGCACACCATTGTCAGCAAGTGGGCAAGCAAGAAAAAGAGACAGTTGTTTCGCAACAATGATGCTGAATGAGTAATTTCTGTTGTCGTTTGCAGCTCGCAACAATGAACATTAACATTTAGTCATGAACATTTCCATTTATTTTACAACTTTCACTAAGCTTTGCCCTGATTCTAGTCATCAACATAATTGTGTTGATTTTATTTGTTTTTGTATTTTTTAATACTTTTCTCCAGTTCTAGTCAGCAGACCTTGAGTTAATAAAATACATTTATCACAATGAATCCTGTTCCGAGTCTGGTGTCCTATTATTTTGGTTACTCCAGGACACTGTGTCCTATTGACATTTAATCTCTAGGACACAGTGTCCTATAGGGTGATTAAAAAATCTACATCACTGAGTAAGGGGTTTTGTAGTTGTGTCCTGCTTGAGCTGGAACCAGACACACTGAAGTGACCCAGGAGCAGTGGTAGATTGCCTCTTGACAACCTGATATTGGTGGCTCCCCCTCGGTGTTGAACGGCAACAGGACTATCTGAATGTTGCTCTGTATGGGGAGTCTGGAACAAACACTATCGGAGTGAAATCATGGAGAGAGAATGGAATACGAAAGAGCCCTCCCCTACCTCCCTCTCCTCCTCCGAAAGTTTAAAACCGGAAGCTGAAGTCATTTACATGGCCCAGCAGATCAAGGGACTGCACTGTGTTGCATTCCAAGTGTTCGAACTCATATTCTTTGTGTGACTGTATGGTCAGAGAAGTGTGAGTGCTGGATTGCTTCATGACATCACCAACCAGAATGTCTGGGCAAACACAAAATGCAGAACTTGGGATCAAAGGAACAGAGATTTACTTTTCCAAAGTAGCCAGGTTTGGGATAACCAGTGATGGCCACATCAAAAGCACTTGCTGTTGATGGTGAAAATTTAATGATCAGAATAGTCATTGAGTCAGATGCCCACAGGGGACGGATCAAAATTTGTGAACTTTTGCCTGTTTCAGTGTTTGTCTGCAGGGATATGTATAGATCATGTTAAATGAATGGATGCGCTTATGATTTCAAGATGTTAAAACAGCAGCATGTATGTAATATTGATACATGTGGCAAAGACAAAAAAGTTGTTCAGAGTTATAGATCATGAGGGAGCGAAGGTATACCTCTTGAAGCTTAAAGAAACTGCAGAGAAAACTAATGAAAGGGGTGAGATTATGTATGATATTACTTTCAAGAGGTCTTATCACATACAAGTAATTGTCTGCAAGGTATGTGGTTTGAACAAAGTTTTATCAGCTCCATCAGTCACAAGACTTGAATTATTTCTTACTACAAGACACAAAACTGTCATCACCAAGTCATTAACGAATACAAACCCTCGCTCAATGAAAACAGTTTCACCTCAGCTCGTTTAAACCAGATGATTTTGTTCAGGACCATGAGAGTACATTCTGTTTGAAAGCTTCCACGTGGTTTGACTTTGAGAGTGAAAGAGTCCGTAATGACAACATGAACAAAACTTTCAGTGTTGAAAGAAATAAATTCTGTGCTTACCTGAAAATTCTTGCTGGAGGTATAATTACCCCCAGATTTCTAGAAAAGGGTATGAATGCACCTTGCCCCGAGATGGATGAGAAACATTTTGTAGAATATAGAATTAATCTTCCAGTTCATTCATTAGGCCCAAATAAGACAGTTGAATTAATTAAAGGCAGTATGCATTGTTCGTTCACTGAATTATAAACTAGAACTAGCAAATTAGATATACAATTGCAAAAATTGCAAGAAATCGCTATTAGTTAACACATTTTGTAAGTCTCTGTTGTTTGATCTGTGATAGAGCCTCATGTTATCTCTTCACATGCAATAATGTTAGTGAAGGTTCATGATTTGAGAGGTCATCTGGATGTCATCTGCTTTAAACCATAAAACCAAGCAAGAATAAATTGCCGACATCTTGGGCAAAGTCAGACACTTTCTCTTCTTCTTCTTTTCTTTTCTTTTTTTTTTTTTTAAAATTATCATTATGCAAAGAATGATATTGAAGAACAGCATTTTTGCTGTTTGCAGATTTTGGCACCATAAGCATGTTGGAATGAAGAATAGACCTTTTTTGAGATCCCTGATAGTCTGTATAGATCCTCTCTCTCTTTTGTTCATCACAATCACGGTCTTGGTTAAGAAACATTCCCCCTCGTTCATTCTGTTGAAATGTTCGAGACACACTACTTGCTACTGTATGTCACTTCTCTGATTTGGTTTTAAATTAGGAATTTAAACTTTGACTATGACTTTTAAGATACTAAGAAACCATAAACAAACCACACGTGGCATGACAACAGACAGTCGTGAGACAGAAACTTAATTATGATCGTGACTTGTGTGTACATGGGTACAATGACTCACATTTTGCTGATGTATGGCATGATAAACTTACCTCCCTTGTTTCACCTGTTTTATGACACACAAAAAATGCTAATGTAAGTTGAAAATAAAGTCAGCCATGTTTAGTTTATGGAATATTTACATCCATTTTTAGCTTTATGATAGTTTTCCTGTGCTTTTCGCATGTTCTGTGTATTTTGGTCAGTCATTTGAAGATTGCATGAAAAGTTTTTTAAAAAGCCTAAAGTGAGTAAGAAAAGGGAAGTTGTCAGGACCCAACTAATTTGGCACACTGGTGTATCACACAGTCTGCACACATCAGTTCAAGTCCTTTGGGTATCCATCCAGCACGAAAACTGTCCATTTCTCTGCCCATCTTAACATGTTTTTATTCTGGTGGTATCAGAAGAGTGTTAAACAGGCTTTTTCCCAGGGATGGTCAGTCTTGTCTGTCAAATCACTTAAAGAGAATGTAGATATGAACCAGATTGTAGCTAACTAAATCACTTCATCGTGCAAACCTAAAATTCAGCTCATTGGTTTGAGGCTAAATTGTACTTTACCACATTATTTAGGCGTGCAACAATCTGGCAGCTCCCACTGCCAGAATGCGCAGACTGTAGGTATTAGAGAAGTGATCAGAGATATTTCATTGTGCTCACTATGCATTTGCAAAAACAATCTTTCGCTCTTCATGAATAATTTACAATGTGTTACCAAAAGCAGCAGTGTGATGTTGTTAACAAATTTTGCACATATGCCCAGTTTTGTTTGTTTGTTGTTGTTTTTTGGCATTTACAACGATTTTATTCCTCACTTTTACCTTCAATTTAATAATCTGTCAAAATGTAGAAGGTGAATGTTTAAATCTTGTAGTTAAAGTACAGGATTTTGCACTTCTGATCGTCTGCGAAATTTCATTCACATGTATCAATTTGCACATTTCTGAAACATTCCAGTCCTGTTTTTAGTGTTCTGTTGGCAAGTGCTGCCATGTTTCAAAGGTGAGGTCTTTTGATCATGTGACATGCGTCCAACTCCTCGGTTCTTCTCTTCTTTGTTGCTGCTTACAATTTCAGATTTTCTTTTTTCTAGCAACTTTAATGATTGCAACTCCTATCATACTTAACCAATCAGGTACTGTCGTATACCATTGGATTAGAACATTTTCATGATCTTGAATATGATGAATACTATATTTCCTTGAAGGAACTTTTGTCACGTACCTACATTATTGTTAATTTAGTCACAACTTACATGGCACACATTGTTTAGTCTTTATGACGTCAACCAAACAAATGGTCAGTGTGAATCACTATTTACTGTATTGTGGGTTCCGACAACCATGTGGATTAAGTTTGCTCAATGAAAGCTTTTTTCTTTCAGTTTAAGAGAGAAGAGAATGTTCATCTGACACTGCCAGAGGGAGCTTACGCTGTCACCGCACACAACGTCAGCACTGGCATCAGGAAAACCAACATAGTGCAAGTTGCTGCTGACGGAGCTCTTACCCTTGACTTCCACGTGTGATACATGGCACTTTTTTCATCATGACTATCCCATCCCTGGTTCTCCCCTTGTGTGCGTGTGTGAGAGACAGTTTTGCTTTTGTTTGGTGTTTCTACAGTTCAACTTCTATGATGCACACATACACTGGCATACTCATTTGATACTATTTAAAATATATTCCATATACAGTTCAGGTTTTATATTTCAAACATATATTCGTCAGTTTTTCCAGTGTTTTATTCAAAAGTTTGATACTTACTTTAAAAACACTTGACTTAAGCATTTTGAACATTTATTTGTCAGTTTTTACTCTGTCTTATTTAAAAGTTTGATACTTACTTTACACATTGGGCTTTTCAATATTTTCCCAGTGGTTACATTGTTTGACTTAATTTTCTTACTGTTGAGATATGGTTACCAGGATGGATGAAAGGTTATGATCTTTGTCTCATTTTTTCATAGGGTTCTCTCAACTTCCTCTTTTTTTTTTTTTTGCGCTCACACCCTTGCTTATAGTTGGTCAAAAAGGCTCAGTGTTCTCTGTGGATAAACACGAACTGCTGGATAATGTATGGATTTTGTTTTTACTGCTGGATAATGTATGGATTTTGTTTTTTTTAAGATTATTTGTTATGCAAGTGTTTAATAACATTAACTGAATTAACCACATGAAGAAGTATGACTTTGGTCTACTTTTAAGCTTATTGTTATTGAAAACAGACAACATTTTGACAGGAATATCCCTACTGTTTGTGACCGAGTATTGCCTAGTCTTGAGTTAAAACCAGCAGATATATACATGACACAGAAGGCTTGGTGCCGTTTAAAAACCGACATGGAATGAAAGTTGCTGGAGAAGAATAAAAAAGTGGTAAAGAAAAAGTAAACTGCTGCAACTTTTGTATTTGTTAAAGAATATTTGTGGATTGCGCAGTCATGTATCGCCACATGCCGCTCCCACTTTTACTGCTACACAGCGGTTTTTTTTTACAGATTCTGATGATACCATTCTATACTTCCCACCATTCCTAGTTTTTACTTATGAAACGCTCAAAGTGGGGAAAATAATTCAAGGAAAAGGAAAGAAAAGCACTTCAGTCTTCGATTAAATTCTTGTCCGCTGCCAGAGGTACTGGTTTCTGTTTGTTCACTAGAACCCAAAGGAAAATAAAGCTGAAATCATTTCTTCCTCATGGAGTTGGTTAGAGCTGGTGGGAAACGGTTTATAATTCTGTTGCTTTCAGTCATGTGTTATTTCTGTCGTCATGAGCCAGGTTCTATATTTTAGACTCGTGCATTCTCGTGGTTGATCAAATTATTGGTCGAGTCATTGACTAATAAGATTGATCGTGGCTTTAGAGTGTAGCAGGACATCGCAAAACATTACCTCTCTGATTGAGTGGATATGGTTAAATGTAAGATTGGCAAGAAGCTTACATTAGAAGAGGGTTTTTTTTCTGTTTTTGAGAACCTTCTCAATGGCCTTGATGGTCAGCTGGCTTCAAGCAAAGTGAAATGTCTACAATGATATTACAGTGTGAATTAGCTGCTGTGTTGCCACTTCTTTAAACTGTGATGATGGACTGGACAACATGCTGGATGATGCACTCAGGGCCTAAGGCATGCAGTGTGTGCTGGTCATCTCCCAACTCCTCCCAGTCCGGCGGATCTTATGTGGAGGCTGGCTTCTATGGGCGGCCTGCTTATTGGTGAAGTGACACATCGTCTATGTTACAGGATGAAATGAGGTAGTAATCTATCTCCCTTTGTGATCAGTTGGAAAGGTATGGTACCACCTGTCCCAGATTTACATTGTCTAGTCCTTGGCCACACGTGTTCTGCTGATTCTCTTGACCAGCCCTGCCGTTAGCTGGTGAAGTAAAACTTTCTGTGTAACACTAAAACATTTCTAACTTGCTTATTGTAAGAAAGTATTTTTATACAGCCTGTAGACTAACGATACTTAGACATTTGAACTGTATCATTTTATCACTTAATTAACGTTTAAAACATAACGCAATAACGCTGAAACAATCATTTTAAAACATAACTCAATGACACTGAAACAATCATATAAAGAAAGATACATACGTGTTAAGAAATTGTGTTTCAGAATAACGAGGGCACAAGTCTTTTCATCGATCAAATTATTTCCATTTGTTTCATTGTTCGTATCATGATTCATTATGAGCTTAGCAACTTCTAAGATCCATTCAGTACTGTGCTAATGATGATGTCTTGATCGTTTTTTAAACTTTGGCAAAAATTTATCAAAACTGACAGATTTGACTAGCTATACCAAGCAGCATGTTCATGCTTTAACCATCAAGAGTTCAAACCATGCAAAGTATAAATAAATCAAAATTGAAATGGTGTTTCGGAACAAGAATACTCTTACCTGCTGTAATAGTGAAAGTAAGGTTTGAAATGCCCCCCCCCCCCCCCCCCCCCCCCAATCCCCTCCAAAATAGGTCCCTATACTAAAGATTAAAAGATTGTGTGTACATGATGGACCTCTCAATGACAATTCCTTCCAGCGAACACTTCGCTTACAAGGATTTCTGAGGGTTGTTTGACAAAGGCTTCCTTGTGCTGCCCTGTACTTTGTCTTTTCACCACAGTGTTCAGAACTCACACACTAGTGTTTTGACTGAAGCAGATGATGAGTGGGACACTTTGATCTTGTTTCTTTATGGAACTTGTGGAACAGTGTTGATGACGTTTTTACTGAAGCAGATGATGAGAGCGACACTGTGATCTTGTTTCTTTATGGAACAATGTTGATGACTGTAATATGGTCAGTTGTTGTGTCAAAAGCAGCATAGGTTGGTAGGAACTGCATTGTAAAGTGTTCAACAATTGTTATTGTGTAGTTTATGTTCGCTGTTGGAATGACTCGGTATTATCAGGATATATATCCATGTTTGTTGGTCATTGTCTAAAGTTTAAAGTGCTTCCAAACTTATACAGCATATTGAATAGTTTGCAATGAGTAATGATTGACAGTATCTTTTGCAATATGTACAATATATACCAGCAAGTGTTCAGTCTATACCGATGTGTTCATAAAATGTATTCGGTAATACAAGGGTGTTGTCTGCATCAGCACAAAGTATACTGGCCTGTTTTCAGAGGCCTGCAATCAGAACTCTAGGTGTGTGTGTATGTGTGTGTTTGTGAACGCGAATGGGTGCAGGTAAACAAATGTAAAACAAAAAATAAAGTTTGTGTATGTGTGCGTGTTTTATTGTGTGTATGAGTGCATGTATTTGTACGCATATGTTTGTCTAGGAGGAGGATAGGTTACTGGCATTATCGATGTAAACATGTGTATGAAATAGGTAGATGGTTGTATTTAATGTTATTATTTTAAATAAATGTTAGCGAACCGCCCAGAGAACGTGGACAAGCGAGTCTGGGCGGGTCGCTAACATTTATTTAAGATTTGATTTGTTTAGATTTCCGCCTGCAGTCGTCTTGCTTTGCAACTAGTTATTATTTTAGTTCTTTGTAGATTTGTTTCCTGGTAGGTCCTTTTTGTTTCAAATAATTATTAACCATGTATTTTGGTGCATATAAACAAAAGTGTGCAGTAAGTGATAAGGGGTCGTTTCCTTTACCCTGTTCTGATCAGCTAAGAGGTCAGTTGCCGGTAGGGTTGTTATTGTCTGCCGATTGGTCAATTGCCAGTTGGGTCGTCATTGTTTGCAGATAGGTCAATTGGCAGTTTGGTCATCATTGTCTGCTGATTGGTCAGTTGCCAGTTGGGTCATCATTGTCTGCTGATTGGTCAGTTGCCAGCTAGGTCTTCATTGTCGAGTACTTTGTCAGTCTCCATCATTGTCAGTACTTCTCCATATTAACTGGATAAATATGACTCTATCCTAGCGATTGTCTTGATACAACACTGTTCCATTTATTGCCTTGGGTTCTCCATTGAATGGAGGTGGAGATTACGATCTGAACTTTCAACTTGGGTTTTGTGTGTAAAATTATTCAGGTGAATGAGCTATTACTTGTTTTGCCTCGTCATGTTTTCTTGCATCGACTATTTGTTGACTTACTTGTTCTACCCTCAGCAAGTCGTGAAAAGTTTATTTGTTTAGCATTATGATTGGCTGAAATATGCAAATCTGTCATGTCTCATGAAACTTGCATGAAGCGGACTCCCCTGTACAACTCAATAGCATTTGCATGGTTTCTGAACTTCTCTCGGAGAAGTCACCAGATTTCTATTGTAAAAAGGGATTGTATAGAGAAGTACCTTGCCATATGTGTGGAAAGCTCATTTTGTAATCACCTGCGAAGAACCAGAGTGAATAGTTTTCTGAAAGGTACAATGGAAGTGTTGCTGTGGCAACAGACAGTGTTAATGTGTGCAAGAGTTGGTTCATGGTGAAAGGAAGGAAGCTGTGAGTGGAGTAATGAAGCCATAGCAAATTGAATGTAAGCCAGAAGCTGATTTACTGCAGGTGAGAGATGAAGAGAACTAGAGTAGAGTTAATAAACCTTTGAACGAATACCATCGCATTTCAGCCCTGAAAGTTTGGTTTTTGTCTCTTTGTTTTGCATGTAGGCCTTAGGTTCGAAGCGAGTTGTGTATGTCGCATCGTTGTGCGTTTGTTCCATACCATTGGCAGGCCACCGACGCACCGTTCTTCACATCGATTCTAGTCATGTCTTCCAAGTGTGATCTTGATGTAATTAATTGTTGCTGCTTTGTCAAAGTTTGCACCATATTCAGAAAAGAAAAAAAAGAAATTATGATGTCTTCCAAGAAATGTGTTGAAAACATGTTCATGTTTGTAAGAACTATATGTTACCACAAAACATTTCTCATGTGATAAAATATCTGGGATGCTTTAACCTTAAATTTGCATCCTTGCTTTTGAAAATAATTTACCATTAGTTAACTCTTGTCGCATTTTTTTAATGGACTTTTATTGTCTTCTTAATTGGTGTATCAGGTGAGGTTAAAAAGAACTGAGAATTTGGGGGAAAAAAGGAAAGATTCAAAAAAAGGTACATTTCTTGCCATGTTATCTGTAGACTGGCAGATCAGTGGCCCTTTGCGGTCAGCTGGGCTATGACCAACATTACCATACTTTAGATTTTTTTTTTTTCTTTTCTTTTTTAAGGTATGATGGTCATGTGTTAAAGTTTGGTGTTCACAATCTCTTGCAAGCATTCTGTGTGAAGAAGCATAACATTAAACGCAATGTTCACTGAAGTTCACTCTTAAGTGCTTTTTGAGAGATGTGATACTTTTGTTTGTTACATACGACAGCATAGATCTGTACTTTTAAATGCATAATACAATGTTGAAAAACAACAAAAGAAAAAGCATGGCCATGCTTTTAAAAATCTGAGAAATAAAGTTGCAATAAAAGTAATTAGTAAGTCTTTGAATGGCTCTTAAGTTTGCACTCTTTGACAGTCTATCCCTGCAAAGTTGCATTTGAAATGTTCAGTAGCTTGCCACTGAATTAACTTGGAAGTCAGCAGGTAGGTACCAGTTTGGTGAAAGTGTTTGTTTTTTTTTTAATCCCCCACACTATATTTAAACACAATTCTGAATGTGACCCAACATGTTTTCAAATAACTAGCTGCATACCCAGTTGGTCTTTACGCAGACTCGCAGCAGTGGCCTTCGTCATTCTTTTCGTTTCACATGGAAGGTCATGATCTTGAGGAAGGACAAAATGTGCCCGAGTGAAGTTTACGAATGACCATTATATGTTCGCTGATAAAATGTGTGAATTTTGTTGTAGCTGTTACACTGCTTCCAACTCCCAAGTGATTCGTTGACATAGCTTTGAATGGACAAGTATAGTCTAGTAATTTGAATAACCGTTTTTCTTCCATATTTTATAGCAACCATTTTTTTTTTATCAATAAAGATTCATTCAGAACCATTTTGTTAATACTTTGACTGAAACTCAGAATTCTGTGGTTGACTGAACAATGAACACATGTACACCTCCACGCACACACACACCGCAAAAAAAAATACACACACACAGGCTGATGCTTAAATCATGTGTTTATTAGAGAAAGAGAAAAAAACAGATTGAAAGAACACAGTCAAAGTGGAGAATTGAGTGTTATCTGAGCACCCTTTCCTTCATGTGGAGCTGAAAGAAACCATGTCAAATCCTGCATCAAACAGCCCTCTACCCCAACTCCTTCATCCTCCGACTTCATCATTTTGTGTCACCAGAACACATAGCACTGGTCTCCACCTCTGTCAGTCCTGTATGAAATACCACCTGTGCTTCAGTGAACTTTTCTACTCATCCACTATTCTTTATTCTATCAGAAGATGGTTTTTTGTTTTTTTTCTGAAACACTTGTGAAAAAGTATAATTTGACATAAGCATAGTTCAAACTTTTTAAAAACAATTAAAAAGCCCCTTCCCTCCCAGCAAAAAAAAAAAAAATGCATAGATACGTATGAATGCAATACCCTCCCACAGAGTACAACGACACAAAATGTGACAGTTCCTTTCAGTTGGGAGATTTGGATGCCTAAAACCAAGCAGCCATCTTAAACCACAGCTGGCTCATGACCTACCCAACATCAAACAAGCTCTACAAATGTTGCAGAGAGATTTTGCAACCGATTGGATGGTTTAAAAAAAGCTGACTGGTGATTCATCTGACCCACCATTGGCAACTCTAAGCAAGGAATGAATCGCAAATGGACCGCAAATCATATAACTGCACTTGTAAATTAAAAAAAAAAAACCAACACAAACAGACAAAAGCAGTCGCTCGTACACGATGTACATGTGATATGTCAAAAGTCTGAAACATGACTGAATTCAGCTATCACTCGAACGCTGAGCTCCAAATCCATGCATTCAATTGGATAAGCCTGGCACTATAATTTGTTTATGATGTCTATGTGCTTAGCTGAGGTAAAGCTTTTTCCCGGAACGACGGCCAACTGTCACTGCTTTTCCTTCAGCTGACAGCTACACTGTTTTAACCCCATACAATTTAAAATTAATGCAGCCGAGTTTTACGTTCCTTGCCGCCGCCACCACCACCCCTTCGTCCCATGGACAAAGATGCAAGACAAATTCAGAGCCAACAAATAAAACACAAATTTAAAAAGAAACATAAGTCACTAGTCTAATGAATTTAAACCCTTCCCCCCCCCCCCCCCCCCCCCCCCCCCCAAAAAATCAATACCATAATCAATGTGAACTCATTCACAGACTCAAAACTAACAGGCAGATCTATGCAAATCATTTCATCTGACTGTAATAACATGAAAACAAAAAGAGAAAAAAAAGTTTTATACATATGATTGAATGGAAACATAATCATTTTCACTTACATGTCCATGATCAACAACAATGCAAGCATGCAGAAGGCGGATTTGCGAAGCCTGAAATGCATATAAATGGAACAATCCAACAAATCACAACGCTAAGATAAAATCAGCAACAACATTTACTCATCATGCTGGGTGCTTTTTTTCTTTTCCTGTCCTCTCCCCCCTCTCCCAGCCTGTAAGCATAAATATACCTTAGAGATTTCCATGAGATAGAAAAAAACAACAATTATAAACTTTTCATGGAAGGTGAAAAAAAAATACACAAAATATATGCATACAACAATGACCAATTGAGAATTTGTACCTTTTCCCCCCTTTTCATACCTTAACAAAAACAAAAAGCCAACTAACTGTAACAGATCACAACAAAATTTTACATAAAAAAGATATTCCACTGATAAAGAATGGAACGGAATGTGCTGGCTCAAATCACAGGTATTTCATTCAAAGTATAAAGTCCATGTTCAAGTTCTACTTGCCATTATGAATATGAGCACACTAAATTCAATGTTCAACCTTTAGCCTGCAAACACATTTTACACAGTGTCTGCAGAGCAAATCAATTCTGTGGAGTGGAAAACCAATATCATCTTAAATTCTTTGCATTTTTGTTTTGCTTTCAGCTCTAAATTTATTCAAAATAGAGCCATAAAATTTTACCACAGTTCAAAATTCATCCAGTTATAACAGTAACGCAGTGAAAATGCCTATAATCGACAATGGAACTTTTCACTGAATTGTATAAATCTGCCTCATAATTGAGATCAAAGTCGATCCCCTTTGCTTCAAAAGTCCTCAGTTGGACGTGTTTAGCATCAAAATGTTCATCCCTGCTATCTGCATCACACACTATTTCTTTTATTGCTTTGTTGAATTTAAAAAGAGGTGCACAACCATGTTGATTCACAATTTCAACTCAAAATTTAATTCAATGTACTTGAAAAATAAATGAAAAAAAAAGAAAGGCTTCCAACAAATTCAGACTGAAAGACCATGTTTAATTCTGGTTACAAAGATCTTGAAGGGAGGCTACTCATTTCAAGTGTTGGCCGCATGAGGAAAATTTAAACAAACTTATCAGTAACACCCCATTTACCTGAGCGAAACAAGAGCAGCTAAACAAGAGACTATTTCTTCACTATTACTCCCTTTTTTTATGCTCCCCCCCCCCCCCCCCCCCCACCTCAGCCCTGATGTGGCCCTTTGCCATCGGCTGGTCTATGGGCAACATTATCTTACCTTACCCCCCCCCCTCCCCCCCACTCTCTTTTTGTTTTGTTTCTGTACCTTAAAAGTTTTTTAATTTTCTACAATTCTACTTTTGCAATTTTCAAAATACTCTCCTTAACAAAGTCTGCATGCATTGTTAAATAAACTATCAAGAAAAAGAGAAAATATAATTTCATGCTAAAAATTAATTATCATCAATACATGTCCATGATCTGTGTTTCTTTGTTAGTTGTTTTCATTTCCCTTTCGATCTGCAGTACAGCTGAGCTTTATCAAGTAACACCTGAGACCTTATTTCTTATTTCTTACCTTGAATCACATGTAAACTAGTCGGAAACCTGATATTAGTTGCAGTATGGCAAAGCGAAGCAAAATGAATCACAACCCTGTTTACATAACAAGTGAATTAAAAAAAAACAGGTTTCAAGACTTTTTTCTTTCCTTGAACAATTTCTCTTCTTCCGCTACGTGATTCTCAGTTAGAGTGCACTGAAAGGCAGTGAGAAATATAATATACAAAAGAAAAAAAAAATAAAGGCAACCCAAGCTCATCATACTACTTATTTACAATCAAAACAACCTGAGCTACTTACATAGCTTAGCTAGAATCAAAACCAACACTGTTACAGTAAACAACTACCAATCAATACTCAGTAAGCTAGATGATATGTAGCTGAAGAAAAAATAATGAACACTGGCAAGTAAAAATCCAAACGGCAAAATGTATCACAATTAATAAAGCTTGCTTCCTCCCTCCTCCTCTCCTGTCCCTTCCTCTCACCGCCCCCCCCCCCCCTCCCCCTCACATCCCTGCACATGACCCTTCCCCCCATCCCCCTCCACCAAACTCCAACCATTCATTCAGGCATGTTCTGTTCCCCCTTCTCACTCTCATTCCCTAATTACGAGTCACTAACGCCCTGGCAGGATCAGTCAACTGACGGTTTTTGATGTGATAGGGTGTCAACCCCAGGTGACAGTAAAATACACACTCCCTCTCATTCATCAAAAATAGTGAAGTGCTGGTCATGAGGACGGCTAGAAGACGGACAACAGACGAGAAGCTGAACCTTCTTCATCAGTCATCTCCCTTCTCTTCATTTTGCTTCTTGAGCGGTTTGCTTAGCCCCCGAGTGATTCTAATGATCGTGTGGTTTTCATTCCTACAAACTGTCATTTCATAAAAAAAATATTTAAAAAAGCAATCCATGAACACAAAATCGTTTACAGATAACATTTTTCATGTCTTGGAACTTTCAAACAGAAATCAAAATTAAACAAGAGACGCCAATCTTTTTTGGTTACCAAAATCTATTATCACATAAAATTTATACACTATCATTGAGGGGAGAGAAAAAAAGGACAAAGTCGTTTCCAAGAATAAGAAGGCTGTTAAAAATTATGCCTGATGAACCATATTTGAAGAACTGTCAGATAAAATTACCGTACTTTCGCATGGCATTTGCACACATTGTTTCAAGCACTTTTTTTTTTTTCAGCTCCAGCATTTGGGTCTAAAAAAATTATGCACACAGATCCATCACTGAAAAGTAGACCAGTATGAAGACCTCGATCCACAGAGCATGTGAAGTCTGGCTAATCAACACATGAACTGTGATCCCTTCCCTCCAACCTTTTCTCAAACCGTCAATCCATTCTTTACAGCCTGGTCTCCTTTCCCCTCTACATCAAGAGAACGAATCAGAATCTTATTTCACTGGTTTGAAGAGATAAAAATACGAACTTTTCCCATAGCCATAATTGGAATTAAACTGGAAGTACAACAGCTGGACCTCGCATAATGGTGGGGACATGCATTGAGTATTTAAAAAGAAGTTCATGATGAAACTTCACGCTACACCCTCATCCTTCATATGAACAAAGTTCCAGGTGGGGAGGCAGTACCATGTTGCTCTAATGCATATTTCAATACAAATTATAAATAATATATTAAAGATGAAACCGTACCTGCAATTTCTTTTCTGAAGACAAATCTAAAACACCTTCGAAAAAAAAATAATTCATCATTTCAACATTTCAAATGTTTCATATGGACAGACCTTTGAATTCATGCATATCATTTTGTATAAAGCACTGTGAGATTACAATTGCAAACCTTCAATGAATAAATAAAGTACACACCTAGATTCTACCACAGCAGACAACTTGATTCCAATCACCCACATATGTTCACAAGTTTTTCCAAATGCTCAAAATCCCATGAACTCTGAATGCACATTCATCTCCGCGAAACAATGAATTAATAATATAAAATGACAATGTGGATAAAAAATGTCTAAACTGTGACTGACTTGCACAGTGATCTCAGCATCTTTGTACATGTTGTTAACAATATGCTCAATGTCATCATATATAGACGCGTATTTGACACACAATCACATCCTCTTAGCTGAATTCTCTCTCTCTCCTTCCCTCTCACACACACACACACACACACACACACACACGCAGAGGAATGATATTAGTTAAGCTGCAACACAGCATGCAAGCAGCATTCCCACATGTATGTAGGAGGGTTGGTAAGTATAACAGACGTAAAATTTTACAGTACAGAGCACAATGCCATTGTTTGAGGTGTTGCTTTGTGGCAGACACTCTCCTCAACGAGTGTACCCTTGCATCCCATCCAATGTCTTTCCCACCTAAAATGATTGGCAGATCATACTGACAGAGAGAAAGAAAAACAAAAAAAGGAAAAGAAATCCTGTAACACAGAACATGAATTCAACAGCCAATTCTCTCCAACAACACTGTTTACCCTGCTGAAAAGAAAAGCACAAGGATCACTGCATAAATCTAGTAACCTGTTTTATCTCTCTCTTGTATATACACACACACACAAACACACACACACACACACACACACACACACACACGTGCACGCACACACCCACCCACATACTTCCCCCCCCCTTTCTCACTGGAATTTTCTTCCGTATTTTAAATTCTCTGTTTGATTTGATACATTTCTAGTGTGATTTATTACACAGTGCTGACACTTTTTTAAAATGAAGAATTCAATACCTCACATTAAACTAAAAACAATAAAAGAAGAAAAAAACGACAAAGGACAGACAGAAAATGGCACTAAACTGGCTCAAGTTTTTGTGCTCTTGTCCCAGACAAGAGCAAAGTCCGACTTCAGGGTTCTCCTCAGTGAGAAAGCAGTCCTTGAGAGAAGAAAAATAAAACAACTCATCAACCATGAACACAACCATGTGCAAGAAACCTCCTTGTTGTTCAACTGTAAGAAAAACTGGTAAATTCACAAGTTGACAAGAAAAATTGACCATTAACATTGTACAAACGATATAAACATCACAACACAGAGAACTAAAAAAACAGCTGAACAAACAGCACTGATCCACACGAGTTTCACATAGCACTGAGGAATTTTCTTACCCTTCACAGTTCTTTTTGTCATAAATATGAAGAAAAAAGGCTAACAAAACCTCTTTTTGTCTGAAAAGAATTCATGGTGATAATGCACGCGTGTGTTTCTTCTAAGTTTCAAAATCAACTTAATATGCCCTACCTAAGCAGACATGCTTCTCATCCAATCAAATTCACTTTAATATGCTCGTCTTAAAGCAACGATACTTATCATCCTCTCAGAATAAACTTACTATGTTCATTGTACACCACCATGCTTACTGTCCTATTAGAAGTTTTACTTTCTGAATCCAAAGAAATAAAACAATTTTGTCCTCTCAGTGTGGAGAAGAAATCTCAGGGCTCTCACAGACAAAAAGCAAAAATCCCATAAATTCTATGGTAGTCTAGAGGGAAAGCTAAACTCTCCCCCAGAAATATTTTGAAACTTCTTTCATTTTGGTACGAGCTGACATAACACTGAGCGCTGGGTGTGATATTGTTCATTTCTTAGTCCGTTCATGACCAGAGCTTCTCTCTAAAACTTTTGTCAATGTCTTTCACTTTCGCAGCTTCTTGCCAGTGTCTAATATAAGAATGGGACAGCATTTTTCTTTCAAATGGCTGGACTGCCTGCTCTAGTGAAGACGTTAACACGAGATTTCATGACATCAGAGTCAACTAGCTTTGTTCCCAAAACAACCAGTGCTCTGTAGATTTCACAGCCACTCTTTTTTTAAATTTTCTACTCCCCTAATTTTTCTTTCTCGCTGTATTTTGTTGGTGGATTATCATTTTTACATTCCTTGAAATCTGCAAATTTGTGAAGAAGTGGGGGCTGTGAAATATAAAAGAGATTCTTAAATTCTGTAGCAGTATTCTAAACAGCTAATTCAAAGCTTGCCCGTGTCCTCAATGACCTGGTCAAAGATGTCATACAAGCGACATTCAACATGTCAGCATATTGCTCAGTGAACACCCATGTGGACCTTATAAAACTTATTCAAGTCTTCATTACTGCATGTCATATACAAACTGAAAAATATCAATGCAGTTCAAGGGTATCTGGGAACACCTGTGATTTGCCAAAGTTGTGATTTTCATCATCATGCAAATTCAGTATTGGTGGATGAGACAACATAAAGTTCATAATCTGTATTCCTGTGTGGGATTATCAACTTTATTTCATCTCATCCATCAAAACTGAAATTATACAAAGTTCACAACTCTGACAATCACAGGTGAGTCCAAATACTATAAAACTGCTCATATGTCTAAGTGTATGATCTGCGAACTGGAAAAGAAGAAATTAACAAAGGTCAGAAGCCCTCGCTTAATCCTGTGTGTGTGTGTGTGTGTGTGTGTGTGTGTGTGTGTGTGTGTGTGCGTGTGCATAGACAGATAGACAGGCAGGCAGACAGATATAGAAAAGGAACATCAACACTGTGGGTGACAATACCAATTCAGATGTTTTCAACCTTACATCTATAAATGCACAAAGATCAAAAGCAACAATCAGAACAATAACATACACACATTATACAAGTTCAAATAATCATAACAATTTCTGATTACAAGTTACGTTGTTAGTGAGAAATCTACAACTTTCCGCCTTCATTTCTCTTTGCTTATAGTAGCATGGAACCTAAAGTAAGTTCTGTTGCTCAACGTTTCTGTCTGGATATCTATTACCACCAAAAGATTATCCAGTGACCAGAGTAAAATACATGAGTATAGTTTGTGCATCAGATGGGTTCCTTCCACTTCGAGACAGATTGATGTGAACACAAACTCAGGGTGAATATGCACCTTAGACAATCACTCACAAACACACGGTCTCACACACCTTTGCAATTAAATCTATTTTGTCCAAAAAAAAAACCCGCAAGATAAATGATCAAAACCTGCTAGTGTTTTCTACTTCAAAGAGAACTTGGGGGCATTTTTTCTGAGCCCACGTTTTCCCACTACACTGTACTCTAATTTGAGTACTTTCAGAAAATCCGACTTTCAGCATTTCTGACCTTACTTAATCGACCCTAACTGATGTTGCCGATAAAAAGACATGCCACTCCCAGATAATTGATTCACATACTTTCATCGTGACGAAAATGATCTCTAGTCTACTACTAAATTTTTACCACCATCAACTCAATTGAAAAGTACTTTCAATTAGCTAAAAAATGTATTGTGGAAAAGAAATGAAAACCAAAATAAAATTGATTCTTAAAAAAAAAGAGGAGTAATGGTAGATAAAAAGGGAAATCATTCCCAGGGGTATTCTGATTTTTGTTAGGATCTACCATGAGGTACTTTCCATCTGTCACTTATGTCAATACACATCAAAATAATCTTAGAATCAAATGCTCACTATGCATTTGATCTGACCTAAGATCCAGTAGTTAAAACACAGTCTTGAGCACAGGAATACACCTCTGTGAACAAATGAACATACATGTACACACTCTCACCAGAACTCGCCACAAAGAACAGAAAAGAGGGAATAAAAAAAGCGTATGACTACAAATCAATACACCAGAGACAGAAAAAAAAACAATGACAAAAAAAAGAGGCAGACAAAAATAAAACAGATAGCACCCAGTTTCAGATTATACATTTCCAGTAAATAAATTAATGTGAAGATTCCATTCCAACTCGTTTGCAGACTAAGTTGAGAACCATTACATACTGACGGCACAAAAGCTGCTGGATATTGATTCCTTACCACCAGCCATACAACAGGAAGTGTCAACCCACACATGATTGTTATTCTGTGGTGCCAGTCTTTGCTTCTGAGAGGAAAAACTATCAACAAAGATCTGAGTGTGCATGTGTGTGTGTGTGTGTGTGTGTGTGTGTGTGTGTGTGTGTGTGTGTGTGTGTGTGTGTGTGTTTGTACAAATTCCTCTCCTCTTCATCATCATCAAACATGTGTAATTTAGATGCATCGTGTTTAGAAAACAAAAACCACACACACACACACACCTTTCCTCACTCCTCATAATTATTGTCTTTTTTTTTTTCAAACAGTGGGAATATAATATGATGACAGAATACGATCCACAGTTCTATTCGTATTTTCATGCATCACATGCAAGCGTCTTATCAATGGACTTCAGAAAAAAATTCAGGTGTGTGTTTGTAGCAATGGTACTTCCACAGGAAAACCTATTCCAACATTTAATAAAAACAAAATAACACAAAAACTGTGGAGATTTTTATCCAGTGTTTTGTCTGCACAGATATAAAGCAGATACATGTGCCCCCCTCACACGTTCTCTTGCTCTGTTTCCCCCTTTCTCTCTTTCCATTTTCCTCTCTTCTTTCTATCTCTTTCTCACACTGCCCCCCCCCCCCCCCCTCCACACACACACACCTCCCCACACCACCCACTCTCATTTTCTGCCCCTCTCCGAGCCCCATCTTGTTTAGATATAAAACATTCTTTCCATTTTCAATACAATGATAAAGATGAACATGGAGCTGATATTAGTGATGATGTTCATACCCTTTCCAGATGTCAGATGTAGAATGCTGGGATATGACTAGCCCTTTATTACAGTCTGTTAGATTTATGCTTTCAAGCAGTCAATAAAAAGTAAAGTAATGAATTATGAAATAGCAAAAGATTGAATACAACACACATCAACAAATAAGCCGATCAAATGTACATCGTCCTACAACATAAAGATGGAAGTACCTTCTGCTCCATGTATGACAGCACGAAAATGCCAAAAGTCCTGCGACTGAAGAAAACTCTGATCATGTTTTTTTTTTCTTAATCTAAACAGTATGAAGCACATTCACTCTTTGAAATGATCATCTTTGGGTCTTGTTTTCCGCTCTCGTTAACCCAAGCCCACCCCTACCTCCCTTGAAAAAAAATACAAAGAACAATGAGAGACAGTTGAGATAAATCACTGCTGTTAAAGCCACAGAGAAAGGCTTTAAAAAAAACAATCAATCAAACCTAACCAGATAGCCATGAGCTCCAAGCACTAAGCCACGAGCTCTAAGCACCAAGTCCTGCGCCTGTCTGCTCACAGCCCTACCAAGTACCTGCACAGAGATACAGCTCCCTATGTGCTTGCTTGCTTGCAGAAAGACTTGCGGGCCACACTCACTCTCACTGCGTAGACGGTGCAGCAGGGTGGGGGTGGGGAGGAGGTGGGTGGGCGTCAAACGTTGGTGCTGAGCTGCTGCATTGCACTAATCAAGGCTTTGTTCTCCTCCTGCAGCTTCAGGTTGTCTTCGTCCAGTTCGTCACACTCCTGACACCGGCACAGAAACGGTACACAGACAGTGAGGAAATAGGTAGGGTAAAACTACCAGCAGTTTAATTAAACACATGTATGCATAGTCCCTCACATGCATTGAAAAACAGGAACTTTTGTTTCAAAACTTTTCAATACCGTGATCAAAAAAAAAAAAAAATCTGGTACCATCGCTTTGTTCTCCATTCAAATCTGATCAGTATCCCAGTTTGGGGCTACAGTAGCTTCCTGTACGATCTATCACAGCCAATTAGGATCTAATAAGCTTGTGTGTGTGTGTGTGTGTGTGTGTGTGTGTGTGTGTGGTGTGTGTGTGTGTGCATGTACGTGTGTGTGTGCAAGTGTGAGTGTGTGTGTGTGTGTGTGTGTGTGTGTGTGTGTGTGTGTGTGTGTGTGTGTGTGTGCATGTGTGTGTGCATGTGTGTGTGAGTGTGTGTGTGTGTGTGTGTGTGTGTGTGTGTGTGTGTGTGTGTGTGTGCATGTGTGTGTGTGTGTGTGTGTGTGTGTGTGTGTGTGTGTGTGTGTGTGTGTGTGTGTGAGTGTGTGTGTGTGCATGTGTGTGTGAGTGTGTGTGTGCGCATGTGTGTCCACCAATGCGCACGTTTGTGTGTACATGCATTTGTTCCTCTGTGTGTGTGCGTGTGTGTGTGTGTGTGTGTGTGTGTGTGTGTGTGTGTGTGTGTGTGCAGGTGTGTGAGTTTGTGCACTGAGAGAAAGACAAAATGAGGAAGGGCAGACAGGAAGCAGCCCACGAAGAGGAAACAGGAGACGGAGGAAGGGGAGAGAAGCTCACTAATCTGTACCCGAAGAGCTGCTCTAAGTTACAGTAAGATAACATGATTGGGAACAAAAGATGACTATTCCCGAGCACACACTTTTGGGTCAACTGTGATGTGCATTTCAAGTTCTTTAGTGCCTTGTTCATTTGACAGATATCACTCATTTCAAAGACAGGAAAACACATATGAAAACTTGGCAGTCTTCACCCTGAAAAGTCATCACCAGTATGCAAAATCTTTCAAATCGACAGTAGCCAATTACCATATTTTGCAAAGAACATTAGAAACAACATTTCCCTGTGGCATGGTTTTCTGTCAGACAAGACACATACGTTGACTGACGTTGCCCCAAAAAATGAACCTCAGTGTAGCGAGTCCAGAAAGCACTGAACTCATGCCCTCAAATTTGTTGCAAACTGACCCAGACAGCTCAAAGGAGACCCTTCTTTTGATGTAAGGTAGACTACCACCAGAACATGCTTACTGCTTTTGCTGACTGCATACAAGCACAGTACAGCTGCCGCTTATGTTTCTTACATTGCACAGACTCCACGCATTTACTGTAAGCTGAGAAATGGTTTAAGGGAAAAGCTGCAACAAAACTAATCTACAGAGAATTTCTTACTTCACATCCATACACAAAGTGAGTTTAAATAATGACCCCGATTTGATTGTCAGTATGTTGGGTATCTAAGCATCAACAGCAAACAACAAGACATCTCTATGCCTAACACCTATTCGATGATGAGAGGAACATACATTGAAAAGACTTTCAAATGTCCCTCCTGCAACAATGTAATGGTTTCTTTGCCTTAAATACTGAAGTTCATTTTGTGAAAAAATCTATGATATTGGATGTCTCTTTTTCATTCCAAAAATATTTTCTGACTTATAATGGTAGACAATATCTGATGGAAGGTTGGGTGGAATGATGATGATGAGACGGAGAGAGAAGGGGGGGGGGGGGGGAGGAGGGGGGGGGGGTGCTGGGGCTAGGAGGGATTCAGAATTCTTTCACTAGCTTATATGAAAAAGAGCCATAGTGGTTTTGCCATTTGTTTCTTTCACTAGCTTATATGAAAAAGAGCCATAGTGGTTTTGCCATTTGTTCCTATCAAAGTCAGTCCCTTCCTCTCAAAGTCTCATCCCAGAGTGGGCACTGCTTCAAGTCACAACTGGCACACTTGCACAGTCTATTTCTGAGGTTGGGTGAAGCTTTGTAGCATACCGGTATCACAGACTGCACAATGAACACACAACTGAAAAAAATGTGTGCAATGACTTCCACAGGAACAGAACAGAATAACAAGAACGAGAAGCGGAGGGAGAGAAGTATGGGAAAGGAGCAGGCACTGAGACTGACTGACAAAAGAGGCAGGGAAGGAAGAGGCAGACAGAGAGGTGGTCAGAGGAGAGAGAGAGTCAGACAGAGAGTGCAAGAGAGAATAAGAGAGATAAGGAAAGAAGCAGGGAGAGATACATACAAAAAGAGGGAAAGCGGACATGGACAGGGCTACTAAAGGAAGAGACAGAGAGAGAGGGGCGGGGGAGGGAGAAGGTGAGTGGGGGAGGGGAAGAGAGAGAGAGAGGCACAGAGGGGGAAAGAGTGAGAAACAGATCTGAAAAGAGACAGACAGAAGGCAGAGAGTGAGGGAAACAGACATACTGGGGGAAAAAAAGCTAGGGGGGGGGGGGGGGGGGGGGGGGGGCGGGAGGGGGGAGGAAGAGAAATAGACAGACAGAGACAGACAACAGCAGGGGAGGGGGGGAGGGGGGGAGGGGGGGGGAGGGGGGGGGGGAGACAACCAGGAAAAATTAGTAAGAGTGAGAGAGGTAAATTATGAAAGAAGGCAGACATGGATATGGAAGGAGAGAGACTAGCACCAGACAGGGAGAGCAGACTGACAGAGAAAGAGGCAGAAAGAGAGGGAGACTGACAGAGAATGAGGCAGAAAGAGAGGGAGACTGACAAAGAATGAGGCAGAAAGAGAGGGAGACTGACAGAGAAAGAGGCAGAAAGAGAGGGAGACTGACAGGGAAGAGACAGGGAAAGAAGCGGACATGCAGAAAAAGAAGCAGGAACAAGAGAGGGCGACTACTGGGAACAGTGGGAGGGAAAGAGACAAAAACCAAAGACTGACAGCAAAGGTAGCAAGGAGTAAAGTAAGACAAAGGAAGAGGGACAGAGGTAAAGGCATGGAGAGACAGACAGACAGACAGACTGACTGACTGACAGAGACAGTGACAGGGAGATAGGGAAAGTGGCAGCGTGTGGGGGACCGAGAGACAGGTCAAGAGAAAAAATAAGGAAAGAGGAAGGGAGACAGACAGACAGACGAAATGGAGAAAATGGCCAACATCTGGGATCAACAGTACGCACAGAATGTGAGGTTGAACAACAGTGTTCCTTACAACATTAACACAAAACAACTGAATTAACTCATTCTGTGCTTTTCAAACATTAAAACAAAACAAATAAAGTAACTCAAACACAAATCTTAAAAAGTTGTCAAATCAAGAGTCAAAGTGATGCAAGAAGGTTGTTAAAGTAATGCACTTAAACATTGTCAATGTGATACACAAAGGATGTCAAAGTAAATCACTGAGGTTGTTAAGTGATGCATAGATGCTGTTCAAGTGATGTACAAGTAATGCACAACAGCTGTCAAAGTGATGCACAGGAGTGTATGTTTTTTCAGAGGGGGGAGGGGGGGGGTATTGGGTGGGAGGCAGGGAGAGGTAAGGATTTCAAGGCAAGGCAGATTTTCAACAGCACCCTTTGTCAGATTTGATCGTTATGAATTCCAGAAAAGCGCAATGATCCCATGTGCATGGCAGCGAGTAAGGAAGCTAGTCAGATTCCATGTCAGAAGGCATTTGTAACAACAGCATCGCTCTGAATTTACCACTGACCACCTCCATCCCCACCCTCCTTTCTTTCCAGAAATGACAAAACAAAAAAGGCCGTAAGTTTAATTACCAGGGATCAAGCAGATCCCTCTTGTTTTTAACATTGTAAGGAACACTGAAACACAAAAACGTAGTAACAAGAGTAGTGATAGAACCATAAACTAGTGAGTCAATCTCAATAGAGTAAAAAAAATTTAAAAAAAAAAAAAAAGAGAAAAAAAAAGCCATACAACTAACCAGCAGCCATCAATATGACACATGCAGATGCTATCCATTGAAACTACTGCAGAAAAGGTGACCGAAGACAACAATGACAACAAATGATAAAACAAAACAAACAAAAATGAATTAAAAAAAAACTCCAGAAGATTTTTCTTTTTCTTTTTTATTCAAAGGAAAACATCTAATGTTCACTATGACTGAGAACAATCTATGTGTATTATGTGATACATTTTTATTACTACCTCCTCTGTGCATAAATGTTAACTGTTTCCACCAATCTTCTGTGATACATTTAGGTCACTGGCATTAAAAAAAACTGGATTTAAAAAAAAAAGGTGAAAGAAAAGATAATGGTCTGCAGTCTTCAACCACACTGGGAAAAACAAAACAAAAAATCAGCATTGCCTTCAAAAAGCAACAATTTGTGCCATTAGAAAAACAGTCTGACGAGTATGTTATACATGTACTGATTGTTGTGTGTGTGAGTTGTACTGATGCATCAAAAGAAAAACTGAGCGGAATAAACAAAACTCACATTAAAGAAAATAAAAGACAACAGGTTTTGTTGTGTGTTGCATTTAAACTAAGACAGATCTATTAACAGGAAAATTTCAGACTCAACGAACAAATCTTACAAACACCGAGACTGACAAAGAAAATGATGAAAGAGTTGGGAGATGGGGGTGGGGCACTGGATAGAGAGGTGATAAATTCACCTGTCCACTCAATATGAAAGCAATGAAATCCTTGCTATCACTCTCAAACATGCACAAACTCAAGGTACACAACAAACAAACGCAACAACACCAATTCATAATGCAAGCACAAAATGACTCTGTCTCCTCCTCTCTTCACCCCACAGGGGCTCACAGACTCAATCTAAAAAAGAAAAAAAAAAGAAGAAAAATTGAACGATAAACATCAAAACTCCATTCCAGCAATTCTTCAAGAGAAAGAGAAACAAAGCTCAACAGGAAAATCTATTGAACTCAAACGAGAAACAATTACCTAACAGTACTGGAAGCCAAACTACTGTTGAACCAAAACGAGCAAACCCTTTCACCGTAAAAGTGGACACCTCACAAAGCTCCTGTGGTGTGTTGCTATTTTTAATTAAGATCACATTACAGCTGCTGACCTGCCAGAGTCAAGCTTCAAGAGTGCAAACAATTACTCTGGAGAGTTTGCTTTGGACCGAAAACCTCTGTTTGAACTTGTCAACCGAGGGATCACACAAAAAATATCATTTACTATTATGTAGCTGTTGACATGGACTGACCTCACTATTTCAACACAAGGAAAAGATTGTGCAAATACCCACTTTCTAACTGTTAGAAATTTGGTGAAACTTATTAATGCTGGACATTTTCTTAATGTTTCAGATTTCGGAAATGACTTTCACAGCAGAAATATTCCTGAAAAATTTGCTAAGATTGGCAGCTATGCCACATACATAGACAATTATACTTACGACAACCACAAATTTGTATTTACATCAAAGTTTGATGAGTATTTATATGGTTTCCTCGACTTTAAAGTTTACAGCTGAGTCCATGAAAACCCTGTGATCTTTGAGTTTCTGAAAGAGATTAACATTTTTCATCTGATTTAAGATTTTACAGAAGAAAGATTTTTAACGAAGTTTCTGGTGTGTTTTTAGAAGATGTATTTTAAAGAGATGTGTGAAAGTTGTTTTTTTTTGTTGGGTGTTTTTTTTTTTGATGACTTGAGTTAATTTTAACGAGGTGACAGCCCTGATGTGGCCCTTTGCGGTCGGCTGGGCTATAAGCAAGTTACCTTTACCTTACCTTACCCTCGGCTTTTAAAGAGTATGTGAATGTGTCTGCATGAGAGAGAGCTTTTTCACATGGTTTAAGTGTAGCTATCATAAAACATAAAGATGAATTTTCATGTATCTGAAAAGTAGCAGGAAGAAAACAACTGTAAAACCTTTCAAGCCACAACAGAACATTTCCTATTAAGACGGGTTCGATGACTTTTTAATACACTGATCAGTTAAAAGATGAAAAACATTAGACAGATGTAAAAAGGTTAAATTACCAAACACTACAATTGCCCTCTTTTCTCCCCTTATTATCATTGTTGATCTGAAATCACATCAAGCTATTTTTTTTCTTTGTTACCACTGTTTGCCTCAAGCTTTTCCCACTATTATCATTGTTGATCTGAAATCACATCAAGCTATTTTTTTTCTTTTGTTACCACTGTTTGCCTCAAGCTTTTCCCACTATTATCATTGTTGATCTGAAATCACATCAAGCTATTTTTTTTCTTTGTTACCACTGTTTGCCTCAAGCTTTTCCCACTATTATCATTGTTGATCTGAAATCACATCAAGCTATTTTTTTTCTTTGTTACCACTGTTTGCCTCAAGCTTTTCCCACTATTATCATTGTTGATCTGAAATCACATCAAGCTATTTTTTTTCTTTGTTACCACTGTTTGCCTCAAGCTTTTCCCACTATTATCATTGTTGATCTGAAATCACATCAAGCTATTTTTTTTCTTTGTTACCACTGTTTGCCTCAAGCTTTTCCCACTATTATCATTGTTGATCTGAAATCACATCAAGCTATTTTTTTTCTTTGTTACCACTGTTTGCCTCAAGCTTTTCCCACTATTATCATTGTTGATCTGAAATCACATCAAGCTATTTTTTTCTTTGTTACCACTGTTTGCCTCAAGCTTTTCCCACTATTATCATTGTTGATCTGAAATCACATCAAGCTATTTTTTTTCTTTGTTACCACTGTTTGCCTCAAGCTTTTCCCACTATTATCATTGTTGATCTGAAATCACATCAAGCTATTTTTTTTCTTTGTTACCACTGTTTGCCTCAAGCTTTTCCCACTATTATCATTGTTGATCTGAAATCACATCAAGCTATTTTCTTTCTTTGTTACCACTGTTTGCCTCAAGCTTTTCTCACCACTGTTCATGTCCACAGATGTTTTTAGGTCTATTCTCCATTGTGAACTTCAGATCAAATAATCTGATTCCCAGGGCTTCATTTTATACCACTTTCAGAAAAACACATCAAACTGGGTTTATCTTAAGAGACATTATACAGCAAAACAAATATAAGCCTAGAAATAAACACTGAAAAAGAAACATACACACTCTGTGACCTTTTCACTGTCAAAGGCAATCCTTCAAAGTGGATTTCCGTGTTCAATATGCATGTGACATAGCTGTGTGTTGTCCTGGTCAAAACTGGATTTATAGCAATTTTTATCTCCACAATATGTAATCAGAAGAAGTTTTATTCTCTTTCACCAACATACTATTAACTAAATATGTTATCCATCAATTTTGCAGAAAAAAAAAAATTCACAACTTTATTTTCGACATGTGGCAATTTCCTTCTTTTTTTCCGTCTTCTTCTTCTTCTTTCTCTTTCTTTTTTCCTTACGGACAGCTGGCAGTGCAGACAGAGTTGACTTTTGCTGTTTCAATGCCTAGCCCAAACTAAAGAATGACTCTACTCTCAGCATGCAATCAAGTCAGCAGAACCAGACAGCTACATCTGGCATCCAATCAAGCCCAGAGGAAAGAGGGCAGCAGACAGCCGCAACTGAATTCAACACCAGAAAGTGACAAGGAGATGTGGGGGAAGGAGAAAAAAAATACCAATAAAAAGAAAATTGAAAAAACACCTACATACTACCCAATGAAAGGCATGCTGTCGTTACCCTGTGATATACATTCCTACACTTTAGGGTCGCTGAAAGAAAAAAAAAAAAGATTTTGTTTCATGGTGAATAAGAAGGCTTTCATTTTCAATTTTCAGTTTCACTTTGCCCTGTCCGTTTTCACACAAAGAACACTTAAATAATGAATTGTTATATGATATGAGGTAATACTATACAAACACTTCACTTTTTTTTTAAAATGTTGTGTAACAATACCTCTAAAACTTTTAAACAACTACTTTTTATGGACAGAATGGTACAAAAGCAACAATTCTTTGTTGCAAACAAAGAAAAAAATAATGAATAATACTTTTTCAGATACAACAAAGATTGCACTTCTTAAGCTTCAATTTTGATTAGTGTGTCTAGTCATAACATACACTTTTGTTTAAAATCACCACAGACTATTTTTCTAATTCATGTTTTTCAAAAACTGTTTTATCAATGTATAATTCTGCTCTCTCTCAGCTGGATGAAGAAAGCTTTCATTACATGTCTGTTCACATTCATGATATCAAACAATAAAAAAAAGAAAGCAGCAAGTACAGCTTCAAAAACAGCCTACGTGAGTGCTGGGAACTAGTTGTACAATGTGAGTAAAATTGGTACAACTCAAATAGAAAATCTTCTTGATGATGTGACAGGTATATCTTTCTTTATCGCCATATCAATCTTCACAAAGCAATACTGGACATGGGCAATTTTCTTTCAACTTATTTCCAAGTGGCATAACAGATTACCAACAAGAAACCACAAACGTTTTCTGAACATACGACACTGAGTGAATAATTCCCACTGGCAATTACCAACAACATATCACAAACATTTAGTAAATATACAACACAGAATTAATCATACCTAATGGCAGTTACCAACAATATGAACTACTGACGTTCACTAAACATCAATCCGTAAGAAATAATTCCTAATGGCAACTACCATCCATGTACTACAATTCATATTTTGTAGAGATATAGCAAGGAATGAATAATTACTAACGGCCTTTACCAACAATGCACCACAAATCTATATCAATTATATACAATACTGAATGACAGTTCTGAATGGCACTTTCCAACAAAGTTCCAAAACACATTTACCATACATGTATATAACACTGGCTGAATAATTCCAAACGGCAGTTACCAACAATGAACCACAAACATTTATGAAACATACAATACTGAACGGCAGTTACCAACGTTATACTACAGACACTTACGAAACACATACAACACTTTATGAATGATTCCAAACCTAGTTTACTAACAACGTGTTACATACAATTACTAAACCACATACAAAACTGGATACATATTTCCAACTGGAATTTATCAACAATGCACAACAAATTTCTACCTAACAAATATAAGACTGAATGAATAATTCCAATGGCAGTTACCAACTACGTACAACAAACTTTTACAAACACATACAACACTACATGAATTTTTCCTAATGGCAGTTATCAACTATGTACTATAAATATTCACAAACGGACAAAAAACTGAATGAATAATTCCTAACAGCAGTTACCAACTTTGTACAATATGTATTCTAACATACAACACTGAATTACCTGCATATGGTACTGAACACATGATTCCTAAATCTATAACACTAAATAAATAATTCCCAATATGACACCTGCCAACAGTGTACCCTACCATCTGTGTGTGTGTGTGTGTGTGTGTGTGTGTGTGTGTGTGTGTGTGTGTGTGTGTGTGTGGTGTGTGTGTGGCGCGCGCGTGCACGCGAGTACATGCGCCTTAAGCATTTCTCTCTCTCCCTCTCTTTCTCTCTCTCTCTGTATCATATCTATCTATATACACACAAGTATACATACATACAGTAAACACGGAACGAAAAATTCACAAATGGAAGTAACTAACATTGTATCACAAATATGTACCAGAGACACAACATTGGAATGAATGATGATTTTTAACTCCATCCCAACGTCACATGACAAATATTCATCAGACATATGCAACACTAAATGAATAGTTCCTTGCCTCTGTAACCTAATCCTGTACCACCAACACGAATCAAATACTCAATGCAAAAGGTATCATTTCTAGTCTCGGTAAAACAAACAAGGTTATTACATTCACCCAACCCATAGTACTGAATGGATAATCCCTAGTCTCAAATGGGTTACTGCCACAAGTGAAACTGAACAACACTTCATAGACAAATCCAGGCTTGTTATTTCGAGCTCACTTGACTCCAAAGTCCCTGTCAAGGTTGGAGAACAAATAAATAATCTTGCTGGCTTCAGTGACATGGGTTGGGAACATACACCCACTGAACACTATATCACACCTGAATTTCTTTTTTCCGTTCTTGCATATTTCTGTCGCATGTGTGTGCATATATCATTTGAACCGAAAGCTAACTTTACAACCACTGAAAAACAGATCTGTAACTTCTATTAAATTGCGCACGTTCACACACATATACGCACACAAAGGTTTGCATACTCTCTACAAAATTACACACGAGCACATACACATATAAAGTTTAAATGTAGGAGATCCTTGACATCAAAATGACTGCCACATTGATTATACAAAGAGCACACCTAACATGTTTCATATTCAAACCTCTCAGACATATGATTCATGAATGAGTTCAATGTGTATATAGTGAAGTTAAGTCGGTAGGAGGTAACTGATATGGGCAAGTACATAAGCCTGTATGCATGCATGCATGTGTGAGCAGGTATGTACATAAGTATGGTAAGTCACATTCATCAAAAGACATAATTACCCTGTTCAACATGGCCACCTGGCGCTCCAACTCTGCAATGCGGCGATCTTTCTGCTCCACCTGCTGCTGCAGCTTTTTATTCTCTTCCTTCTCCCTTTCCAGTTGCTGTGCACACACACGCACACACACACACACACACACACACACACACACACAGCTGTCAGCGAACACCAAATATGCATGTTCTCCAACTACAACACAGAACAAAATGTCAATTTGCCTCCGAAAACTGAGCATGGTTGCCTATGGCAGTGCAAAGGGAACTCTTACAACACACACACACACACACACACTCACACACACACACACGTTGCCCCAAAACACACAGAAAAAGACTGACTTATTACATTCAGTCACATAAAGCAATAAACTGTTATGTGTGTGTGTGAGAGAGTGTGTGTGTGTGTGTGTGTGTGTGTGTGTGTGTGTGTGTGTGTGTGTGTGTGTGCGTGCGTGCGTGCGTGCGTGCGTGCGTGCGTGCGTGCGTGCGTGCGTGCGTGCGTGCGTGCGTGCGTGCGTGCGTGCGTGCGTGCGTGCGTGTGTGTGCATGCCTGTGTGCGTGTGTGTGTGTGTGTGTGTATGCATCGGTTTGTCTTGGCCACGTTGACTGGACTTTTGTATGAAATGCATGCGTGCATAAGTGCATGCGTGTGCGTGCATGCGCAATTGTGTGCATGTGCATGTTTGCGTCCGTGTGCATGCGTGTGTGTTTGCATGTGTGTGTGTGTTTGCGTGTGTGCATAAGAGAGATAATGTTGCTTATTGCCCAGCCGACCGCAGAGGGCCACATCAGGGCTGACGCGTGTGTGTGTGCGTGTGTGTGTATGTGTGTGTGTATGTGCATGTGTGTGTGTGTGTGTTTGTGTATGTGCATGTATGCATACTGCCAACTTACCCTCTCCAGCTGACTGGAGTTGTCAGCACTGGCAACATGCTGGCCCATGTATGGCCGAGGAGCCTGGAACGTGAACCTAGACGACTGGTACGTCCCCCCTGCGCTGCTGCCGCTGCTGTTGCTCCCCATCCCACTGCTCTCTCGGTCACGCTCCTGGAACCGGGAGGTCAGGTGGCTGCCTAAGCTGCGTTCAGGCCGTCCCACGCCAGAGTCTTTTTGAGCACCCATTCCCGAGCCCCGTGGAGAACCCGAATCTCTGCCAACTGACTCACTGTCCCGTTGGTAGGAAGGAACAGGCTCACGCTCACTGCTGTAACGAGACACTAAGGACGCGACTAAAGGCTTGGAGGTGGCAGATGATGGCGGCATTTTATTGGAGGAATCTTGATCCCCCGGGGCGCCCTGGGCACTGGAACCATACCTGTACCCTGATGAGGCCCGTGACGCTTCGGGGGAGAATTTGGAGTGAGCAGATTGGGGCTGGCGAGACATGAGGCCTGAGGACATCTGAGTGTCGGAAGACTCTGATCGACCAATCAAGGTAAGGTTGGTCTCTGAATGGCTGACGGTACTGTCGTAGTCCTGGTTGTCTTCTAGATCAGCTTCCAGGTCTGAAGGACTACAAGCATAACATAAAATAAAAATGCATATGATTTATTACAAAACACTTAAACAGCCTTTTCATCTTCATACAAGATACATAGATTGTTACTGCAAGCATCCTACTGAATGAAAGTTCATCTAGACCAAATCTGTTATGTTTAAATATATCATTCACACATAATTTCCCACAGAATAAAAATTCATCATGGTCAATTTTTTTTCTAGACCAAATCTACAGGGTCGAACTTTAATTAAGGACCACCCCGAAAAAAGGCCCTTTCTTTTTAAATTGGCCAAAAATACAAGCAATGCATTTTTTCGAAGAATTCGACTGGGAAAGGTTTAAGGGGTTAACAGAGTATTCCGCAAAGTTTGCGAAAGCTGTCTTATTGTCACGTGCGGCATGCAAAGGGGGGGTTGAAAGTTGCAGATTGTTGTCAAAATTGCTTGTTTTTGAAGCAAGAGTGAACACTGCTTCAAACGGTTTTGCACTGAAATTCCAAATGCACGTGCAAAAACCAATGCATTGCAGAGCATTTTACTGACTGGAATGCCCCTAAAAGCAGCCCAACGTGCATAATTCTTCATCACACAAAAATGTCTCCAAGACGCAAGCTGTCTGATTTTGACCGGACCCGGGCGATTGCATGGCTGCAGGATCGAGTTGGCGTTCGAGAAGTGGCCAGAAGACTACAAGTGTCCCACTCCGTCATCATTCGGCTGAGAGAACGTTTTCAAGCCACTGGAACTGTCAAAGAGAGACCCCGTCCAAGCCAGCCAAAGAAGACCACTGCAAGAGATGACTGGTTCATCCGCAGACATGCTCTTCGGACCAGGACCACCACCTCCAACACCATCAGGCGTCGGCTCCAAGCTGCCACTAACACAGCAGTGTGTGAGATGACCATACGGCGGCGCCTCAATGCTGCCAACCTTCGAGCAAGGCGCCCAGTCCAGAAACCAAAACTGACTGCGGCCCACCGGGCACGTCGCCTGGCCTGGTGCACAGCTCATCGAACATGGACTCGGGCTCAGTGGCGGATGGTGCTTTTCACAGATGAGTCCAAGTTCCAGTTGAAGCCACGAGATGGACGCATTCGGGTGTGGCGGCGTCTCAGGGAGCAGCTGGCAGATGACGTCGTCCAGGAGTTCGTCGCTTTTGGTGGTGGCTCCGTCATGGTATGGGGGTGGGGGTGGGGGTGGGGTGGGGTGGGTGGGGGGGGGGGGGGGCATCAGCAGTCACCACAAGACTCCCCTGTACAATGTGGATGGCAACCTGAACGGCCAACGCTACATGCAGGAGATTTTACTGCCTTTGGTTGTCCCAGCACTCCAGCAGATTGGGGCTCAGGCTGTGTTCATGGACGATAATGCCACCCCACATCGTTGTCGAGCCGTGAGCACTTTTCTGGTGCAAGCTGGCATCCCCAGGATGCCATGGCCGGCAAACAGCCCGGACATGAACTCTATTGAGAACATCTGGGGCGAGCTTGGGAGGAGAGTTCAAGAAAATCACCCTGTTCCGGCAAATCGACAGGAGCTGCTGCACTACCTGCAGCAGGAGTGGGCAAACCTCCCCCAGGCACTCATTACAAGAACAGTCAACACCATGAGGCAGCGCTGTGTGGATTGTGTGGCAGCACGAGGGAGGCACACTCGGTTTTGATCAGACTGTAAAGAAACACTCTTTTTGTGAATGTCATTTGGGGGGGTAGCCTCATTCAGGCTCCCCTGTCTAATCAGAAAGAATGATTTTTTCGATGAAAGTGACAAAATGTTGTTCACTGATAATGAAATCAAACATTTATAAAGTTTCTGTCGTTTGTCGGTTTTTCTTTCTATGTTTTGTGAGACTGTGTGTAAGTGGTCCTTAATTAAAGTTCAACCCTGTATTACGTTCAAACATTTCAGTCAGACATTTTTTGCTTTCACTTGATAAATGCCAATTAAAATACAAAGTTACTAAAGAAACCGATGTAAAAATATTCAAATGATCAATCATATTGGGACAGTTACAAGTACTATGTAAAAAAAAATATCTTGCTAATTACAATGCAGTTCCAGTTCCATTCATTCACTGCTAGCGCACAATGAAGAGTTGACACTTGCAGAGGAAGGAACCATCACTAACATTTTTTTTTTTCCTTTTTCTGCTGTTCCATCCTTACTGGTCCATGCACCCCATCCTCCCTCTTCCAGCTACTTGCATTTCTTCCCACTCCCCAATGCACAGCCTCAGCCTTATCAATATTTCATCTTATCCCATTTCTGGCTCAAATACCAAAATAAAATCAATCCTGAGACCTGGGCTTTCTTGAAGAAAACACAGGAAAATCGTTAGAAACAGGAAATATCATGATCTATAAATTCCAACCCAGTGCCAACACACATCCAAAGAAATGAAGGATATTGTAAAAGGGTAATAAGCATGAAAATATTGTCCTAACTGAAAATAGTATGGACCTTGTCAAAGGATCTGGACCATACTTGCTATTCTGAGTTATATCGTATATCAACTGGTAGGATGGCTATCTCATTACAAGATATCTTGTAACTTATGTCAGTCGTCCAAAATGAGTTAATACGCTTTATCGTAAGCAACAACATATTGAGCAAGATATCATGTAACTTATGTCAGTCGTCCAAAATGAGTTAATACGCTTTATCGTAAGCAACAACATATAAAGATAAAAGACACTTCAAAAAGCACAAACAGGTACCACACAGAACATACAGCAGATCTGAGAGTAGTGAAGTCACAAAGAGCAAGCATCTTAGCAGAAAAATCACATGAATTTGGCCAGTTTGGAGGGTGTTTGCAACTTGTGTATTCTAAACAGAGGAACACATCAATGATTTCTCCGCACACATAAAAAAAAGAAATTACATTTTCCCAACGTTTTCGATCTAATTTGCACTGGTGTGCTTGCTCTCCGTCCTCCCCCCTTCCTCCTTATTCAATTGAAATGGATAAAGGAATATATGGTGCAGTCCAGATTACTGCAAATAATAGCACAATAACACTCGCTACAGGAAAACACAGTTAAAGTTGCTGACCACAACCATTTAGCCAAACACTTGAGGTCATTGCTTTTGAATGGGTATGAAGGTTAAACAAACACTGTCCTTCACCTGTTTTGTAACATTGTTTCAATGGGTCTGCTTAATATGGACAAAAAAAAACATTTTTTTAATTTGTTTTTTTTTTCATATCATCAACATTCTTTTTCATTTTCAATGGGTATACTGTAGTTGTTTCTTTTTATTCCAATCATATATGAAGGTTTCTAAAATCTGTCAAATAACATTCCCTACATTCAGTGAATGATTCCACTTTTTCTAAAAACTTGAATGCGATGAAAACAAAAAGATCAATGTAAACAACATATCACTGAAAACTGGCATTCTGTTTTCATCAAAACCACGGAAAATGAACACTGACACACACTGAGCATCTGCATAGGACTCACCTTTTGTTTCCTCGTTGTGAGAAGGTACTGGACGAATGTCTGCCCTGCACGACAAAAATAATGAATTAAAAAAAAATCCACGAAATGATGGCACAAATGTGCTTCGCATCAAGTTCCATAAACTTCCTGCTCAATGCTAGCCTCTCCAATACAGCCTGTTAAGTGTATACCACCTTGTACAATGGGAAAAATTGCATTGTTGTGTCATGATAATATAGACAAACACATATATGCATGTGCACACACACACACACACACACACACACACACACACACACACACACACACACACACACACACATCTGTTTACCAACTACACAACAATTCAAATGTAGCAGCTCCATATCTTAATTTAACCCTATCTGCTCCATACTGTTAGTTCCCTGAAGCAGAACTACAAGCAGCTGGTAACACTTCTAACTTTTTTTTCTTTTTTTTTTAGAGTACTTGCACACTAAAGCAGTGTCTTTGCCCTTTAGCTACCTGTAAACTGTTAAGCTGAAAAAGTTATTATAAGAAGAATAACCAAAACGGAATAGTGCTTCAAAGCAAGAATATTGGTTACTGGTCTACAATTGAAGTAAGGGTGGTACAAATTATCTGAAAGTTAGGGTGATACAATTTATCTTGTATCTGGTGTGGAATGGGTTTTAACTCTCACTAGAATAAGATTGCGCCATGCTGTGTCTGCCAAAATTAGATACACACACACACACACACTCTTACACAGTCTCTCTCTCTCTCTCTCTCTCTCTCTCTCTCTCTCTCTCTCTCTCTCTCTCTCACACACACACACACACACACACACACACACACACAAACACACACACGCACACACACACACACACACACACACACACACACACACACAAGCACACACACAAGCTCATGTAAACACATGTATGCTCACTCTCTTTTTCATCCCCTAGTCCCCATCTCAATGCACACACATGCACACACCCTCTCACTCACTCACACACACACACACACACACACACACACACACACACACACACACACACACACACACACACAAGCCAATTACAGACCCACTTTCCAATAAATCAATCATAACGCCTGACCCTGTCATTCGCCTCTCTCTCTCCCCTCCTCCCACAAGTCAAAGTGCCAGGTCTTAATTGGTATCCAAACACCACATACACAGGGTTATTACTGGCAGGACATAAGATAAGATAATGTTGCTTATAGCCCAGCCGACCGCAAAGGGCCATATCAGGGCTGATACTGGCAGGACCACAAACCCCCTAACTACATGGGGCAAAGTGAAGGTCCCACTTATAACGGACTGGTGATTATCATATTCTGATTCACCCCTCACTGCCATTACCCCTACCTGTGTTTATTCAGCCAAATCATGACACCTGTCCCCACCAAACAATTTTCTGTCCTCTCACTCAATCAGTCATTCACACACACACACACACACACACACACACACACACACACACACACACACACACACACACACACACAGAGTGAGACACACACAGTGAGACACACACACACACACACACACACACTCCTATGGCAGCACAGTCCAACTCAGAGAAAAGAATGAAGAGAGGGAAATACAAATTTAAAGTTCTTTGATCTAAGCTGTGATAATACAGCCTTACTGTAACTGTAAAAGCACTTTTTAACCCAGCCCTGGGGTAAGAATTGGGTTTAACATCTCTCTCACTCACTCACTCACTAACTCTCTCTTACACACACACACACACACACACACGCGCGCGCGCGCACGCGCGCGCGCGCAAGTGTGCACACGTGCAAGTATACACACAAATTGTCAGAGACAGAGACACAGAAAGAAAGAGAGAGAGAGGGAGAAGGTAGACTCACAGACAGCGAAAAATAAAACTAAAAATTAAAGAAAATTTGATTTTACAAGTTAATGAGATAAGCATAATGGCACAAAGTGCTTTTTTCCTCATGACACGACAATGACTGCTCCCTAAGGATTGCTGAGGCCGGGGCTGGGAATGAGGAAGCCAGTATGAGCAGTTGGGGAGCAAGAGTCACCAAGGCAGCACGAAAGAAGCAACGCAACAACAAAAAGGGAGGAACACACACGCAGGCATGCTCGCATCCATGCACGCATGCATGCACACACACACACCACAAACAAACACACACACACACACACACACACACACACACACACACACACACACCACATACACACACACACACACACACACACACATACACACACACACATACACACACACACTGCTGGACAGAGGACACAACCACCCATGAAACCATCAAAATGACCCGGGTTATGTCACCCACTGTTTTCCAGATGAATGAACCCACACACTCAGAGTGAATCGCTGATTGCACGATACCAAGACTGATCACATGGTACGCTGCTGGCTTGACGAGCTAAATACAGAGTCCATCAAGCCTACAAAAGTGTTTCTGATTTCATCTATGATGTCGGAAGAATAACTTATGCCGCTATCACACAAACACAGAAATAGGAAGAACTGAATCGCAGAGTAACAGACTGACTAGAACTTAAAAGATTGAAACTGTAGGACTACCAGACTGACAGGAAGATTGAAATCCTGAGAATACCAACTTGACAGATGACTTAAATCATAGAATTACAAGGACCAGATTGAACAGATGATTGAAATTCTCAGAATAACAGATCATCAGAAAGATTGAAATCATTGAGCTAGAGGTTAGCAAGAAGAATTCAGTCACGGAAAAAGCATACCAACAGAAGAATTAAATCATGTGACTGTCAGACTGACAAGAAGAATAAAATTGTCAGACTACCAGAAGAACAGGAAGACTGAAATGAGATTGAAAGACTAGCTGATTCATAGCAATACCACACGACCACGAAGAATGAAACTGCAGGAATACTGCATGATGATGAAGAACAAATGGTAGGAATACAGGAAGGCATCAAATCATAGGAATGCCAAATGAACAGGAACAAAATAACAGGTCAGTCACATTGACAAAAATAACAAAATCATAGGACAAAATTGATAACAAATAAGTTATGCAGATCTGACAAAAAGGCAAAACTTGAAAAGAATATATATGGCAAATGAGAGGAGAGCGAAAGTTTGCAGAGAGCAAGGGCAAGCAGGGAAGACACAGAGAGAGGGAGGGAGGGTGGGAGGAAGAGAGAGGGAGACAGAAACAGCAACAGATAGACAGAGAGAGAGAGACAGAGGGGCACAGAGAGACGGACAGGGAGACAGAGAGAGAAAGAATCAGAAAAAGGGAAGGAGATACTGAGACAAAGCGAGACAGACAGAGACTGAGAGCGAGAGGCATAGGAGGGGGGAAGCAAAAAAAAATGTTTTGATTAGCATGGGCCATAGCCCATTCTGAAGGGAGGAATCCATAGACAAAGAATGTAAGAGATACATCAAAATATTGAGAATAGACATCTAACATTTTAACGAAAGAATACCATAGGTATACGCTTCAATATTCAAAGGTTTCATGCAGGCAGAAGAAGTATAATTCTTCAGTATGCTGCTGGTACTATCTGTCATCAATAAGGCCACATGGAATAAACATGGCTTTGCAAAAAAACGTTCACAGAACGTATGCATGTTAAAGAATTATTTGAAGCTTTGATATACCTATCATTTGAATTACCATGTCTGTTAATCTGAATCTACATTTTGTTGGAAAGAACTTGTGGGATCTTTTCACAGCTCCGAGTCCTATTTAACTTAAATGCACTATACCAAGAAAATCGATCACTGTCTTGAATATGCACATGCTAGTTCTGTCATGGGCTATTTGTAAGGGCTTGATAAAATTCTTCTTTTTTTTTTCCATGCAAAAACACTTGGAAGATGTTCAACCCGTTTACTCAACCATACTATTCCAAACCCATTCTGAAATGATTTTTCTCTAACACCTGACATTCATGTATATTAGCAGGACAAGTTAAGCCACTTAAGTGTCACATAAGCTTTAACAGGTAATGTGTAGTATGTAATATTATAAGCCAACATTTAACATGTAAAAAAGACCGATTTACATATACAGGATGATGTCCTGTTTTGATGAGTATGAGACAGTGAGGGGGGGGGGGGGGGGGGGGGAGGGGGGGAGAACAGAGAGAGAGAGGAAAAGAGAGAGTTACAAAGAAAAGAGAGAGAGAGAGTGAGAGAGAGGAGAGATACAGAGACAGAAATAGACAGAGAGAAGAAAAAGAAAATGTACACATTTATTAACATAGTGGAAGGGGAAATAGAATTAAAACAACTGAGCACAGAACTGTTTATCCCTAGAGTGGGGAAAACAGCTTACAAACTAATGGATGAATAAAATGCACGCACAGCAAGACATTTACACCAACAAGAGGAGTAACAGTTCTGACATCTATGACACACTGGTAGTTCACCAATTCACCCTCCCCACCTCCTCTCCTGCCCCCTTTCTATATGCCTGCCATGGGCACGCGAAATCAGAAAACACATAACAAAGACCCTGAAATGATTCACTTCTCTCTTCTCCACACATGTATGCACTGTAACTGTGAATCATGGTGAAGGAATCTGAGGCAACAAAGACCCCCCGGGTGACACTGGTGGTGTGGCTCCACATGACCGACTTGGTTTACTCTGGGACTCCCACTTCGAGAGGGCTGAAACTGATTTAGCTTACCCCCAACTAAATCCAACCCTGGCTTTCTGTCCGCCACTTCAGAGTAGGGAATTGTACCTCTATGGGTTGATTGACTTTACTGATTATCAATCGTGCAGTCACCCTTTGCCCAAATTCTCATCCCAAAAGGTTGTGCCGATTTCTTGAAACTAAATCCAGTTTTCTTTTATGAATTAAACAAAAAGGCAAAAAGAAAACAATACTAGTTCCTCCTTTCCTTCCTCTTTCTCTCTCTTCCCCCACACTCTCCCTCCCCCCTATACACACACACTCCCCTTTCCCCAATATCTCCCTGCTTCCTCCTTCCAGGCATGGTCACATAAAAGTATTAATGCTGGTTCCCTATCACTTCAAAGTTAGATGTGTTAACAATGGATACAGAAGTAGATTCCATCATCACAAGCTCTCTGAATAAACAGTGACTAACACATTATCAACTGAAGACACTTTAGTTCATGATATCATTACATCCTTCCATTTTTTTTCTTTATAATTCACAACCAGAATTTATTGTGTAAGATAAAATAAGATAATGTTGCTTATAGCCCAGCTGACCGCAAAGGGCCACATCAGGGCTGAATTTATTGTGTACATATATATATATATATATACACCGTGTCACGAGTTTGTCACGAGGCCTACGACGTTTGACCCATCTAGGGTGGCGGAATTACTCATTTATTTATTGTCGTTGCTGTTGTCGTTAATGTGGCTTGTGGTGCGGTTGCACCTTGGTGTAGTTCAGCTCAACTTCGGTTTGCTTTCTCTCTCTCTCTCTCTAATTCACTGCCCGTGCTATTCATCCTGCAGGTTTCATGGGTGGCTGGTACCTTTCTCTCGAACTTGCTGTCTATCGGCCTCTCGCCTGTCTTTTTACCTGTCGCACGTGCTTCATTTCTTTTAGTTTGAAGTATGCTCACTCTGTGACGCAGCGTGGCATGTTGGCCGCCATCGCTGAGGGAGGTTAGCTCTTCACTCGAGCGGAAGATGTTTTCTGGGAGCGCCTGCTCCGGTCTTGGTTCTTCACCGTATCACGAGGGTACAGTCGGTATCTTCAATTCCCACAGTGCCTTAGGGAGGACATCACTTCTTTTTCTCCGCATCTGCGTCTTTTCCCC
>CM031607.1:76322938-76326380 GCA_018398815.1 Conus ventricosus | reverse complement strand
ATTTTAAACTGTATATATTATATTATATAATATATTAAATATGCCTGCCAAAGCAAACAAATGGACTCACAATGTTGAACCACAAAAGAAGCAAACAAAATGACTCAACATATGAAACCACAAAAGAAAAAGCAAACAAACAAACAAAAGGAAAAAAAATGACAAAGCAAAAGTCCAAAGACAAAAATCTAACAATGTTTGGGCTGAGTTCACAGGGACTGAAATTAACTTCCCGAGCGGCTCTGCAAGATGTACTGACATGACACTTTCAAAACAAACAATACCAGTGCAGAAGATCTGGGTCAAAGATAAGGTGACAGAAAAGCCCAACACTATAGAATTACGTGCAAGCACTGAAGCTCTGAGCCAAAGTTTCAAGTTCACAGTGGTGAAATCCAGAACATAATGGTATGGAGTTCAAACCTAAAAATGCTGAAAAGTCACAAAGCCCCGTTCATCAAGTTATCAACAAGTACCTGAAAAAAGACAGAATATGAGTTAAAATGAGGTCAAAGTTGGCGGGGTCCGAGAGATTAAAGTACAAAACAGCACTGTTCAGCAGTTTCTCTCCTCCTTCCACCCCTCCCCCCCTCCCACACACACTACTGCCTTGAGCTCAGACTGTATGGAAGTCTCCAGTCACCAAACTAAACTTGCGAGAAACGCACTTGACAAAGACACATATCTAAATATAATCATGATATCCACACACACACAAAAAGTAAGATGTTCAAAGAGATTGGATTAATGCTGATCTGCCCAACTAACAAAAGGAAGAGTATCAGCAAACAGGTTGGAGATTCCCACGCTTCTCTTCAAAGAAATACAACAGAAGGCAGGAAACAAGACAAGGGTCATGCATTATTCACCTCAACACACACTACAACCCCTCAACAGCAGAGAGAAGGCAGGAAACAAGACAAGGGTCATGCATTATTCACCTCAACACACACTACACCCCTCAACAGCAGAGAGAAGCAGGAAACAAGACAAGGGTCATGCATTATTCACCTCAACACACACTACACCCCTCAACAGCAGAGAGAAGGCAGGAAACAAGACAAGGGTCATGCATATTCACCTCAACACACACTACACCCCTCAACAGCAGAGAGAAGGCAGCCACACAAACAGATTTTCAAGTCTGCTTGCACTCAAAAGACAATTCCAGAATCCATTTATATATGTATACACACACACACACAGAGAGAGAGAGAGAGAGAGAGAGAGAGAGAGAGAGAGAGAGAGATTGATAGATAGACAAATAAACAGGTAGATAGATAGATAGACAGATTGATAGATAGATAGATGTGTACACACATACACATACACGCAGAAGTAGGGTATTTGTGTGTGCATGTGCATGGCATGTGTGTGTGTGTGTGTGTGTGTGTGTGTGTGTGTGTGTGTGTCCATCCTCAGAGTCATGCAAAGCGATGTCTCCACCATAATGTATGTGGATATGAAAAAAACAAAACCTGTGACAATCAATCCATTCTCTCGGTCCTTCTAGGGCACCTGCAGGCAACAACACGCTCAGCGCAAGAACACTCAAAGAACAGGTGTTGACAACAGGAACGCAGGCAATGTAGGGAAAAAAAAAAAAAAAGCACAGGAAAAAGCAGCTATTATCCACCAAAGACTTTTCAAACACGGCACGGCCCGTTCCACACCACTTAACTACAAACGCCAACGCTAACAAAGCCTCTTTCAATTCCGGCGGTAGCAGTACCCTAACCTGTGAGAAGCCTTGCACACTGCATGAACCTCCCGAAACTACACACTGCACGTCCCCCTACCACCCCTCTCTACTCTTAGTCTTAACCCTCCAAAACAAGGGTGGCGGGCAGAAGAGTAGGGGAAATGAAAAAAAAAAAACAAAAAAAAAACAGCTCTTCCAAAATGACACCTTTGCCCACAGTGACCTAAGCAAGCAGCGGTGAAAAGCCTCTCCCCTCCCCTCCCCTCCCTCCTTGGTTTACTGTTTGGGGCTTCACGCCTTGTCACCAACATTGACTCAACTCCTCTCTCTCTCTCTGTCCACATGCCTCTTCCACACCATCAAAAAGAAACAAAAGAAAGAAAGAAAGACAAAAGAACGGAGGGGGGGGGGGGGGGGCAAAAGAGGTTTAGGAAGAGGAGGTGGGGTGAAGATTGAAAGCACAGACCAAGCTGAGGACAAGATGAGAATAGGTGGTGGGACCGCATACGGCGGTGTGAGGAGTTGCTTGTGTGTGTGTGTGTGTGTGTGGTGTGTGGAGGGGGGGGGGGGGGGGGGGGGGGGGGAGGGGGGGGGGTGGGGGGATGAGAGCCCGGTGAAGAGTTGAGTGATTGTGACAGGAAGCCAGAGAGTGGAGGCAAGGATCAAAGGAAGATTAAATCAGCCAAGATCTTAACAGGGAGGCCAGCATTATAAATTAAAGGAACGTCACTGCCCGCCACTGATAACAAGGTAATAAAACTGAAATAAAATTATTCAAAGTCAACAAACCTAAACAAAATTTTCTATCCACATCCCCCCCCCCCCCCCCCCCCCCCCCCCCCCCCCCCCCCCCCCCCCCCCCCCCCCCCCCCCCCCCCCCCTCCCTTCCTGCCATACCCCTCCCAAATTTAGTTTCAACGACTCGATGAGTCGTTACAAAATTTGTCTTCTGGTGCATGATTAAATCTATTTGCTTCGTATATCTTCAGTACTGCAAAGATAAGTGAATGAACAAATGAATGAACTCATTAAACATTTAATGTGCATAAATGTTTGATAAATAAACAATAATCAATAAACACAGAAAAAAGGACAATATATATCTAATAATCAATAAACACAGAAAAAAAGGACAATAATGTATGTTTTGTTACTGACTTGCCAGTGAGCTTGCACAAACACAATCACACACACACTCTCTCTCTTATGTTCATCTGCACATGGAAATGCATTCTCTCTCTCTCTCTCTCTCTCTTCTCTCTCTCTCTCTCTCTCTCTCTCTCTCTCTATTTCATCTGACTTTCTCTTTTTCATCATGGAACTCAAATGATGGTATTAAATCTCTCTCTCCTCTCATCTCTCTCTCTCTCTTCTCTCTCTCTCTCTCTCTCTTCCCTCTCTCTATTTCATCTGACTTTCTCTTTTTCATCATGGAACTCAAATGATGGTATCAATCTCTAGGGCAAATCTTTCACACTTCATCCCTGGAAGCCATTTTGTCCAAACTGCGATGAAACCCATCTGGAAGGTCACATCAATACTACGACCACAGTCACAACAATACTACGACACAGTCACATCAATACTACGACCACAGTCACAACAATACCTGAGGCATTAGGACACAAGTCTTTCATTACAACCGAAATATCGCTGAACTGTTAAAAAAAAAAAAAAATCATCACTTACAGTGGATTTAAAAACAAAACCAAAAAAAAATATCTTACCGTAACAGCCTGT
>CM031607.1:76310438-76317938 GCA_018398815.1 Conus ventricosus | reverse complement strand
TGACTGATCAGTGATCTGTATGCAATCTGTTATCTCAAAGTCCTTAATGCAATCAAGATTTTTTTTTCAAAAATGTTTTTTTGACATTTTACTATTAAGGAATAACAAACCGTAAATTAATACATAATGTAAATGGTATTTAATTGACGGATATTGAGACAGACCATAATCAAACTCAAAGAATATTCCACACCAAATAAGAAAAAATAAAAAATAAAAAAAAAAATATATATATATACACACACACACTATTATTTCTATAAGTTTATATGTGAGAAAGTATGAGTAACAACAGCCTATTTAGTATAGCTTACATTAGGAACAATACCAATTGTCAAAGAACCATGACAATGTGCGAAAATGATACCTTTCTGTCTAGTATTAAGGAAGGGAAATATTCATGGAATTTGTAACATCCCATCATCCTTCCCTCTTCTTCCCTCACAACCACATCCTCTTTCCTCTTTTGAAATAAATACAATGATTTCAGGTAATAATCAAATAAACAAATCACTTTAAACACCTTATCATAAATCAAAATCTTCAACCCCACTCCCACATGAAAAGATGACCTCTTAACTCAGAAGCTTTTCTCTGCTAACGATAGGGTCCATGTTATCTTTCTTGCTTTCCAAACCTTTCCCAAAGGACTCTCTCTCTCTCTCTCTCTCTCTCTGAGTCTCTCTCTCTGGCCTTTTTATCTATGAGGTATTTTGTTATCTCCTGTTGTCCTTGCAATGGAGTACCCTGCACTTGACAAGTGCTCCTGCCCACACTTTAGTGGTCCTGCCCATACTTTACTTAACCAGCCACGGCCATAAAAAGTCTTATCAGTCACTGGCTCTCTTCCACACTGTAACACTTTCACTGTAACACTTTCAAAGGTGTGTGATCCAGCTTGCAAGAAGCCCTGGGATCCTCACAAAATGTGTGCCCACTGAAGATGACCTATGTTCAGTTTAGTGATGCTGGTGTTTACGATCGAGTCTTTCCTTCTTTTAGAGTTTGGTTAAAAGGACTGGATAAGGAAGAGGAAGATGTTGTTGTGTTCAGTTCTGGTCTACGCCTACATGACAGGGTTGCACTGTGCACTTCCTTTCACAATCTAGCTTTGGTATCAACCAGGCCTGAGAGATGCAAACATACTGTATTGTTGGTCAGGAAATCCGAGCAACTCTCTCTAAGATATACAGATCCATGAAAAAAAAAACCCAAAAAAACGAAAGATCTATATATATATATGCATTCTGCTTGCTATGCTCTATCGAAATAAACAATTTGAAAGAAAGAAAGCAATGGTAGACCACGAAGAGAGTGAAAGACAGAAACAGTGAAGGGAAGAGGGAACAATGCAAGAACATAAAAGTTTCAGACACTAGGGCTGTAGGTCACAAATGGGGGTGGTGTCCCGCATAAATGTCGGATCAGAACAGGCACCACTAAAACACTGGTCACCAAAGTGACTTTGCAGCAGTGCAGTGTCTCCTCTAGTGGGCTGCCCTGTGTTGACCTGCTACAAACTGCTCCCTGTGGTCCGATGGTGCTGGGGCTGCAGTAAGAATAATCTGACTCCTGATTGTAGTAAGGTAAGGTAAGGTAATGTTGCTCACAGTCCAGCCGACCGCAAAGGGCCATATCAGGGCTGTCACCGCGTTGAAGTCAACTCACACGGTTCCTGACTCTGGCAGTGCAGGTGAAGACCAGAATGAACAGGCCAAATAATGCCACTGAAGGGAAATTGTAGATATGATTATCAAAAACAGAAATGACTCTGCATTACTTGTCCTCAAATGAAAATGGAAATCATGTTGGCCAAAGAGGAAAAGCATGGAAGGACACACAAAGTTACAAACTCTTTATCCTATACCTTCAGTTCTTCCGAGTTGTTAGTCTTTTTTTCATTTGTTTGTTTGACTTGTTTCTTCCCATCTTATCCCCTGTGCACTGGAGGTCAGAGCCATTGCTGCCACACCACTCATTCCAGCTCATCCACACACTGCCACTCCACAGAACGTCCTATCACAGCTTCATCATCAGTGGACAATCCACAGGGGCCTATCAGAATCGGGCCATCATGAGGTTTCAGCGCTTTATTATTCATTTCCATTACCACATTAAATGAGAAGCATGCTGTAGTTCGCATCTAACAAGAAGCTGAACTACAAATTTTCTCATTAATTCTATATTTTCACTGCAGCTGAAACTGCAAAACACTCAGGAAGTCCAGTTCAAAGAGACCAAGCACTGTTCTTAACACTAAACACTGACAGGAACGTAGACATGCCTCTATCTATGGTCAGCCAGACAACACACACAAACTTGTAGACACTGCAGCTGTAACAACAGCAATAACCTTAAAAACAACAGTGACAGAAACACTTCCCATTCCCACCTCCTTCTTTCCACCCCACTCCCATTTCCTTTAGCTATGTACAGACATTTGCAAATGTTGGCACCTCTCAGAGGTTTACTGTCACACTTCAAATGAGAGGCCCTTCATCTCATTCAAAACCACTGACTTGGCCTCTGAGAGGCAGTCAGGGCAAAGGTTTCACAGCTCTCCTTAACTCCAGTACTGTCAGTTTTATGGAGACTGGGAGCTCTACTTGACCTGTGCTCTTCAGATAAAATAACACTACACACAGCTTTGAAAAACATGAGTAATTTTGTCAAGACTCGAGGATAAAGCACAGAACCTTGCATCAGCTGAAACGTTACTTGCAGTCTCGCCCAGAGACAGAGAGTAGTGGTTGGAAGAGGGGGATAAAAAAGAGACAGAGAGAGAGACACAGAGAGAGACTGAAGGAGAGAGACAGAGTGAGGGAGTGGACTGGAAGGGGAGAAATTAAGTGGAGGGGGGGGGAGAGAGGGGGGGGGAGGGGGGGGGGGAAGAAGTACTCACAACTTAAAATGTGACAATGATAAGAATCTCGAAATGACAAGTTCATATCTACCTGCAGCAACAGTTTTATAGAAGAGAAACTATAAAGCATCATGAACTCTGCACCCAATGATATCTATCAATCTGTCTGAAAAAAAGCCCATCCCTTTGGAGTTGGACAAGCCTTTAGAAGATATACAATTTACCTGCCTACAGCTGTTAGCTCAGCTAAGTGGCTCAGCGTTATTTAGTAAAAAGCATGCAGAAAAAACGTACCCTTTAACAAACTTTTTAGGTGGGTGAAACTGATGTTCTTGGCAAATCTAAGTAAGAATCACAGAAAGTTCACTATAACTGTCCCTACAATTCACTGAATCCACTGCTCCATATCCTTTTACATAATTGCAATCATTGTCAACATCAGTGTACTAAATCAAGGTAATGAGATGCTGCATTTACAGCTTGCTGAAATTTCTGCCTCTCCTGGTCATCTCCAACTGATAGACACTTAGAAAATGTTCACCTCTGATTACCAAAATTTACAAATGGGCCAGAGTTTGCGTTAGACAGAGGGTTGAATGCAGGGATGGAAAGGGGGGATTATGATTAACCCAGGACAGGCCCAGATGAAATGCAACACACACACACACACACACACACACACACACACACACTCACACACACACACACATTTGAATAACAGCAGCTGAAAGTATCATTTGTGTTTTTCTTCTTCTTCTTCTTCTTCTTCCTAAAATACTGGTTCACTCAAAAACGAGTAGGTCACCAGCGCACATGTTAAAAAGTAAAATAAAATAACATAAAAATAGTGCGCCTCCGTCTGTTGGCCCCTCGAGCAAATCTGGCAACAAGGGGCCGCACTCGATATTCAATAAGTTAAAAGCAATGGCCAGATTGAGGCCCAGGTAACCAAATCCAGTTTTTGATCAGGAACAGTCCTCTGCTATCACTGAACATCAAAAAAGTTCAAATCCAGGGTTACTTTTGTTCCTCTCTCTCTCTCTAATGCTCTTGTACTAATACTCTGCATTAAGGATATAAAAGACACTTTTAATAATAACTTCCTGCTAAGCGAGGGAGGAAAACCCTCAGAGACAACAATTCAGCAATATCCCTCCTTCTCTACGCCAACAAGTGTGACTCCCACGGCACAACAAATTCAACACAAACATAGTGTGAACACAGTTTCTACAAAAAAGTTCAGCGTGTACTAGTTTTAATGATACTGAGAAAGCAGCTAAGGGACAGAACTGGAGCTGCTCAACATGGTTCACGAAGGAGGAAATTTAAAAAAGCCGTAGCTGTGTTTCTATGGCCTGATGAATCGAAACTGTAGAGCAAATAGTGAAATAGGCAGACAGGGGGAAACATTTGTCCTTTAGTTTCCTTTCACCTCAGGTATGTTCCCTTCACTAGCAAACACATGTGTACACAAGTTAGCGCGCTCAAACTTGGTAGAGTATTCAGGGAGATTTTTCTTCTCTCTTGGGACAAGTGTGATTATGTTTAAACTGGCCTTAAGAGAAACTCTTCCAGGCAATTATCAAACAAATGTATGAAAGCATCATCAGAACAGTCACCCATATGAACGATTCATCTACCTCTGATCCCCTCCACTTAAAAAAAAAAACACCCTGAATAATGGCTCCGGTTTATTCAAAAGGTAACAGCTGAAGGCATTTTTACACACTCACGCCCACACACCACACACACATGCACGCACACACGCACCCACACACACACACAAACACACACGGAGTGACTGGCTGAAATCAGTATGTTATCAGAGAAACTTCAGGTCGCTCCAACAAACCAAAGTTGCACAGCAAACAATATTTGCATATATATGTACATGCACACACACGCACGCATGCACACACACATACACACACACGCGCACACTGAATAAAAACAATCCAATGCCAATCCTAATTCCTACAATACCAATATTCCTCCAGGAAACTTATTGATTTTTGGAGTCTAGTCTATTCTAAATAAACAAAACTAAAACTAATCCAAACTCAAATCACATGCACACACCGAAATGGGAAACCGGATCCTTAAGAAACTGGAATACACAGAAGATCCAAGAATATGTGATTTTTGGTGCAAACAAAAGTGTTCGTTATCATAGGCTGGTTATAAGCAGACTTGATTTAATGACAGACAACCAAATCCACTTTTCACGTACTTTTCCCATAAAAGGTATAAATTTGTGTAGGTCTTGGTGTCCACAGTCCAGCCTTCAAGTGTTTGTCTACCAATCTTGCTCATCACTTCAAAATGTGTTATCAAATCATTAAATATGTTTCAAATTGTTACAGACTGTGTAAGAGCCCTGTTAGACAATTACTTTTCTCCTTTTTTTCCCTCTTGATGATTTGTCAGCCTTTATATTTTTACACTCTCCTCTCTTTTCAAGCCAAGATTTTTTGTTTTATCAGAACAGTAAATAACTTTTTCCATGCATGTATACACAAATGCACATAAACCCACACGCACTTGTCTGCATGCACGTGTATTTGCTTGCTCTCTCTCTCTCTCTCTCTCTCTCTCTCTCTCTCTCTCTCTCTCTCTCTCTCTCTCACACACACACACACACACACACACACACACATTCTGTAGCCTATGGTGTGGGATGGGTTTGTTTGTTGTTGTTATTTTTGGCTTTTTGAGAGGGGGAGGAGAAGAAAAGGGGAGGTGGGGAGGGGAGGACTAGGGGACTATAACATTTTTAAGTCCACTGTATACAACCATCGGACTAAAACACACACACACACACACACACACACACGTATACACACACATACTAATCAAGCTAAAGACCCAGAACACACACAGGCACACACGCATATGTGCAGGCAGGAATGTAACTTTTTTCATACAACAGGGGAAACAGAAAATGATATAGAAGCGGGGGAGGAGGAGGCGGGGGGGGGGGGGCATGTGAGAGAAAGAAGCCAATGTGAGGCTGGACCCAGCTAGACTTCTGTGAATCAGCTATAAATGTGACCAGTGTTTGAACTGAAAGGTCTATCTTGCTGCTGTGGTGGGATGGTGTAAATGTGACCAGTGTTTGAACTGAAAGGTCTATCTTCCTGCTGTGGTGGGATGGTGTAAATGTGACCAGTGTTTGAACTGAAAGGTCTATCTTGCTGCTGTGGTGGGATGGTGTAAATGTGACCAGTGTTTGAACTGAAAGGTCTATCTTGCTGCTGTGGTGGGATGGTGTAAATGTGACCAGTGTTTGAACTGAAAGGTCTATCTTGCTGCTGTGGTGGGATGGTGTAAATGTGATCACTGTTAGAACTAAAAGGTCTATCTCACAGCTGTAATGGGGTGACGTAAATGTGACCACTGTTAGAACTAAAAGGTCTATCTCACAGCTGTAATGGGGTGACGTAAATGTGACCACTGTTAGAACTAAAAGGTCTATCTCACAGCTGTAATGGGGTGACGTAAATGTGACCACTGTTAGAACTAAAAGGTCTATCTCACAGTTGTGGCAGAATGGTGTAAATGTTGACCACTGTTTGAACTAAAAAGTCTATGTCACAGATGTGGTGGATGGTTTAAATGTGATCACTGTTGAACTAAAAGGTCTATCTCACAGATGTGGTGGGATGGTTTAAATGTGACCACTGTTTGAACTAAAACGTATCTCACAGATGTGGTGGGATGGTTTAAATGTGACCACAGTTTGAACTAAAAGGTCTATCTCACAGTTGACCTAACAGGCTTCCTTTAGTAATTCAGGTGGGCTAATGGAACCTGATCACAGTTTGAACTCAAACTCTAAAAGCTCATGTTTCTGGTGTGCTAGTGTGGACATAACTATAAGTTATATCCACAGTTTGAACTAAAAAAAAAATATTGGTGCTATCTTAATTAAAGTTATGGTACACAAGTGTGCACTGTGACTCAAGTTTGAACTAAAACTAGCGAACGGTCACCTCAAAGTTGCAATGGGCTGTTAGAGTGAGACCACAGTTTTAAACGACTAAAAAAAAAAAAAAAAAACGAACCTAACCAAGTAATGGTGAGTTGATGTGAATGCGACTGACCCACAACTGAAAAGCTTACCTCAAAGTTGTGGTGGGCATGCCCATGATGCAAGTGGGAGTGGGCATGAGATGTGGTGCTCTCGTTAAATGTCGTGTTCTTCTTTGTCTCATGGTTCAAGTTGTTCTCATCATCATCATCATCATCCAGCGAGTCACCCGTACTCTGAAAACGAAATGTTTCAACAATTAATGGATCATGATACTGATAGTGATGTTATGGTTGTAATGTGCCATGCAAGTCTTATATGTGATATGTAGTAACCTCCACTTGAGAACCTTGGATGTAAGAAAACTCACCGAAAAGAAAGAACAAAGTTTCCTCTACAATAGACCCCCTGTGCATTACTGAAACACCTCTGATGTAAGAAACTTACAGGAAAACATCACCTTATGGCTTCGTCTCCCAGGAAGTGACTCAGACCTTAGCTGTGTGTACATGAACATTTTCATCATATGACGTTTTCTGTCAAACGGATGGGCTTTGCCCAACGTGACATCAGCTGTAAGAAACAGTATCTGCGTCACCACTGTCTG